>JALMQS010000084.1:3476747-4060172 GCA_024734495.1 Forficula auricularia
TTAAAATTTTTAAGAAAATAATATTCTTATCCCTGATTTCGATGCTCTACAACCCCTACGTAATGCGGGCTGCATTGTCAGGGGGAAGGAAAGTACACTCCTCTTTGATCCTAGGTGCCGGATACAAATTTTAAAACTTTTAAGAAAATACTATTATTATTAATCCTTATTTTGATGCTCCAACAACCTCTACGTAATAAGTGCTTCATTGCCAGGCTAATATAAGTCAAATTAAAAAAAATATATTCAATGATAAATTAGAAAATTTGAGTAAGAAAAATGGTTCAAAAAACCAAATGAAACGAAACCATGATTCGTGAAATGAAACTCGATTCTCTTGCAGCTTAAAGAAATTTTTCATTTCACTTAATCTTAGAACAGTCAGATTTTTGTTGCTATAAAATCGATGAAAATTTTTTTGGCGGGAGATGAAAGTACACTCCTTTTTGGTTCTAGGTGCCGGATAAGAATTTTCAAATTTTTAATAAAATAAAATTATTAACCCCTATTTCTATGCTCCAACACCGCCCTAAGTAATAAGATCATCATTGCCAGGTCAAAATAAGTAAAATTACAAAATATATTAAATGATAAATTCAGAAATTAGAGTATGAAAAATTGTTCAAAATACCAAATGAAACGAAATGATGATTCGTGACATGAAACTCGATTTTGTTGCAGCTTAAATAAATTTTTCATTTCACCTACTTTTTTGCCAAAAAGTCGTTGTAAGAAAAATGTCGGGAAAGTAAGTACCTACACTCCTCGTCGTTCCTGTTCTCCTGATACAAATTTTAAAAATTTTAAGAAAATCATATTTTAACGCCTTATTTTGGAGCTCCAATAATACTATCATTGTTAGTCATGGCCCCCACAAGAGAGGTTCAAGTGCATCCGTGGGGCTGGAATGAAACACACTTTTAATAAGGGTCTTCATATATTGTCCCCTCCGCCACATTTCGTGGATTATAATATATAAATCGTGACCTTTGTCATTAAATAAACCACAAAGAATTATAGTAAAATGTTTGATGTTGTATTGTATATTAATTATAATTTTTTTTATTCATCATATTTTTTTCCTTTATTTATTTATTTTTTGTAATTTCTTTAGGCTAATTATTAATTGTACTACTGGTTGAAATGGGATTAAAACAAAGTGAAAACGACACATGCATGAACTCACGCCCTCACCTTCTCTCATTTACACATAAACTCACATACAAACCCACACACACCAACCGTTTCAATCTTTCAGCTCATTATCAATCGGGCCTGGCTGCGATTTTAATTTGCACTTGTCGCTTCAATAAATATCCCAATTCACTTTTTCTCTCTTTTATGGCATGTATAAATTTCAAATATCCTCAATCCATTTGGACAAGCACAAAGCGTTTTGCAGATTAATTTACTAATATACAAATTTCAAATGTATATATAACGTTTCTATTAATTTATATTTTATATATTCACATCCACACCTACACCCACGCATAAAGTATAAATAGATTTTTGTTTAATATAAAAAATAAAACAAAGAAAAATTAATTAAAAGGAAATGATACAGAGAAAGATCAGAGGAGAATAAATTTCAAGGCAATAAACAAGAATTAAAAAGTTTTATTAATTTATCAAAACGTCATCAAAGAGAAGCTTTACGCTTTTGTTTTTTTGTTGTTTTTATTTTGTTAATCAAATAAATCTCTTTAAAAATCTCATCCTCTTTTTTTTTATTAGGATTCTGTTCAAACGTAAAACAGGCCTTATTTAGAGGCATTGATTGTTTGACTTTATAAACTAAATAAGATATTAACTTGAAATTTACAAGTTATATTTATCCCTCATATTTTCTAGGGTAAAAAGTGAAAAAAATATTTCTAATTGAATGAACGATGATTACCCGTATAGCACAGAGACCAAAATAAAACCCAAATGCAACTTTTTCGATTGGTTGAATTATAGTCTTTATATAGTTTTAATTAGGTTGAATTACGGTTTCTAAACGGTAGTTATTTCTCGTTTTCTTTCCGTTTTGCAACTGTTGTATTATTGTTCAATTAAACTCGCAAAGATTATAAATGCAACCGTTCCAAACAGGTTGTCGACAACATTTTTGGCACCGATTTACAACTGTTTAATTATAATTTAATATTTCTTTGATTTGATTAATATAATGAATAATTACAAAATTCTTAAATAAAAAACAATAATCAACATTATATATATAACTTCTAATTGATTGTACTTTAATATAATATACCAACAAGGATTTTAAAAGAGTTTAATACAGGGCTCTCCAACCCGTGGCCAGCGGGCCAGCACTGCAATGATTGGGGCCCAACATTAGATCATAAACTTACTTAAAACTTTGAGATTGATATGTAGAGATATATTTATTCCCTTTTCGAAAAATTTGAATAGGGAGTTCGAGACTGCTTATTTATATTGTTGATTTTCGAAAAAATCTTTTGTATTTCTCCAGAGTGACAACGTCTGCATACCAATTTTTTTTAATAAAAAAATTGTTAATAATGAGGTTAATTTCGAATAAAAGTCTTTGTTTTGATAATATTAATAAAAAGAATATAGAGATAATTTTTTCTCATTATAAAAATATTTATTTAACACAAAAACGATTTCACCAAATAGACTAGTGCTTTTGTCATATTGTGTTGCCTGCAGACTACTTTTTATTTTTACATTTATGAATAACTAATTAACTAGACTGTCAAATCTATTGAAAAATGTATCATCCGATTCATAAAAGTTGAATTATTGATCTGTATAAATTTGTTGAAAATGTATAATTTGTATAGAAGTTCTAGCACTTTTAAAAGCTATGTTAAAAGGACAATTTTCAATAATTTATTTCTTGGTAATGGGACAGACGATCAACTTCAAATTTTGGTAATAAATATTTAATGCATCAATGATTCGATGGTAAAAATTTGACAATTTTCTTATAAAAATGATAAGCAGTCCCGAACCTCCTTAATTATAAATGTTCTATCTTTTCTCTATGGGATCACATTCACATACCCGATTAATGATGAATTACATAGCTTCATTTATTGAGTGACCAACTTACTATTAGAGCAAATCCTTTATCCACAACAATCTATTAAAAATAAACTAACTAATATGAAATATATCTTTTTTTTTTAATTTTTTTTTTAATTATTCTCTTTATAAAATAACAATAAATATGACCCGCATGTGTTAGTTTTTATTTTGTCCACCAGTCAGCGCTGTTTACCAAGTGACATACCAATAGAGCAATATAAAATATTTTCTAGAGTGTATTAATTCTTGTCAAATGAACCAATGTTGATGCATACTTCCAAAGGGCGTTGAGAAAGTGGAAAGAAAATTTTTTTATATCGATGTTTTCTGTCAAAATACATCGATGTTTTCAAGTCGATATTATTAACGTCACATCAATGTTGCCGAAACTGCAAACACCGTACCGAGTTGAAAAAGTTTCACTTTATCGTCCAATTTTTATTTATTTTTTTATTCATTTATCGATCACATATGACTTACTGCTGTGGAAGTAACACAGCTGTTATTAAAACTTACTAGTGCTTTTGTCATATTATGTTGCCCGCAAACTACTTTTTATTTTTACATTTATGAATAACTAATTAACTAGACTGTCAAATCTATTGAAAAATGTATCATCCGATTCATAAAAGTTGAATTATTGATCTGTATAAATTTGTTGAAAATGTATAATTTGTATAAGTTATAGCCCTTTTTAAAAGCTATGTTAAAGGACAATTTTCAATAATTTATTTGTCGGTAACGGGACACACGATCAACTTCAAATTTTGGTAATAAATATTTAATACATCAATGATTCAATGTTAAAAATTTGACAATTTTCTTATAAAAAATGATAAACAGTCCCGAATCTCCTTAATATAATGTTTTAAAATGATCTATTTCTATTTAGACGTTATTGATGTGAATTGAGTGGCCAAGAAGTTGCACCATGCTGATGCCAAGACCATTATCGAGTGATTAAGTCTAAATGACATTTCGATTCCGTGATAAGACAGACAATAGCGAAGCTAGTCACGTTTCACGTCCCAATCAGAACAGATTTAAATGGGAAACCCGTTCTTTCAATAACCAACTCTGTTTGTACCCCTCCATGATGTGCACACACTCGTTTTATTCTTTTATTCCTCACCTCTAAATGACACCTGCATTTTTTTAAATCCTATTTTTTCCTTCCATTTATTTGTTAGTTAACTTGATTTTGTTTTCAATTGTTCAATTCGCGGTTTGTTATAAAAAAAAAAATGATCAGCTTTTTTCAAACTCTCTGTGGGAACAGCATTTATCAAAGGATTTTTTTTATCGTCCTTTTTGGTGATTATTTGTTTAACATTTTTTTTTTTTGATTTGTCCATTGATGAAAGCGTCTGGTATTTAGAAATGTGATAGAAAATTTATTTTCCAAAATTGAAGTTAATTAAAATGTACGATGATTTTTTTTTTTTTTTTTTTTAAGAGAGATTATTTGTGTTTTAATTTTCTATTTGTATGATTTATATTAAAGAAAAATACAGACAAAAATCGTCATTTTTTTGGATAAATTGTTAAATAATTAATTCGATCTCAGAGGCACTGGATTTATATCAATAAATTTACTCTTTTATTTAGTAACAATCCAATTAATTATTAACAATTATTTTTTATATTGACAATTTCCCATTAGTTAAATTTAATAGTAAAGTAAACTACACCTGATTTATTTTGTATAAATTCTTGTAAATTGGTAAAAAATCAGTTTTAGCCCGTGCCCGCAGGACACATATCAATATACACGGAAACCCCTCAAATCCGAACCCCTTAAATCCGAAATCCCGGGAAATCCGAACGAGTTTTTTTCTGACAAATTTAAGTTTGACACAAAAAAACTGCTTTATCAATTTTTTCATTTACAGAAACTGTTATTTTGATTTTTTATCACTTGTTACATTGAAAAACTGTTCAATTTTGACACGATTTTTTTTTCCAGTCAATGATTGTTCATTAACCAACATCAAACTAGCCTGCCAACTTTGTCAAACTATCCCCAGCGTCCAGACGCTTTAAATCTTTCAGTTTTTGTTCTACGGTACAAGAACTGTGTTTTCGTTTGTTTGCCATAATTTAAAATCCAAACATTAATCAACACCGTTCACATAATTAAAAACTTTTCGGCTAATCCGAATAAATTGAAATCCAAACAGCCTACAGTCCCAATTATTCGCATTTGAGGGCTTTCACTATAATTTATTTTTCGAAAATCATAAGATGGTGTCATCTATTAAATCCGACGGAATGGAATATTTTTAATTATATGTCAGAAGGGTTGCTTTTCACGAATCGAACCCGAGTGCCAGTAACAGCAATTCAGGCCATCTGGCTCACCTGCGAGTTGCGAGCATTTTTAATTTTTACCCTTGAAATATCATAATCTCGATATAGCAGGGGTCGGCAACCTTTTGAGACGGAAAAGCCAAAAGTTACAATTTACAAAATTTCCCAGTTTTTAAAGAGCCACTAACATATTTAATTCAATATTATGGTATTTGATTAGGATTAGATATATATAAATTTGATTTTTGATTTAAAATAAAGCCGCATCTTCACATCGAAATAGCCACATGTGGCTCGCGAGCCGTAGGTTGCCGACCCCTGCGATATAGCGAACATGTCGATATGCCGTATTTATCCTTCGTCCCCTTGAAGATACGATAGATATATTGGGATGCTACTGTATTTGAAATTTTTTAAAAATTTTTAATTTGACTTTTGGGACATCAGAATTTTTAAGATCCCCGGGCTCCTCTTTCACATTTTGTCACAAATCTAAGATGCACCCTCCCTCCTTAAAACAATATGAAGTAATTTATGGGCGGCCCCATACAGAAATATTTTATCTTGTTAAATATGAAAATTTCAGTCTTTATTAATCGATTTCCGGTAAATTAGCCAACTGTCAGGCGGGGAAAAGAAAAAAAAACAGAGGAGCAATTTTCCCCTGTCAGTTTCCTTGTTGATCTAATCACGTTTTAATTTTTTTTTTCGCCCCTTGTACATACTTAAACCTTTTTCCACCCCTGGGCAGCAGCATTATACCTAGTAATTCAAAAAGTTTGCAGAAAACACGCAATTGGCGCATCAAACGATGACTCACCTGCACGTGAACTCTCTCGAAACAACCCCATTTTTTTTTTACTATATATAATATTTTATAATAAAAGTTGGGGGGGAAATTAATAAAACTAACCCTTCTCATTTGAAATGCTTTCGAGACGAAAAAAAATTATACCACCCCCTACCCTCCCCCCTAGACCTTTCACTCTCAAAGTTCAAATGAAAATAAATTGCCCCTCTCAAGAGATTAAGAAAAAAAAGAAGCATTGAGACTGAAGGGGAATGTAATTTTTAGAATTTTTGAGCTGTTTTTGTTTTATTTACCGAAATAAATATTTAAGTAGTCATTATGAAATGTAATGAAAAGAACAAGAAACACCTTGAGAGGGGCGTAACCCCCCCCCCCCCCCCGCCTGCTGGGCAGCTTAATTTAAATTAGATGCTTGAGTTTTTATTTTATTTATTGCTTTTAAGGCGAAAGGGCACAAGAGAAGGGTTTCCTTCATATTATGACGTAGCTACGCATTCTAATTAATCTGGAAAGTTTTTTTTTTAATTTAATTAAAAAAATTCATTCAAATTTTCTTTTTTAATCTCACTGGTTCGATTGCTAGCGTCCCGGGGTGATATATAGGGTGGATGGAAAATATCCTTTTTTTTTAATTTTTTATTATTTTTTACTTTTAATAGTATCCAAAATTTGCATTTTAGGTTTATAAAGAAAGGACAAAATTTGGTTGTCATATTTCAATATCTTAAGGTGCCACAAAGAGCTTTAATATTAAAGAAATTTGAGCTGCGAAAATTAAATAATGTATTCAATAATTTCTTATGTTAATTCTTCTTATGTTATGTTAAACATATTTAGAAATTTATTTCTTATGTTATGTTAAACATATTTAGAAAATTATTTTATTATTTTTGAAAAGCAAAAATGAATTGAGAACCCGACGGGATTCGAACCCGTGTCTCTCTTCTTTAGCCAAAGAGCGCCTTTGCCAACTAGGCCAAGGATGAAATTTATTTCTTATGTTATGTTAAACATATTTAGAAAATTATTTTTATTACTTTTTGAAAAGCAAAAATGAATTAAAGAACCCGACGGGATTCGAACCCGTGTCTCTCTTCTTTAGCCAAAGAGCACCTTTGCCAACTAGGCCACGGATGAAATTTATTTCTTATGTTATGTTAAACATATTTAGAAAATTCTTTTATTATTTTTTTGAAAAGCAAAATGAATTGAGAACCCGAGCGGGATTCAGACGATGTCTCTCTTCTTTTGTAAAGGCGCCTTTGCCAACTAGGCCACGGATGAAATTTTATTTCTTATGTTATGTTAAACATATTTAGAAAATTATTTTATTATTTTTGAAAAGCAAAAATGAATTGAGAACCCGACGGGATTCGAACCCGTGTCTCTCTTCTTTAGCCAAAGAGCGCCTTTGCCAACTAGGCCACGGATGAAATTTATTTCTTATGTTATGTTAAACATATTTAGAAAATTATTTTATTATTTTTTGAAAAGCAAAAATGAATTGAGAACCCGACGGGATTCGAACCCGTGTCTCTCTTCTTTAGCCAAGAGCGCCTTTGCCAACTAGGCCACGGATGAAATTTATTTCTTATGTTATGTTAAACATATTTAGAAAATTATTTTATTATTTTTTGAAAAGCAAAATGAATTGAGAACCCGACTAATTCGAACCCGTGTCTTTCTTCTTTAGCCAAAGAGCGCCTTTGCCAACTAGGCACGGATGAAATTTATTTCTTATGTTATATTAAACATATTTAGAAAATTATTTTATTATTTTTTGAAAAGCAAAATTGAATTGAAACCCGACAGGATTCGAACCCGTGTCTCTCTTCTTTAGCCAAAGAGCTAACTAGGCCACGGATGATCCCCCCACCAGGAAGGCTCTTTAGAGCCGTGTCTCTCTTCTTTAGCCAAAGAGCGCCTTTGCCAACTAGGCCACGGATGAAATTTATTTCTTATGTTATGTTAAACATATTTAGAAAATTATTTTATTATTTTTTGAAAAGCAAAATTGAATTGAGAACCCGACGGGATTCGAACCCGTGTCTCTCTTCTTTAGCCAAAGAGCTAACTAGGCCACGGATGATCCCCCCACCAGGAAGGCTCTTTAGAGTGACGGTCATTTTTCCTTTAATATTGTTAAAAATTTGAAAATTTTGAAAAATGTTTTTAATGTTCAAGTGATTTTTAAAGGTGGACTGTTAAGTGAATGGATATTGATGAGGCAGTCCAAAAAAAGATTATTTAGACTATCTTTTTATTCATTAGCCGACATTTCGGAGACTTTTTCAGGGTCTGTAATCAATTAAAATTTTTGATTAAAAAAAAATTGTATTAATTATATTTAAAAAAAAGATCTTGATTGTAATTATGGCCAAATCCCATTTTAATTGATTACAGACCCTGAAGAACGAGGAAATAAGCCTCCTATTTATGAATAAAAAGATAGTATAAATTATCTTGTTTTTTTTTTTGGACTGCCTCATCAATATCCACTCATATTAATAATTTTTAAAGAGTAGGTTCAAGGTGAAATATTTTAAATAAGAGTAAATAAAATTGCAAGGCAGGTTTCACATAAATAAAACAAATAGGTATATGTTTTGAGTTTTATCTCGATATATATATTTCGGGTTACAGTTTTCTATGTCATTTCTAATGACGATACTGATGAAGATGGGCTCGTAACCCGAAATACTGTATCTATATATATATAAAAGCCATTGTCAGACAGTACCCGTGGAGCAGCAAGGAACATGTGGGAGAAAAAGCAACTAATATTCAATGACGGTTGTTATATTGTCAAATTTTACAAATAAAACATATCTATTCTCTATATTATATATCTATAATATCTCTATATATTAATAGAGATATTCCTCTATATAGCTTAGAATATGAGATTTACGGCGTGTCTCATTTGAAATTTTAGTAGACAAATTTATTAATTTTAAATATATTATATATTAATATTTATTTAATTTTTTGGAAATAATTCATACCGCGAAAATTATTATTTTTTTTTTGAATTTAAGAAAAATATAAATTCTTAAAATTTTAGTAGACAAATTAAATTTAGAAAAATATATATATATATATATATATTTTTTTTTATAAATTTTATTAAACCAATTATTTTACATTAATTAATGTATACATTGTATTTTTGCTTCGATTCCGGAGATTACTTCTCCACCATCAAGTGTCCTTATTCATCTTTAGGCCTTGTTTTTAATAAGAGGAAAAATCTAATTAGATAAAAAAACCTCTTTTCCGATAATTATTTCAATTCCATTATTCCCCAATCAAGTCGATTGGTTTTAATTACCCAATCCCTTCCCAATCCCCATCATCCAATATATATATTATATATATTTAATTTATAATATAAGTTTTGATTATGGGATTTAATGGGATAATGAGATTAATTCTTAATTTATTATTGCGCGGGTCATTTGAAATTTTAGTAGATAAAAAGAAATAGGTTTCCAACCGATCGGAAATTTCGATAGAAATGGTTGCATGCTCTAATAAAGTATTTATAAAGCATTTAATGATATTTTTCATCTTTCTTTGATCAATATTCATTATTCAAAAAAATATTTTTTTCAAAACATATAATTACGGACAGCTAATAATCACATCTAGAGACGCTGCCCGCCAGGGCCACTAACCCGGAGGGCCGAGCGGTGCCGGGCGTGCCGTATGCACGCCAGGTACTACTCGTATCGAGATAAAATTCAAAACATATACCTATTTGTTTTATTTATGTGAAACCTACCTTGCAATTTTATTTACTCTTAAAAGCATACAAATTTAAAAAAAAAAATATCTAGTTTTCTCTTTTATTAATTTAAGCTCATTTGTATTCCAAAAGCTCTAATTCCATCGCTCTTTAATAATTTATAAATACAATTAAAAATTTGAACCCTTCTCTCTCGTCCCATGTGTGCCATATAGCAAGCATATCCATTCCAACTTGATCGGCTCATTTCAAATTGAATTTTCGTTAGCGATTTGTTTGACGCAAATATCATTTCAATTGCTTGATAAATTTCCAATGACGCTACCCCCCCCCCCCCACCGGCCCCCATTCCACCCCCCCCCCCTTACCCCCATTATTCTCATTAAACCGTCGGTATTTAATTCTAATCTCTTTTAATTTCGCACCGATTATAAACTCGATCTTTTCACTGCAATGGTGCAATAATGATGCACTCTCATTAGTGTAAATGCACAGGGCTTTTGCCCCCATCCCAGACCCTTCGCTTGATAGTTCCATAGCAAATCCGACATTTCAAATAAACAAGTTTTAATTGTTGCTCACTTGCTCTTGTCTGCATTTTGAGTACCATTTGTACTTTTATCGATCCCGAAGGTACAGTAGCCCCCCCCCCTACTGCCCCCACTCGTCACGATCCATTCTCAAAAAGAAAAGAACCTCCGAGCCATCATGGATTGATGATGCCAACGCAAAAAACGAATTAACTACTTAAGAAATAATACATTATTTATTATCTGGCTGAGAAATGTCTCCGGGACACGAATTATTATTAAAGATTCAAACAAGAGATCAAGATAGGAATCGATTCATTTAAAAACTAACCGAAATGAGATATTAACGCCACATTTAAGCCTGTAAATAAATGAAAGACCTACTCGTGGCTGATTTAGTTTATAAATAAAGACCTGATATTTATCCAGCAAAAAATGACCCAAATATCCTATAAAATATGCAGAAAAATAAGGTCAAAAACGCGAAACTTTTTCAAGATGCGATACGCTGTTTGCAGTTTTGATGAATTAATAATTTTAAATGATAAATATCTAATTGAAGGAGACAATAAAAGATTGTGTCTTCTGCTGGAATTATACATTTTTAATTTATTTATAACGATACTCTAGTTTCGAGAGCTTTGCCCTCTTCATCAGTCTATTACAATTGATTCATGATTAAGGCTCTCAGACCATTATTTACTGAGATAGAGACGTATAAAGATTTTAAAGACAAAAAATTTCGGAAATTTTTTAAAAATTTTATAAATTCGATTGTTTTAAGGCTCTCAGACCATTATTTACTAAAATAGAGAGGTTTAAAGATTTTAAAGACAAAAAAATTTCGGAAATTCTTTAAAAATTTTATAAATTCGATTGTTTTAAGGCTCTCAGACCATTATTTACTGAGAAAGAGATGTTTAATGTATGAATGTTAAGTGAGATTTACATGTGGTCTAGGCAAATTAGGATTCACCATTTAAAGTTGTTTTATTTTTTTGGCTGTAGGTGGCGGTATTGGGGTTTTTATTTGCGCGGCTATTTTTAGAACTTAAAACTATAGTCTAGTTATAAATAAATTAAAAATTTATAATTTCAGCAGAAGACACACTCTTTTTTGTCTCCTTTAATTTATAAAAATTCTGCTAATCTCAGCAAAAAACTTTCAATTTGATAAATATCTAAGCCTGATATTCATTTCCTTTCCTTACCTAGAGTCAAAAGGCCGTTCCTAGAATAATAGAAATTAAGAAATTAATCTCTACTTGTCTGAAACAGATCCAAGCTTGTATTTGGCATCCTTGCGATGATTTAGCTCTAAAGGAAGATAGATCATTTTATCTGCTCCCGTTTTAGTAATTTTCCTCGATCAGATTTTAATGAAAGAATCCCTCCCCCGCACATCTAATAAATAATAAATTACCAAAAATTGATTTATGCTAAAGATGCCGTTATAAGTAATTAATAATAAACTTAAATATAAATAAAACAAATAATAATAATTAAATAAAATTATTTACTTGTATTAGTTTGTGACTATAAAAACCTTTCAATTTAAAAATAACTTTAATATAAAATAAATTTTTCATTATTGCCTATATTTTAATATTGCCTTGAATAAATAATTTAAAAAAATGTTTTCTGCATTTTTAAACAATAAGTACTAAATGCCCAAAATCTAATCACTTCCTCCATATCTGAAATACAAACATTTTAACCAAAAGACGAACTTTCTACAACGTTACTTTCTTAAGTTATAGCGAGTCTTTGAATATAGGTACATTGACATACATACACACAGACATATAGATAATTTCGGAGTCAAAATACCTCTGGATGTGGATCTTAAATAACTAATGGTCGCAGGTCAAGGGAAAGACGATGGCAGAAATCGAGTTACAGTCTCTAGTAGTCATAGGGATAAACGAATTGTCGAATAGATTATTTAGATTCTTATTCAATTTGACGACATAGGGGTGTTGATGTTTCATACAAATGACCATTTAGGGAAATTAGGTATATTGAGTTTAGCTTGTCAAAACACTCACCAAGCTAGTATCTTTCTATAAGAAGAGTCTGATTATTTTTTTCTTAAATCTTAAAATTTTTATCTGTTAATATATTTTTCTCTATTAATTTGAAAACAAAATTGTAAATACAAAACCTGTGCAGAATTAAAAACTGAATCCAATTCATCAATTTTTTTCCTGTGAATTCAAATATATTTTTGGTTTAATATAAAGAAAGTAATAACTTACAAAATATGATGTTTTGATTGGAGGTTTAGGTAATTTGCTAGTTGTGTAATTGGGTAGAAGTTTACCTGAAACAAAAAGAAAAGAAAAATTAAAACTTAATTAATTTTAATACAATTAAAATTATACTACTAAGAAGTTTTCACAATTAAAATAATTATTCTTTATGAGTAAGTCTCAAAATATATTGGCAATATATAATCTCAGAAGGGTTGTTTCACCCTTCGGAATATAAATAATTTATTTGTTAGAAACTATATAATTTCAAAGCTTTGACATTTATCATCAGTATTTATTTTATCTGTTATTTCTCATGGATTCAAATATCCGATTGGACGTAGGAAAATTTGTTTTGTAATAGTGAGCTGATCACGTAACAAACAAACCTTAATTTACATCCATTCAGGTATTTGAACCCATGAGAAGTGACAGAAAAAATATTTCTCATTTTGAACACTGATGATAAAGATCAAGCCATCTAAACTATAGTCTCTAAAAATTCGTTATATGTATGTTTTTGTTTATTTACATCAAGCAGTAGATAGACAATCTCTTTTTGAATCAACAACTCTGCCACTCTCGGCAAAACAGAATCTTTTAAATTAATTTTTTTTTAATTTATTTAGTTTTAAAATAATGGTATAACAGACATATATCAATTATTAGATGATTTTTTGTACTAGCTCAATTTCAATCATTACTTAATAAAAATAATTTTTAGAAAAAAAAGAGTTTAAAAAAATTAAATGCAACAAATAAAATAAAAAGAGCTCAAAAATAAAATAAAATGCACTAAAAGGTATAAAATAATTATCTAATTTAGTTACAACTAAACAACGAAATTTTTCCATGAAAACACTTTTTGAAGTCGGTGCTAAACAAACTATATAAGCGAGCTTACGCGATGTTGTCTTCATTATACGCCAAACGTACTAAGTAAGATCCGTTAAGTGCGATTCATAAAATGTATGATTGGCACCGACTTCAAAAAGTGATTTCATGGAAAAATTTCGTCGTTTAGTTGTAACCTCGGTTATAACTAAATTAGATAATTATTTTATGCCTTTTAGTTCATTTCATTTTATTTTTGAGCTCTTTTTATTTTATTTATTGCATTTAATTTTTTTGAAGCCAGTTTTTTTTTTCTAAAAATTATTTTTCTTTTTTTCTTTTTAGTGATGTTTACCATGCATCGCCGGTAGATAGGTAGGCCTTTTTTTCTCACATTCGCTTTGTTCGACCTTTTTTTTATTTATAAAAGATTTTTCCATTATTTGCTCAAAAGAATTGAAGATTTCCGTTAATTTGTCATTGATCATATTCAGAACTTGACCAAATTAATATGGGACCAATCGGACGGTAACCCCTTTCCAATAAAAAAAAATCATCGAAATCGGTCAACATTGTAGGAGAGAAATCAACGAACAAACACACACAAAAAAAGACATTCCGTTGAATTGATAACCTCCTTCTTTTTTAAAGTCGGTTAAAAAATACTATAAATTCATTCATTTCATCCTTATCGACAAATAGGGACAAATCTGATACTTCAAGCATTTCAGGAGTTATTAACAACCCTCCTGTATGAGATTCGTCACTTGTAAGCTTATTAATAATATTTTTATTTAATTTTTATACTTATAAATAAATCTTAAAAATGAGTATCGAATTTCCTTAAAAATGAAATGAGAGGTAAAAAACAAAATGAAATAAGATGAACAAAATCCCATCTGAATAGAAATATTTTTTTTTTTTTTTTTTTTTTTTGTATCTTCTTTAAAACAATAAAAAGAGTGAGATTGTTTTTATTATTATTATTATTATTTTATTTTATTTTTTTTAAGGACTTTTTGAAAGTTTTTTTTTTGTTGTGATAAATCTTTTAAAAGTTAACAAGATTGTTACTTTGACAAGAATAAAG
Source organism: Forficula auricularia (assembly GCA_024734495.1). Classification (NCBI taxonomy): domain Eukaryota; kingdom Metazoa; phylum Arthropoda; class Insecta; order Dermaptera; family Forficulidae; genus Forficula; species Forficula auricularia. Next base: position 3,491,386 of record JALMQS010000084.1, read on the forward strand.
CAAACTTAGGAAAAGTCTTTTATTTATTTATTTTATTATTAGATATTTTTTTTTGTTTTCAATTTTATTGACCACCAACCAAATATTAGAAACGAGCATCCTCAGGATTAATTTTTAATCTCAAATCATTATTTGATATATTTTCACTGGAATAGAATACGTAGAAACCAGAACAAATGATGATGTCAGATACCTATACATGTAATATATCTCTATATATAGATAAAATGTGAATGAAGGGTGTTGGCCCTTTTGGATTTTGATTTCTGTTATAGGGCAAACCCTTTGTCAAGGCGGACATAGTTTATATCTGAGGGTAACCAAACATTTATTTAAAAGTGACATTTTCTAATTTAGAACTTGAACTCGCTTCTAATAAAAGATAATAAAAGTAAGGGCTCCAGAGACAGATTACTTTTGGGGCCTTTATTTTTTATATTTCATTGTCCGATATTTTTTCCGAGCAGCCAATAGGCGGCCCCTAACTGTCCAACTTTTGCCGGCAATAGCGAGGGGGACATTTTTTAAGCCTTTGACGATTCAGGATGAAAAATTTCTTTCGGTAATTTCCCCCGAATGCAATAAGTTGAAAAAATTTCCGTGAGAGGGATGCAATTATATTGTGCAAAGAATCTTTCTAAGAATATTAAGGTAGTTGTTCCGCCAAATGCGTTTTCTTAGGATTTTTTTGAAATTTAGACAGATTATTATTTAAATACTTCTTTCATTAAATTGAAGGGTTGGTTTTGTCACAAATATAATAAAACAATAATTTTAATAACTATTAGAATTATTTAATTGATAACTATACAGTTTCGGTCACCACTGGTCGACCATCCTCAGTAGTTCTAAAAATTGAAATGAAACATTTATTTACATTTTTTCTTTTTATAAAGAATTATATAATACAATTTTTTTTTTTTTTTTTTTTATATTTACAATAATTTGAAATCATACATACATCTCGTTCAAGAACCGGAATTTGTCATTTCACATGAAACATTCATTCTTAAATCTTCAATATAGATACATCACACAATTCATTACAACCAGTCGACCAGTGGTGACCGAAACTGTATAGTTATCAATTAAATAATTCTAATAGTTATTAAAATTATTGTTTTATTATATTTGTGACAAAACCAACCCTTCAATTTAATGAAAAATTTAAATCAAGTCACTTAATTTCTGGAAGAAATTTAATAAATTAAATACTTCTGTACCGATTGGTGGCAAAACGAAATTTATGAACAATATATTTCCGGAGATTTTAAATTCCAAAAATAGAGTTTTTCAGACTCTTATACATTGCACTAAACGGGATATCGGAAAATTTACATAGATATTTAATTATAATTAAGAAACCCTTCTTACCATTTTTATAAAAAACTAAGCCAACGTTAAACAATAACCAATCCATATTTTAAGACAATTTTTATTCATAGTTACAACACAATTTCTGAGATAATAATGAATAAATAATGGAAAATGTACAAAAAAAATTACACTAAAACAATTTGGCAACAGGGCATTTATTTAACCAGCAAAAGATGTATAAAGCGCGCAAGCTCTAGATTTTTTCAAATTTATTATTTTCATAATGTGTAACGTAGTCGTTGATTACATTTATTAAAAAATAACAAAACGATTTTTATAGAAATTTTTTAACGTTTAAAATGTATTTTACAGCCTGCTAACCAAGTGAACCCGGGTTCTAATCCGACTCGAGGCATCCGGCTAAAATCTGACCCCGGGGTAGAGACAAATTTGAAAAAATAAGTAGTATCGTAAATTGGCTTATGGCTAGAAAGGCCAAAAAGCCAAAAAATGTATTTTATATGTCATTTTAATATAAAAATATTCGATCTCTTATAATAGTGCCAGATTTGTCAAACGAGCTCGGGATTGTCTAGAAGTGGTACATAACCAGCAAAAAGTTGTGGGGTTATGAATTATGAATGCTAATTGTCTGTTATATATACTCTAGTATTAACTTTTTGCTAATATTGTCGCGAAACAGCACCTTAATATAAATAAATAGGTATTAGATCTCATTCCTCAAGAAGTTCATTTTTCAGTTCCTCTTGATTAACATGAGCTAGAGATCTCTTCTTCAATTATTTTTTTCTGATTATAAATGAGGGATTTTGTAAAGAGATTGTTTTCCCGCGAAAAGTTTAAGCCTTGCTGTGTAGTCAACTAAAATGCATAGAAGCGTATAAGTAACCTACACTACAGGCGCGACCAAAAAACACCAATGTAGGCTCCTTCAAAATTTTAATTAACCATAAAAAGACATATTCTAAAAACTATATTTTATTTTTAACTACTAAAATGATTACCTTTGCTCATATATTTTGATAATAACGAATCCTAAATTAACCTTTTCCTACAACATATGAAGCAAAAACGTGTGATTTATGCCCGTGTGTCTTTTGATTTGACCTATTTGATAATTTTCTTTTATATATTAGTGTGTATTGTACTTGCAATACCCTAATGCGAATTAGGCATTTAACTTTCTCAAGAGGAATTAAAGTATACCTAGAGCAGTGGTTATTAACTAACAGGTGTTGCTTCGAACTCGAGAGTTCATTCCATGAAAATGTTTCGTGTGTACTGCGAAATTATAAAAGATGTGTACTAACTAGGAAACTACACTTGAACAATCTTTATAGTAAATGCCCATTCTAATGTTTAAAATCCAGTGATATAATTGCATTTCCGAGTAAACTAACGAAGCAAGTGTTTATGATTGCTTTTGCTTAAAAAAAACTTAATTTTATGTACCTATATTTAGTAAAAAATTGAAAAAATTCTTGTTAAGAGTAACAATGTTGTTATTTTTTAAAAGTAAATAAAAGCGGATGCCCTTTGTTACAAACAAAAAATCAGATAAATGAATATTTTTTGAAATACAAGATTCAAAAGTCTTCGTGTCTATGCTGAAAAAAAGAAACCCTATCGTGCTCTGCTGGGGAAAAAACCTATCGAACTATGCTGAAAAAAAGAAACCCTATCGAACTCTGCTGGGGGAAAAAAAAGAAATCCTATCTAATGTTGCATGTTCGCCCTACCATACAGCTCTCTATCCATACCATCGGACTAGAGCAAGCCTGGCCAAACTGAATTACACCACCCACCGCATTGAGGGCTTAAACATTTCCTAGGGCCGCACATAATAAGAATAATTAGAATTTTTTCAAATTCGATTCCAAGATTTTACTTAAAAGCCATAGGAACCAAATTAGATAAAAGCATGTATTTGTTTTTTAATATCTAGGTTTTCTTTTATTAGTTTAAACCTAAATTGTGTTTCAAAAATAATAAAGAGCCATATTCTAAAAGCTATATTTATTTTTAACTACTAAAATGATTACCTTTGCTCATATATTTTGATAATAGCAAATCCTAAATGAACCTTTTCCTAGAACATATGAAGCAGAAACGTGTGATTTATGCCCGAGTGTCTTTTGATTTGACCTATTTGATAATTTTCTTTTATATATTAGTGTGTTCCAACCAATATTTATTACAATTCAAATTTATGTGAATTTTTATCTATGCATTGCTCAGTTGTAGATGCTAATAAATTTCATTAATCAAACGGATATTATTTATCTATATTCCAACAATAAAAAGAGAAGGTTTGTAATCCTTGCTGTTTTTTTATCCCTAAATTTAAAACATGTTCTAAAGCCATTTCTCTCAAGTTTAAAGTTATCAATAACAACTTTTCCTGCCTGTTATTTTATTTAATAAAGAAATTATATTGGAAATATATATAAGCCCAGATAGCACACTCGCCCTAGAACAGTGGTTCCCAACCTGGGGGCGATCGCCCCCCAAGTGGGCGATTTGGGTTATCAGAGGGGCGATAAAAAAGTTGGGGGCAATGAGTATTCTAAGAGGGGAAAATTAAAATAGTACTGTACAGAAGAAGTTGCCGGGAAAAATAAAACAATAACAAAGTTTTCAAACTTTAACTTAGCCCAGTAAATAGAGGAGTTAAGTTTACATTAATTGCGGTAAAATTTTTTTTTTTTAGGTATGGTATGGGTATACGAAATCTAAGTTTCCGACCTCGAAAATGTGGGGAACAACTTTTGGTTGCCGAAAAATTTCGAACTTTAGGACTTTTTCCAGTTTCCCGCTTATAACTCGAAAAGAGTTCATATTTTGCAAATAACCGTCCTATATTAAATTAAAGAGACCAAAATTTCGCGTCGATTAAAAAAATATCCAAAATTGGTCCAGTAGTTCGATTTTTAATGGGGATTCAAAAACATACCCGGGATCACTTTTGAATATCCCAAAAACTATCACTTTTTTCGATTTTTCGATGTACTCCTGTTTTTTAAATGTCCGTCAAAATGATCTTAGTAAATTATTTCACTTCTTTGTTCTTAAAAAAAAAATGTGTAAGAAAAGTACATTTTAATTTTTTTTCAATTTTATTTAAGAGTCGCCGGATAAAACTGCTTTGGTTGTTTTTATATGCGGTAATAAAATTGTTTAAAATAATAAAATTGCTTTATTATTTACACTTTACTTCAAAATAAAATTAGGCATACAATGAAAATGAAAAGGGGGCGATAGGTGTTAGTCAACATCCAGAAAGGGGCGATGGGCCATAAAAGGTTGGGAACCACTGCTCTAGAAGATGTCTTATTCAGTTCTCATTGTCTTTAAGATGTCTAGAAGTTCTCCTAGTATCTAGAAAACCTCTTCTAGACCAAGTGTCCTAACAGGGAGATAATATATTGAAAAGAAAAAATTATTTATTAATTGTTTTATAGTTAAAAAAAAAATACAAATATTTTAAAAAACAATCTTTAAATCGGTTATTTTAAATCCAAACGTTTCGGGAGAATTTCCCCCTTTATCAATGGAAATTTTTAAATTGAAAAAAGAAATAAATGCAAAAAAAAACATACTTTTTTTAATATAATATACATGCGTAGATTTGTTAATTCAGGAAAAGTAATCAATGAGGTTTCTTTTGCTTGATGTAATCGTTAGAGTGACAAGATTACTATTTTACAACATAACTAACCTACATGCAATCAAATATTTTAACCAATTATCACTAACTGATATAATATTTTTAATTAAAATGACTGATGGCGAGCCTTCGAAACTATAGTCTTAAACAAATTAATTATATATCAGTTGCGGGCGGTGACTCTTCAGCCAAAGAATGCTCTCCAAAAAAGAACCCTTCAATTTATTTTTAAATTTTATTTTATTCTTAGCTCCTTTTTGCAAATTTCATTGGAACTTAATCATAAAATTTTTTCAAATTAAATATTAAATTTTTATGACACGGTATGAAAATTCTCTAAATGTTTTGATATTTTAGGGATGCACCACATCCACAGCATCCATAGACCGGACACTGATATGTAAGTTGGAGTAAAAACCAATTTTTAGTAAGGACGGGTTCTTACTAGCTAAAACACGTTTCAATGAATACCTTTGTGGCAACTAGAATTTACTGATCATGGTGGAGATTGGTCCAAAGGTCTAGAATCTTCATTTTTGATCTTCCGCCTCATTTTTTAAACGAAAATGTCAAAAATGACATCCTCATTAGAAGCAAAGTTGTAGAGGATATAATTTTTGACATTTTCCTTTTAAAAATTTTGAAAATAAACACCCAAAATAAGACGGAAGGTCAAAAATGAAGATTCTAGACCTTTGGACCAAACTCAACCAAGATCAGTATATTCTAGTTGACACAAAGGTATTCAGTGAAACGCGTTTTAACTAGCAAGAACCCGTTTTTACTAACAAATGGGTTTTTACTGCAACATATATATGTTTATTTGCAGCATCAAGCAGAAGACAACCTCATTGATTTCTCTTTTAAAATAAAAATTGTCTTTATTTAATTCGCACTAAAGATATTTCATTTTTTACCATCTTTAGAAACATCGGGTAATTTATTTATTTATTTATTTATTATAAAATAATGTTCTGAGTTGAACACCTCGTAGAGAAGAATTAAAAGAATACAGAATTAGTTACATGTTCATGAGTAACTCTCTCTCAATATGTAATAATAACAAGGCCAACACCTCCCAACCCAGAGAGCAACCCAGAGTCATCACCAGCAGGTGAATTTAATTTTATTAAAACTGAGCTGGGGTAAAAAAAAATCGAAATTTAATGCACCGTTTTTACAAAAAATGTGCTAAAATGTAAATGATTAACATTTTGGCGGGGTAGAGGGGGGATTAAATGGAAATAGCGAATTGTAATGAGATAGAAATCCAGGCAAGCTTTTTAACCAAATCTCTTTGAACTCGTTTTCATTTTTTTATTTTTTATCTTTGTCTGCTATGCTTTTCATTTATTTAATAATTTTTCTATTTAATCAAAATTCAATAAATTTATTAATCATATAAATGGGATATGGTTTTTGAATTTATTCAATTATTTATAAAAACAGAAATATATTGTATGTATATGTACACATATCTATGTAAGTTTTAGTGAGGGTAATTCCCAATGGAAAAGAGAGAGGATGAATTGGATTCTGGACTGATTATGGAGAAAGCAATTAACTGTGACAACATGGAGCTCAAACTAACTCCGGACAGACTCTCCAGTAGCAGTGGAAAAGCGTTTAGATGCCAAGTGGATTGGATGGCTCTTAACTCTTTGAAAAAAATAAATAAATACAATATAAAAACACGTTGTTTCAAATAGTACAATATAACAAAAAATCTCTCATTCTCATGATTAAATTACGAGTTCAGTTGTGATTTTATTTTTTGGTAATTCGTTTTGTCATGTTATTTTATTTATTTATTTATAATGTATTTATTTTATTAAACGATGTATTTTTTTTCTAATGAAAGAATAGAAGTAGCAGTAAACGTTTGTTTGCTGGCTGTTTATTCGTTTAAGTGAAGAATAACAAACAACCGATACATAGAGAGAAATAAAGAACGATAAATAAGTTAAATTTTTATTTGTTTATTTTAAAGGGATTTAGAGAGATTTGAAATATTTAGACTTGTGAATGTAATAAAAAATGCCACAAAAGTAGCTGATTCTCTAAGATAATTTTTGAGTATAGAAAGATTTAGGTACATTTTAATAAGTATGATTTAAGGGAGTTCGGGAAAGCTTATCTATCTGGTTGATCTTCGATAAAATCTTTTGTATTTCTGCAGAGTGACAGCTTCAGCATACTAAATTTTTTAATAAAAAAATTGTTAAAAATGAGGTTAATTTCGAATAAAAATTTTTGTTTTGATAATATTAATAGAAAGAATATTGGGATAAATTGGTTCTCATTATAAAAACATTTATTTAGCAAAAAACGATTTCAAAAAATAAAGTTGGAATTCTACACGAGTGCTTTTGTCATATTCTGTTGGCTGCAGATAAATTTTTATTCTTACATTTATGAATAACTAATTAACTAGACTGTCAAATCTATTGAAAAATATATCATCGGATTCATAAAAGTTGAATTATTATACTGTATAAATTTGTTTAAAAAGGTATAATTTGTATAGAAGTTATAGCCCTTTTAAAAGCTAGGTCCATTTACTTCCATGTTAAAAAAGGAGAATTTTCAATAATTTATTTCTCGGTAATGGGACAGACGATCAACTTCAAATTTCGGGAATAAATATTTAATTGATCTATTAATCGATGGGAAAAATTTGAGAATTTTCTTATAAAAAGGATAAACAGTCACGAACCGCCTTAAGAAAGTGGAATTATTTGATTAGTTAAAGTATAAAGTTTCGGCTGGTTGAAACCTGATGCTGTATTTCAAAAATATTCATTGCTATATATGATTGTTTATTTGAATCAAGCAGGGGGCAAACTCGTTTTTTTACTCTTAAAAATTAACAACTCTGCTACTCTTGGAAAAAAAAATATTTTCAATTTTATAGCAAAAATATAATTTTTTCAAAGCCAAAGCCAATTTTCATGTTCCCAGACCCTCATATGGTTCGAAATGAATAAAAAAATATCCTCCCAAATTTCAAGTCTCTAGCCTACTTTTAACCGACTTCAAAAAAGGAGGAGGTTCTCTATTCGATTGAATTTTTTTTTTTTTTTTTTTTTTTTTGTGCCTATGTTACCTCATATCTCCGCCAATTGTCAACCGATTTTGAAAATTTTTTTTGCATTGGGTCCAGTCTAGCTTCCGATTGGTCCCATTTTTTTTTCGATTTTTTTTCATAGGTATTAGACCTTTTTTATTAGGTTTGTTTAGGTTTGTTTAGACCTAACCTCTTTGTTTATGAACCGATTTCGATGGTTCTTTTTTTATCCGAAAGGGGGTGTCTTAGGGATGGTGTCATATTAATTTGGTCAAGTTCTGATGATATAATCACTATTAATAACATCACTAAAAAGAGAAAAATAAAAATTTTTAAGAAAAAAATAAAAACCGACTTCAAAAAATTATGCAACAAATATAAAAATACACTAAAAGGTATAAAATAATTATTATCTTATTTAGTTACAACTAAACGACGAAATATTAACACGAAATCACTCTTTGAAGTTGGTGCCAAACATATACCTTTTATGAATCGCACTCGACGGATCTTACTTAGTACGTTTGGCGGGTACGCTCGCTTATAGGTATAGTTTGTTTGGCACCGACTTTAAAAAGTAATTTCGTGTTAATATTTCGTCGTTTAGTTGTAACTAAATAAGATAATAATTATTTTATACCTTTTAGTGTATTTTTATATTTGTTGCACTTAATTTTTTGAAGTCGGTTTTTATTTTTTTCTTAAAAATTTTTATTAACCTTTGCCGAACAGCGATTCAAGTTTCCCATCCAAGTAACATGGGTAAATTTATAATTTTCTCATTAATATTATATTATTAATATTATATTCATATTTAACTTCATTATTCAAGTTAGATATATATAAGTTCAGATATTATTTTCACTTAATATTTGACAAAAATCACCCGCATTTGATTCGCGATTAGAATCAAATATAGAAAACATGGGGGTTTTTGGCATTAAAGGGATCAATTTTTTATTCCGGGCAAAGTTATTGTTCAAAATTTGAACTCTATAAACTTTATCCTTATAATAGTAGCTATCCCTGAGAATTTTTACAGATTTTCAGCTATTATAATTTTGGAGTCTAAAACCTACTATTGCTAAGATATATAGCAGTATTTTATCTAGCTGTAACTCCAAAATCAAAATAGCTAAAAATGTGTAAAAATTCTGAAGGATAGCTAATATTACAAGGATAAAGTCTACAGAGTTTTAAATTTTTTAACTATTTCAGAATAAAAAAAAACTGATCGATTCAATGCCAAAACCGCATGTTATTTAGATGGGGAAACATACATCGCTGTACGGAAAAGGTTAAAATTGAGATAGAGTTTGAAACCTGGGGGATATTGTTTTTATTTTTTACGAACCGTATGAGTCTTTAGGAGCATTAAAATTCAAAAATACCTCAAATAAGATCTACCCTAATATGTATACCTATATTTATAATAAATTTAATGTATATTCCGAGAATCTCTTGTGCTAGCTGGGATATCGTATAAGAGTAGTTTCCTAATTAGTAAACCGCGAGCAACACTTTAAATATGTTCATGGAATACGAGTGATTTAGACCAATAATAATTTCCATTACTTTATTTAGAAACTCTCGTTCTCAATTTTTCTAAAGAAATTAAAATATCTATATAAAATATTTTTTTTTTTAAGATTCTTCCAAAACCTAAAGCGATTTATGTATTATAGAATTTAATTTTATAAATTTTTTAGAGTTTATTTAGCCTCACAAACTAAAACCAGAAACAAGTGTTTACAAATTACATATATTTTTTTGAAATTTATTGAAATACCCTTGTAAAATGAAATTGAGTTATACCAGTATGTAGGTACAGAAAGACAAATCCAAATCTTGAACGAAATTGTATGGATAAATAAATGAAATTGTAATGTTTTTTATTTTATAAAAGTGTATATAATAGAAAAAATTCTTCGTTTTTCCAAGTAGTCCTGAAGATGGTATACCAGTGGTGACCGAAACTGTCTAGTATATCTCATGAAATAAATAGCAATTAACTTAAATTACTTTATTTGTTTAATTTGTGTGACTAAATAAACCGAGGGGTGATCCGCGATTGGAAGTAGTGTAGGTACATCTCTTTGAAAGTATTTTGGAAATACTTGGAGATATTTGAAAGTACTTGGAAATATTTGGAAGTACTTGGAAATATTTGGAAGTACTTGGATATATTTGAAAGTACTTGGAAATATTTGGAAGTGTTTGGAAATATTTGAAAGTACTTGGGAATATTTGGAAGTACTTGGAAATATTTGGAAGTACTTGGGAATATTTGGAAATATTTTGAAATATTTGGAAGTGTTTGGAAATATTTGAAAAGTACTTGGAAATATTTGGAATTACTTGGAAATATTTGGAAGTGTTTGGAAATGTTTGAAAGTACTTGGAAAGATTTGGAATTACTTGTAAATATTTGGAAGTACTCTGGAAATATTTGGAAGTACAAGTGGAAGTAGGTGTACAGCATATTAGGTCGCGGTTCCCCCTCGAAATAAACCCTAAAAATTTTATAAAATTAAAAAAAAAATTATCTAAAATAGAGTAATTTATAGCAGAAAAAATATATATTAAATAAATAAGTACTAATATAGCTCTATCTATTATTATCTGATGAGAATCAAGTAAAGGAGCCTTCGAGACGCCCAACAATGGCAGGATCGAGAGTATTGGAAGGGTGGCTTTCTTTGCACGTATAGGGGACAATATTAAAGCGTTACAGGTATAGAGATTCGATTTTCTGATAAAAGGTGAAGGGAAAGGGCCCAAGGACTGAAAGCACCTCCGCTAACAAGCACCAAATTCGATTAAGTACAAAGACGGAACAGGAATTCTTTCTTTCTTCTCGTAAGGGTGGATCAACGAAAGGCGCTCATTAAGCTCCCCGCAAGAACGTAGGCATTTCTACCATCTCTATTAACAACACCCATACTGAAAGACGCTGCTGAGGGACAAGAGCTGGAAAGCCATTGGCTGGAAATTGGAAGGAACAAAAATTGAAAGACAAAAGAAATTCTTACAAATTAATTAAAAATTGAATTGGAGGGCGAAAAAAGATTTCTAATAACATCAAAACTTTTCTTTTTTTTTTTTATCTAAAAAGTAAAATTGAAAAACTAATGATGAAAGTTGAGATCATAAAAAACGAATCAAAAACTAATCCATGTCCTCTAAAATTATTAGCCCAAAATTTAGTACATAATTTCACTAATAATTTTTTGATCTCACTTAAACGATTTTTGAAACTACATCCATTTAATAGAGAGAAAAAAAAGAGGTTGTTCTCTGCTTGATAAAATAAATATACTCACATATATTTCATATAATTATATATGTATATAATATTATTTATTTGTTTGAGACTATAGTTTCGAAGGCTTGGTTCATCATCACTCTTTTTTTAATTATAAATATTATTTTTCATGGAGTCAGTATTGCGTTATAAAAGGGATACATATATTTAAAAGGAATATGTTCTGAAAAATGTTTTTTAATTCTTTCGGATAAGTAAAGAGGAAAAAATGTCATTATCGACGCGATACTGGCCCCATGAAAAATAAAATTTATATTTAAAAAAGACTGATGATGAGCGCCAAGCCTTCGAAACTATAGTCTCAAACAAATAAATAATATATGATACAGATATGTATTTTTGATATGATTAGTAGAGATTGTGGTGTTGGTGCAAGGGGAAACATCTTTAATAAAGATAAGAGTAAATAAATATTATATTTAATATTCATTTACTATGAGTTAGATACTAGGTCACTTATTTCAAATTAAAATTAAAAATTAAAAGATATAAATTTTTTTTTAATTTTAATGTGAAATAAGTGACCTCGTATCCTTAACTCATAGTAAATCAATATTAAATATAATATATATTTACTCTTATCTTTATTTTTGATATATATGTGTGCATGTTTATTTGCATCAAGCAGAGGACAACCTCTTTGTTTCTCTTTATGAATCAACAACTCTGCTACTCTCGGCAAAATAAAAACTTTTCAATTATATCCATTTTACTTTAATCAGTGGAATACTTACAGTTTTCAAGGTCTCTGGGACAGAAATCTCCTGGAGATCCTTATTGGAATGAAAACCATACAGAAAGTCAACATAAAACGTTTATTTAAATTAAATATTTTTATTTTATGAAGTAGTACGAGAATAAATTTCAATTGTAGACCTGAAGATGGCTTTTTCTATTCAAGCCGAAACTGTATGAATCAGCGCTTTAAGCGGTTGTCTAAATAAATGTAATCCTTTATTAGTAATGAAGCTGTTAAAACAATTATTTTTGTGATTAATTTGATTAAAGTTTGAATTTTTATTTAAATCACACATGATTAATTATAATTATTTATTAAAAACATATAGTATATATTAGTAATTATATATTGTATTGTTTTCAATAAATAATTATAATTATTATTTATAATTGTTATTTTTGTGAAACTTAACCTAGAAAATTCTCCTCATAAGTTATAATTAATCATGTTTGATTTAAATAAAAATTCAAACGTTAATCCTGAAAAAAAGTAAAATTGTATTTAATTTAAATCGGTCTATCTATTGCCCGCACTACGAGTAACTTCTTGATTAACTAAAATTAAATAGGAGTTAAATCAAATCAAAAAAGCTTCTTTTTCAGCAATTTTTAATGAATGACAAATTTATTTTCGAAATCTCAATTCCATTTCAGAAAATGTCATTTGTTTAGTTAGTTGCTTATATAAGTTTGTTTTCTGAAATACGAAAGTGAAATTTTCTAATATGCAATTGAGAATTCTGAAATACAATTGAAATTTTCTGTAATTGAATTGAGATTTCTGAAATAAAATTTCACCAAGGAAATTTTTTAAACCTTAATTCTCTCCTGTTAAGGAGGTCCTTTAGCCGCCAATGTTAAATAAAAAATATTTGATTATAACTATAACTTATTTTTTTATAATAGTTTAAGTCTCAATTTACGCTTTGAGTTTCAATCACAGATTACCGTTCAAATTTTTGAAAATAAAATTTTTTTAAATGTAAACATTTTCTCAGAGTCTTATGGAAATTTAAGATCTTGAAACTTTCTCTTGAATTATACTACTATTAATTGAATAGATGAAGTTAAAAAAAAACTAAAAATTAGCTTTTTGAAACATGCAGGTTTCTTTTTTTGCAATAAAATATATCATTAAACGTCGAATTTACTGAGATATTTATTTTAAAAAATCACATAAATGCTATCTTTGGATGTAAATATAAGCAGTAGAAATACAACGCATTGCCAAATCATACAAGAGTTATTATCAGTTGATTTGAATAAATCAAACTAACTTTTGTATTTAATTTTTTTTATAATTGTTTTTATTTCAAACATTTACGCATTTCATACTATTTATTTTTCATTTGTATTTTAATATATTTTATTAAATATTAGATACCACACTTCTTTTGACTCAACTGGAGCGAAAGGACCTTCTTAAATAAACCTTTATATTAAAATACCGAAGTAATTTTGTATTGTAACACAAATTAAACGAAACGCCTCTCCATCCGAATTCATCTCAATGTGTTCTTGAATTTAATATTCTTATCAATTTTTTTTGCCTTGAGTGAGTGATGCATCCAGCTGAATACTTAATGAACTAGGTATATACAGGGACAGGCGGCCACCTGAGCAACGGGTGACCAATTTATATGTTAAACTTGAAAATTCGTTCTAATTACGCGAGCGTATCGAAGAAATGAGATGCCAGTGGTGTCATTAATCTTCCAAGGTTGGCCCCCCTGAGCAAGGTTTGGGAGAGGCTCGGGAACCCCCGCGGGAGGCCACGCCAGGGGGCACTTGGACCTGTTGACCCCTGGCTCGTTAAAAAATCTAACCATTTTCATATTGACTGAAGGTTAAAAAAACACATATTTTATCAGCTAATTGGATGCAAACGCAGATATTTATTGTTAATATTTGATAAGAATTGCAATGAAGCTAAAACTAAAGAGAAACCAATGAGGTTGTATTCTGCTTGAAGCAAATAAACATACTATATATGTTTAAATCACACATAATTAATGATAAGCATTTTTTGAACACAAATAGAAAATAATACGATATAACTATGACGTTTCGATCGGCTTATTTAGCGATCGCGTTGACAAGTATGCGAGCACCCAGTCCAATTTTAGTTTAAAGTAATTTTATTAAAATCTTTATTTAAGCTTTTTTGAGGTCCTCAAGATACCTAAATTTAAATTTGATCAAAATTGGTCAGGCCATTTTCATGATACATTCGACTCTCGATAATTCGAAATCTAAGGGACTACAAGAAAAATTCGAATTATCGAGAGTTTTTATTATATTTTTGAAAATATGAGCTTACATAGATTTTATATATAGCCTCAGGTAAAATAGTAAAAATAATGAAAACGACAAAAAAGAACAAAATATTAAATGTGTATTAACATTGCAATAGATAATAACATACCTAATTAAAAAAATTAAGAATTGTTAATTGCTAAGAAAAATTGGAATTATAAAGAGGGGAAGTGGCCTAGTTTGAATTATAGAATGTTATCTTCCCCTCAGATTTCGAGTTATCGAGTTTATCAAAATACACAGCATTTTTTTCGATTTACCGAAATTAACAGCTGAAGAGTAAGAATTATCGCAAAATTCGAATTGTCATGAGTCGACTGTATTTAGAAAAAAAATGTACTCGAATAAAGTACTAATGTTTGTGGGACGATAAGTACCAAAAATTAATCAGCGTTTTATTTTATTAAAATAATGGTAGGTTTTCAATTTCATTTCAATCGGTTGGAAAAATTGTCCATGAAAAAAAGAATTCATGCATACATACATTCATACATACATACATGCTCGCGGACTAAATGAAAAATCGATCTTTTAGGCTCTGGACGCGAGCCCATGTAATTTTTGGCAAAATTTTCAGTCCTTAAATTTCAACCTGAATGAATACTACTACAATTCGTGACTTTGATTCCATAGTAAATTAAAGGGTTTATTTAGTCACATACGAAAATTTTGCAAGATCTATTTGAACATATTATCTAGTACGCCCTTATTTCATTCGATTATGTTAAAAGAAAGCAATGAGAAATTTATTTTCTAAAAAAGGGTGTTGATAGAATAATTCTCCGTTGGTCTCTGTCAACCTAAGAGGCTGCAGGTCCAGACAAGTTTCACTCGATTAGAAATTATTGTTAATTTCTGTTATTCTAGAATTATCCATTTAGGCAAACGTCATTCGTTATAGAGAGAGCAAATATAATTAATTACAATTTATTAAAATGCATACAAAAAAGGCAAATAGAGAAATTAAACTAAGTACGAATCGGAGTTAAAATTTTCCTTTGATTTTTATACAACTAATATATAAATTGCCTCTACGCTTACTAAGAAAAATGTATTTACTTATTTATATTTTATAAATTAAATGGTTTTTTTAGTCACATAAAATAAATAAGTTGAATTAATCAATTATGATTATTTATTTGATCGATTTACCAGACAGTTTCTGTCACCTCCAGTTGACCATTTTCAGTAGTACTGAAAATTGAAAGATTTTATAAGATTTTGGAAACAATTACACAAAATAAAAACCATCCAATTTCACATTTTTTACTTACGATTTTGTTCAATATTTGGAATTTGTACATACATAACTCATTCTTAATTTATTGACATATGGATATTTCCATGGGTTCCGTAGTCTTTACCTGACGACGTTTTGATTGTGCTTGGCGTGAGAGCGATTAAAATACTTTACCCATGCTATGCTAGGGATAAAGTAAAAAATAACACTTGTTGACAAACATTAAACATAAATTTTACCCCTAAACTTAACAATGGATTCCAGTAGAGTTTTATAAGCTGATTATCATGCAAGGGGGTCAGATAGGCTAGGCGGTAGCGTATCATCCTGCTAACCAAGTGGACCCGGGTTCGAATCCCACTCAAGGCATCCGGCTAAAATCTAATCCCCGGGATAGGGACAAATTTATAAAATAATAAATAGTATCGTAAATGGCTTATGGCTAGAAAGGCCGAAAAGCAAAAAAAAAAAAAAAATATGCAATTTCCCGATTTTTTACAACACGTTAGAGTTTTGGGATATCGGTCAAAATGACGAAAAAGACCATTTTAACCTATTTTCGAGTCCCATTAAATATTAAACAGCAATATTTGAAATCAAAATACTTAATTGACGTAATAGAAAGCAGATTCCTCTTTGATCTTCAAATTACCACTTGTTTTTAGCTCAATTAGAACTCAAGTTACAACTAAAAGACTGAGGCTATATATTTTTATCTATAATAAGGTAGTTTTAGTTTTTTAGTTATAACTCGAGTTCTAATTGAGTTACAAACAAGAGGTAAATTGAAAATCAAAGAGAAAGCTGTTTTCGATTAAGCCAATAAAATATTTTGATTTCAAATATTGCTTTTTAATATCTAATGGGACTCGAAAATAGTTCAAAATGGCATTTTTCATCATTTGGGCAGATAATATCTCAAAACTCTGATGTGTTGTAAAAAATCGGGAAATTACATGATAATCAGCCTATAATAATCTACTGGAATCCATTGTTAGGCTTAGAGAGATAAATTTTTGTTGATCAGTGTAATAATAGTCTTGAAAACTATCAACGTGAGCCCCCCTTTTTCAAAGTTGAGGCCTCTGGCATCCGCCTCGTCCGTTCATCCGCCCATGTATATGCAAATCTGGCACTGATTACTTCTAAAATATAGTAAATTAAATTGAAACAAAGAATTGAGAAAGTGTAATAAGGAAAAGAAGAAGATTGGCATCAAAGGCTATGAAGACATCACATGATAAATGAAGGACTTGTTAATTGTCTGTTCATTGTCAGGAGAGAAGCTCTACAAACAGACAGACAGAGGGGCTTTGTTTTCAAGCGAGAATAAAGGATTGATATCGAAAGCCCGATCATCAAATAACTTGTTCTTCTTCCATTGGAAGGAAACCTCTCTCGGCTGTCAATGAGACATTCACCTGGGTCTGGGTGCCATTCAGGTATTGCGGAACAGCCCACCAGTTCAGGTCTAGGATGTATTTGAAAGGGCTGTAAGGGGGTGAGTTTGTATGAAAGTGAAGCAACTATAGATAATCATCTTCATTCACTTTAAAAGGCATAATTGTATGGAATAATTTCGGAATCTACTAATCCTACTAATTAAATCAAGCTTAATTGAAGGGACATCTTTGTGCGAAGAATAGTGCCATGTCAATTAGATCGAAACCTCAATGAGAATATTTAGTCCAATTATTTCAATCGAAAATAAATTATAAGGCACAAGAATTCTGGACTATGAAATGAATTGGACAAAGAAGAAAATAAAAGAGTCACGCTGTATATATCAGAGGTTCCCAAACTGTGCGCCGCGAAACTTCATAATTAAATGAAGCAAGACATTGGGCCTAACTAGACAATAAACAAAATGAGAAGCTAAAAATTTATTTATTATTCATTTTTACTTTACCATACAGGGTATGGTCAAGTATTGTAATCGTGGATGAAAAAAGTGTTTTTTTTTTGCTTCTTTTTTTCGAAATATCTCAAAAATGGCTGAAACTATTTTGATTTAAAAAATTGCAGGAAACCATGGCGAATCGGTCTACAAAAAAGTCCAATAAGTGAATATCGAAAAAAATTATATTTTTCGAAGATAATAATTGTTTTATCAAAATGTCTGTTAGTTAGTCTGTCTGTTAGTCTGTTAGTCTGTGCGTTTCCAAATTTTTATGGACGAGCTAGCTCAAAAACTAGTGTGAATATCAAAACCAAATTTCACACGTACTTTTTGGTCCATTGAGATTAGGATCTCATTAGATTAGGGTACATATCGATCCAAAATTAAGGGGGGTTAAAAATTAAAAATCTAGGCCATTTGAGCAAACTCAACCAAATTTTGAATACATAATCAGTGGGCTCCAGAAGTCTAAAAATGCAAAAACTAACCCCCACCCACATGAATATAAATAATTTTATTAAATATTAAATACAAGTGAGGGGTTAGGTTGTATGGTAAATTCAAGTGGATGCCTACATCAGAACTTGTCAGTTTATTATCTCTTACTTACGATTAGATATATGCGTATAAACCGAAAAATTTAACTTTGACACCCTTTGAAAAAATCTGAAATGTATACAAAGGATCCCACTGTGGTCAGACTTTTTGATTTTCATAAAAAATAAACGATTAATTCCCAAGAAATTTTTATCGAATCAGGACTAGTTGGCTACCCTGTGATGTGAATCTCTCTGATATTTGTTTCGCGTTAAATAGGTATGTATTTAAATTTTTATTTGTGAATATATAATTTTATTTATTTTCATAGAAAGACGGACTGGTAAGCGAAATAAGTAGGTTATAATGAAAGGCATTCCAAATTATTTAAATTTGTTATTCAAATACCGACTTTTGAAGATCTTTTCTCTCCTTTTTCAGGGTAATGAATAGTTATTGATGGGTGAATATAACCCATCAATAACTATTCATTACCCTGAAAAAGGAGAGAAAAGGTCTTCAAAAAGTCGGTATTTGAATAAAAAATTTAAATAATTTGGAATGCCTTTCATTATAACCTACTTATTTAATTGTGAAATTCCGCGAAAAGGTAAAGTAAAAAGAAATTTTAAAATATAAAATACTAGGTAGGTTTCTCACAATAAAAAACAAAATGCTTATTGACTCTATATATATTTTGGAGTGTCAGTCCATCCATCTTCAGGAGTTCAGAAATACAACTGAATACAAAAATAGTAAGTAGTTTAGAGGTGTCAAAAAATTTCAACTTTAAACTACTTATGTATTGTAGATGTACTTTAATGACTTAGTATGTAGAAATTTCTTGAAGGAAAATTTGTGAGGTTAATTTATGAGTCCACAAGGTAGTTATTGATCCTTAATATTTAAAGAAAATATAATAATATATTTTCTTTTTTTGATTGAAATAAAAAAAAATTTTAATATTGAGGATCACTAACTACCTCGAGAGCTCATAAATTAACCTCAAAATTTTCCCTCAGGAAATTTCTACATACTTAGTGTACTATTTTTTGAATTCAGTTTTATTTCTTAACTCCTGAAGATGGTCTCATACTCCTAAATATATGTTATTATATAGAGTCAATAAGCATTTTGTCTTTTATTGTGTGAAACCTACCTAGTAATTTATATTTTAAAATTTATTTTTACCTAGAACCTACATCATTCTTCTTTAAAAATAAATAAAGGTACATAGTTGATTATTTCAAATTTCTACCCCTATCAAAAAAGATTAAGCTTTTTTAAAATTAAAAAATCTATTCATTGTTTGATATATTCAAAGAATTTTAAAAACTAAAAAACCCCATATTATATTTATCCTAGTTATAAAGGGATTTTACTCAAAGAGTATATAATCTCCTTATGGATTATTAACCAAAAGATAGTCTTTAATTTATTCCCATTAAAAAAATTAAAAACTCTGCTTACAATTTTAAATAATTGTCCTCTTTTAATATTTCACAAGAACAAAAAAATTTATTAGAATAAAAGTAAAATAATTAAAAAAATAAATAAATAAATGTTGAAATTAAAAGTAGCAGCATGTGTGTATGATTAATAATTTATGATTAATTCACTAAAGTGTATTATGAATTTTCTTCTCTTCTAACAGGATAATTGGGTTGTTTGTGTGGGTTATTATTCAAAAATGTCCAAGATTAAGTACCCAATTATCTCTGAAGGCCCTTAAACCTTTAGGGTACCACACACCGGGTCACAGTTCATAAATAAGATTTTATTTTTATATTTTTTTATTCATATTCTTTTTTTCAGAGGTGATTTATAATATACGAACCACTCCTCTTGTAATGTGACGTAGCAGCTACAATGTGGACAGATTTCAAGGGAGGAATTCATTATCGCCTATTATAATGAAATAACACTACTATAAACATTTAGAAGCATTATGTCACGATTTTTTTTTACTTTCATTTCTATTGTAAAAGTATACTGATGGTTTAGCATCTCAGGAAATGGAGTTTTTCCAAGTCTTATGATTCGATTAATATATATATTTAACTAAGCTAAAAATCTTTTTTACTTTATCCAATGCGAAGCATGGGTAAAGTATTGTAATCGGTCTCGTGGCAAGCGCAACTTCAAAGGGTCCTCAGGTAAACACTACGGAACCCATAGTCTCAATTAAAGTCACAAATTGTAGTATTCATTTAGGTTGAATTTTAGCACGTGACAGTTTTGCCAAAAATTACATGGGGTCTCGTCCAGAGGCCAAAAAGTGCGATTTTTTCAGGAAGTGCGTGCGGATGGATGTATGTTATCGTTTTTTTCGTTCACGATTTTTTCCACAACCTATTGAAATGAAATTGAAAACCTACCATTAATATAACAAAATAAAGCGCTGATTAGTTTTTGGTACATGTCGGCCCACAAACATTAGTACTTTATTTCAGTACTTTTTTAGTTTTTTCTAAATATTTTGAAAATGACAAAACCAATTTTGGTGAAAATTAATATTGTAATTAAGTACCTTGAGGCCCACAAAAAAGGTCATATAAAGTTTTTTGTAAAATTATATTTTAATGTACTTTACCCTAGAATAAGATGGTACATTGGATAAAGTTTAGCAACGATTCGTTGCAGTTTATTTTTATAATTTACTTGTTAGTGAGTATAGTTTCGAAAGTTTGGCCTTCATCATCAGTCTTTTTAATTATAAATGTTCTAATTGAAAAGTTTTTATTTTGCCGCGAGTAGCAGAGTTGTTGATTCATAAAGAGAAACAAAGCGGTTGTCCTCTGCTTGATGCAAACAAGCATATACACATATATATCAAAAATATACATCGGTATTATTTATTCGTTTGAGACTATAGTTTCGAAGAATTGGACCTCATCATCAGTCTTTTTTAATTATAAATATTATTTTTCATGGGGTCAGTATCGCATGGATATTGAAATTTTTTGATCTTTACTTAGCCGAAGGCTAGTTAAAATTAAAAAACAATTTTCAGGACACAATTGTTTTTTAATTTTAACTAGATCTCGGCTAAGAAAAGATCAAAAAATTTTCAATACTGACCCCATGAAATATAATATTTATAATTAAAAAAGACTGATGATGAGAGCAAACCTTCGAAACCATAGTCTGAAACAAATAAATAATATATATACAGATATTTATTTTTTATATATATTTGTGTATGTTTATTTGCATCAAGCAGAGGACAACCTCTTTAATTCTCTTTATGTATAAATAAATGTTCTATCTCATGGGTTCACATTTACATACCCGATTGTATATAGGTAAAAATAGTTGCATTGTTATAGTAAGCTGGACACTAAACAAATGAATTAAATAGCTTTATTTATTGAGTGACCAGCTTACTATTACAACAAATCCTTTATCCACAACAATTTATTAAAAATAAACAAACTAATATGAAATATATCTTTTTTTTAATTTTTTTAAATAATTATCTTTATAAAATTAAAATAAATATGACCCGCATGTGTTAGTTTTTATTTTGACCTCCAGTCAGCGCTGTTTACCAAGTGAGATACCAATAGAGAAATATATAATATTTTCTAGGGTGTATTAATTCTCGTCAAATGAACAAATGTTGATGCATACTTCCAAAGGGCACTAAAAAAGTGGAAAAAAAATATTTTTACATTGATGTTTTCTCTCAAAATACATCGATGTTTTCAGGTCGATATTATTATCGTCACATCGATGTTGCCGAAACTGCAAACAGCGTACCGAGTTGAAAAAATTTCACTTTATCCTCCAATTTTTAGTTATTTATTTATTTATTTATCGATCACATATGACTTACTGCTGTGGAAGTAGCACACCTATTATTAAAATGTTATTAAAATATTTCCCAACTATTCTTAGTTCAGAAATGATTCATAATTAAAAATTTTCCATTAGAAGTGAAGGGTAGAATCAGGTTGTTGTTTTTAACTTTATTTTCTACCACCCTTGACATTGCATTGTCATTTTCAGATGAGGGTGGATTTAAAATTTTACTATCCCCGTCATTTATAACATAAATAAATAATTATGCTTCACCATTTTTTTTATCACAAAATATTTCATTTATTTATTTATTCTCAAATGGAACTGCAAGATAATTAAAATTTTTATTAAAAACATTTATAAATAGAGATAATATCCATTTTTGTGTTTATAAGGTATTTCAAATATAAATATAATGAAAAAGGGAGAGAGGGAGGATTCTTAATAATATTTTCATATCTTTTTGAAAATTAAATTAAATTCATATTATATAATATGTTTACGTTCATTTAGACCCTAATTTAATCAAAAAAGAATGAAACTACCTGTGAATGACAATAGAAAATTTTTCAATTAGTTAATTTAATCTTATATTTATAAAGAATATTTTTAAAAACATCCCTTAGGCAATTTATCCAAGTAGAAACCATTAATAATAAATAATAATTAATTGGTGAAAAAAGTGCTAACTTTTATAAAAATTCATATGTTTTCTTAAAAATTATTTAAATAATTTGACACTTTATTTATCATGATTTACTAGAAAGCTAAAACTTGGCACAAAGGTGGGACATAGTAATATAAACATGATACAATTTATCAACTTTTCGATTTTTTTTATATTTTTAATTTACAAGTTCTGCGGCTAGAAAGACTTAATATCATTACTACGGTACGCCCAAGAGGAGGGTGAATATTTTATTGATGTTAAACTGTAAGATTAGTCAAGCAAAAGAACTCTTAAATGAGACAAGTTTCCTTCGTTGATCCTTTTAAACACTGAAGAAGGAGGGAGGAGCATTCGAAACGTCGGTTTTTTAGGAGGATAAAATTTCATCCTAATAAATTATTTTTTCGGAGTTTTTCAGAAGATTCTGACACAAAAATCTTTAAAACATTCTGGTAAATTTCGAAAAATTTCTTCTTTTCTACTAACACTGAACGATCACCAGACTTTGGAAAGTTATAGAAAACCAAGTTTAAATTTTTATTAGCTTTACTCTGACAATCTCTAACTGCACAACATACTCTATTTTTTGACTTGTTACGTTCTGTAAATACTCCATCTTCCATTTTTATGTTTTATTTTTAGATAATTTTTTATAAAAAATTTATTGGTAATATAAACAGCATGTATTTACTCGACAGTTGTAATCTATTAATAGTTTGTTTTTTTACCACCAGACTGCGTGACTCAATTTGTCAGTTCCCAATAGAGAAAGAATATACAATTGAACTTCATAAAAATTCAGAAACAAATCTACAAAAGAAATTACTTGTTCAGGCTTTAACTAGAAAGCGTACCAAGTCTTGAAAAAGTTTTTATTTTTGGAGTTTACTCCGTAAGAATCGATTTGCATATAAGGAGCCCGGTATGGAAAATTATGGATAGTTCAAATTAATTTTCAGTCAACGAATGACAGCGTTACGTTTTTCGTACGCACACTCTTCTGGTGGTGAAAAAGGGCAACATCATTCAAACATTTTTTAGGCGCGGATTTTAAAATTGACATTGAAAAATTAATCGAAAAATATTATTATATTATATATATAAATATATTATATTATTATATATTATATTATATATATATATAAATGCAACATGACAGGGTCCATCCCTGTCGAGTGCTTATTTATTTTTAAAACATTTGAAACTTTATTACTTGACATTTAGAAATTTTCATTTAATTAATCTCAAAAATTAAATGATGATTTTATTTATATATATCATATACAATTCAACCCTATAATTTGATACGTCTTTCTTTAACGTATTATGGTTAAACTTAGATAATTAGACAATCACTATAACTATTGATTTTTTATATTATATACTTATGTTATATTTATACTTTATTGTTATTATTTTAGATATATCATACATATTATATTATATATATTATATTATATATAATTCTTATTTTAAATTTAATTATAATATTTATTTAAAATTTATGTAACATTTATATTATAGATTTTATTTATAATTTGTGGGTATTGATTTGTGGGTAAGATTTGTGAACCACATATCTACCAATTCATGTGTCTTATTTCAGTTACCATATTGAGCTATTGATCTAATTAATATTTGAAATTTTATTTAGGTATTTTCACTGATTCGTTTATTTATCATTTGATATGGTATTAATCTTTTTCTTAGACTAGTAAGCCTTTTTTGTGCCTATTTAGACAGTCGATCTGAATGAGTAAACTCCAGTCGTGCGTCGGAGCTGACACACACATTTTTCTTCTACATATTTTTTTGTATTTTTAATAACGTTTCCATTTCTTTATTTTAGAAAGAATAAAAAAATTATAAGGTCAAATTGTATCAGATATGTTTTTCAGTAAGTACATAAAACCTTTAAGGAAGTTTATAGTTTATAATTTTATTTCGGACCGTATGCGTTGCAGTACTGGGCCGCGGTTTGGACAGTCCTGCTCTATACAATGGTAGAATCTTGATGATGGTACTTTTCTTTATTAAAATCTAAGACTAATATTTGATCGTAGCCAAATATGATGTAGTAGAGAACGTGGTCGTCTTTCTCTCTCTCTCTTAGGGGAGAAGACGCAAAAAAGCGAACCGAATCGATTAATCACATGCCAATGACATAAAACAAACACGAGCGAAAGAGTTGCTTATTAAAATCTACTTTGCATGTGAAGCCATTAAGGCTGATCTACATTCATAGATCATGTCAGGGGAACAATGCCCAATTAGATAAACGCTCGGTGATGGGATTCCAGAGCCGGTGGAGAGCCTGCTCCTCCAGCATACTCCCGCTCTCCACTATTCAATTAGCTCTTTTATTATATTGTAAAGCAACTGAGTGGGTGGATGATAAAAAAAAAGAATGACATAATATGTTTCTAAATGTTTATGAGGGCTGTTATTTTATTATAATACCTGATAATGTATTCTCTCCTAGAAAAATCTGTCTACAACATATTACAAGAGGAGTGGTTCAGATATAAATCACCTAGGAAGATTTTATCACACTTGAATTGAAAAAAAAAATTGTTAAAGTAGTTTTTCAAAAAAAAAATCTAAAACTCCGGGAAGGGGCACTTTTTCTAACTATTTTTTAGAAAATGTTCTTCTTCTTCAAGTGACTCGATTCTGAGCGTCGCGATTACTATTAGTACAAGATCCCGACTTATTTCGACCTTCACCTATCGAGTGTCCTAATTAAATTAATATTCTGATAATATAATGTATTAATAAACAAAACTTGATAGGGTCGACATCCAATTTCCCTGCATAGCTATTTTATCTAATTTATTACATTTATTTATTTTTAATTATCTACATTTTCATATATAACAATAAAGGAAACTATATAACTACAAAATACTAATTGGAAGCTAACTGTTGATATCTCGTTTAGCTGGTCTTATGCAGGGAAAAAAGATGGGTGTCCAACTTTGGCATTTTATATACATATTTTACTCTCAATTGGTAATATATTTATCCGGAAACTCGATAACTACATTTATGTAATAAAATTAACAACTTTAATTTTTTAGCTATGCAGGAAAATTGGATGTCGACCCTATCAAGTTTTTTTTATTAATACATTATATTATCAAAATATTAATTTCATTAGGAAAGTCGATAGGTGAAGGTCGGCCTAAGTCGGGATCTTAGACTATATGAAGAGCATTCATTCTCTCCATTCTAATTTTCCTGGGGAAAATTTTTCACAGTGGTGGTTTCTCGTTGCCTTTCCCTGAAGGAATCAGATTATAGCTGGTCAAATATTTGCAGCGAGTAGGCCTACTATAGATAAATTCCAAAAATTTAATAATATTCGGTAAAGCCGTTTTTATTAGTAATAATATTATAATATAAAAAAAAAGCTGGAAGTAAGGGAAACTTTTTGAAACTACGTCAGCCAACACAAAATAGTATAATAAACCAAAGTTAATCTCAGTTTGTAAGAAATTATTTTAGCCTGAAGCCCCCTCTCCCTCACCCCAAAAAGGCATAAATATAAATAAAATTAGGAAATACCAGCCGGGAATCGAATCCACATTACCAAATCATTGAGCTAAATGCATTAGAGCGTCTCATGTGTAAGATCCGGGTTCGATTCTCGGCTGACATCAAGCATTTTTTCTCTAATTTATTAATTACTTTTGTTTTGCGTTTGCAGCTAAGCCACTTTCTAATCGTAAGAGAAGGATTATCTCTTAAGCGATAGATCCGCGGTTTTCAACAAAATCATTTGGGCCTTGAAAAAGTTTTAATTTTTTCCATCATTTTTCATATTTTAATTCTTCTTCTTCAAGTGCCATGCTCGATTCCGAGCGTCGGTAAGTAATCACTTTGGAGACCATCCTCACCACTGTAATTTTCCTGGGGAAATTTTTCACAGGGGTGATTTTCCCATTGCCTTCCCCTGAAGGGATCAGATTATTGCCGGTCAAATATTTGAAGCGAGCCAGGATTGAACCCGCGCTAGCTTGATTTGAAGGTATGCTCTATAACCACTCAGCCAACCTGACTCCCTATATTTTAATAAAAACACTCTAATATCTCAATTTTTCCTGCTTTTCTGTATTGAAGCACTCTTTGAATTATTTCTTATAAATTAAACAAATATGCTAGTCTTTGAAAAAAAAAAATTCTTTTTTATATTGTAATACATATTTTCTATTTTATACCCCAGTATACTTTTCCATGTTTATTCATTTCACAACCCCTCATGTTTTTTTTTTCTGTTTCAAATTCTATTGGATCCCAATTGCGTTGGTGAATGGCTCTCATTGAAATGAAACAAATCCAAAGAACCCATGTGACGACGACACCCTTAAACATTAATATTTTAATTTCTACTTGTGCAATTGTAATTACAATAACCGAGGGGAAGAAAAAGCTTAAGGCAAGAAACTGTGTTTTTTTTTATATATATAAACTCTCTCTCCCTATTTAAATTTTTTACTTTTCCACCCCCTCAGGGGCAGGGAATGGGTAAAAAGTTTCTGCCATCCTCTGATTAAACCCATCATGTTAAACAAGAAGAGAAAGGGGTAAAGACTTGATAACGGAATCTGTATATATAAGGAGGGTGTGTTCGTAATTGAAGACACTTCAAAGTCAGTTTCAATCAAGCGCTTGTGTTATTAAATGTTCTTCAAAGGCGTTTTCAAGATTTTCCTTCATGCATGGATGTGGGGGATTAAAAAATATCTAAATAAATATCCTGGCTAGGTGTGATGTTGATTTTCTTATTAATGCCATTTATCTTTTGATGAATTTTGCATTTGAAAGAAAGTCGGAAGAAAATGAAGAAGAGATTCTGATTTATTCTCTTTGCGAAATTTACTTTGAGGTAAAAAATATTTATCCCTTAACTTTCAAATTAAATATATTTATTCGGAATTACTTGAGTGATTTGCATTGCAAAACAGTAGATTAACGAAGAGGAATTAAACGGGAGATTGAATTTAATCGGGACTGCTGTGGACTTTGTTTGGAAAGACAGTGGTTAGACAGAGAGAGAAAGTGGTGGCCAAGTTGATATAAAATTCTTGTCACTGGCTTGGACTAAATTGTCAACCCTGGTCAAATAAATAATACGGTTTAATCAATAAAGGATTTTCGGCGTGAAGGAAGTATTGCGATGCTCAGAATGTCACGAAATCGAAAACGTCCTATCTGCGAAATTGGAAGAGATAAAAAAGATATATAACTATACTAATCAGAAATCAACTTTTTGCAAGAAAAAGGTCTATCTGCCGAGTTGTGTTGGTTAAAAGTTATTAAAGGATGTTGTGTTGTTTTGTGGTATTCAGACACTTTTCAGTAAAAAAATCATTAAAAGATTTCTGCAAATAAAAATTTTTAAGAAAAAAAATAAAAACCGACTTCAAAAAATTAAGTGCAACAAATATAAAAAAATACACTAAAAGGTGTAAAATAATTATTATCTTATTTAGTTACAACTAAACGACGAAATATTAACATGAAATTACTTTTTGAAGTCGGTGCCAAACAAACTATACCTATAAGCGAGCGTACCCGCCAAACGTACTAAGTAAGATCCGTCGAGTGCGATTCATAAAAGGTATATGTTTGGCACCAACTTCAAAAAGTAATTTCATGTTAATATTTCGTCGTTTAGTTGTAACTAAATAAGATGATAATTATTTATACCTTTTAGTGTATTTTTATATTTGTTGCATTAATTTTTTTGAAGTCGGTTTTTACTTTTCTTAAAAATTATTTTTATTTTTCTCTTTTTAGTGATGTTATTAATAGTGATGATATCATCAGAACTTGACCAAATTAATATGACACCATCCCTAAGACACCCCCTATCGGATAAAAAAAGAACCATCGAAATCGGTTCATAAACAAAGAGGTTAGGTCTAACAAGCCTAAACGACCTAATAAAAAAGGTCTAATACCTATGAAAAAAATATCGAAAAAAAATGGGACCAATCGGAAGCTAGACTGGACCCAATGCAAAAAAATTTTCAAAATCGGTTGACAATTGGCGGAGATATGAGGTAACATAGGCACAAAAAAAAAAAAAAAAAAAAAAAAAATTCAATCGAATAGAGAACCTCCTCCTTTTTTGAAGTCGGTTAAAAAGGGTCTATCTGCCGAGTTGTGTTGGTTAAAAGTTATTAAAATGTTGTGTTGTTTGTGGTATTTAGACACTTTTCAGTAAAAAAATCATTAAAAGATTTCTGCAAACAAACCAAAATCACAGATTTTCTTAATAATAATGAGCATTAAACATGTTAAAATAATTGTCTGCCATAGAAATGTATAATATATTGTATTTTAGAAATAAATAATTATAGTTCAGATTATCCGTGTTTTTCGATTATCCATGCCCCATATCCCCACCATTAGTCCGGATAAATGCGAGTTTACTCTATGTTAAGCTAAAAAGATGTGGTACTACTTACCAAGATATTTTTATTTGATTATCTCGGTTCTACATTATTGACACTTAGACCCTTCAGAACTTGACTCTTCAAATGTGGATTCTATTAATCAGAAGATAAAACAACACCGTATCTTATATAGTAAAAGACTATGAACCGCTGATCTACAAGTGAAGGATGTATATCTGGGGGCATATTGCCTCAAAACTAGACTTCGCTAGGATAACTAAAAATATTTCAAATGAATTTAACTCTTTTTTCAAAAAAAGACACCCAAAAAGATACTTAAAACTTTGTTTTCACTAAAAATTTTCAGTTTCATAAAGAAAGCTGGTCTAAACATCTTCATTTTGAAATTACAAATGATTGAAGTAGTTAGAGTCCATACAGTATTCTATTAGTTGAATAAAAGATTTCACTGTCGATGGTAACAGGAGTGTTTTTATTTTAGGTTAAAAATAAAATAAAATGAGAGATACTTCTGTTTTTTAAATAAAATAATTTTTTAATTATTTCTAGAGACTATAGTTTCGAAGGCATCAGCCTCATCATCAGTCTATACCCAATCTCTTAAGAAGAAACATGAAGAAAAAGACATTATATTTTCCGAAATTTTCTATGTATAAATCTTAATTTTGTAACTAATTTGAAATATTTGTGATAGACTGATGATGAAGGCAATGCCTTCGAAACTATAGTCTCTAGAAATAATTAAAAATTATTTTATTTAAAAAACAGAAGACTTCTCTCATTTGTTATTTTATTTTTAACCTAACATACAGTATTCATTTTATAATACAAAAGTGTATGTTTGGAATTTATTTATATTGGGATATTCATAATAATAAAACTTGGAGTAAGATGCGATGTTTCACCTAAAACCAGCACTTATCTCTTTAAAAGTTATGGGATATTCATATTTGAAATTTGAAATAACACAATTTCCGTGCAATGTAAGAATATTCTCAAATGATGTAGGTATACATCGTAAGGAAGAAGAGGTTTGAATATAATATGTTAGGCTCTTTTGACAAAAAGCATTAGTAAATGACCCCAGAAATAGATGTCGAAACATCGTAAGTTCTGATGAGATGTTCTTATTAAAAATACGCGGTTTTAGTCGAAGTTTCAATTTCGATAAACAAGTCAATCACCAAAACCTCACATCTGGAATTCCATTTATCCTTTTCCAATTTATTTTACATATTTACATAGACTTCCAGAATGAGATGATGAAACGTCGTGCGTTCTGATTATATCTCAATAAAAAAAGTGCAATCTAGGCGGAAATTTCTCTTTCGATTAGCAACTCAACCACCATAAGCATAAGTATAGAGATGAGATTGTTTCTTTAGAATACCGAAAAAAGGAAATTATCATATATATATATATTAATATATATACCCAGCCTGCGATATAATAAAGTTTCATATATTTAAAATTGTTATTACAGTAAAGTGAAATAATATTTTGAAATATGCACAAATGCAATTTAGCTGAAACTTTGAATAGAAATGAGCGAATTTTTTAAAATGAACAAATCCGGTCTATATTAAGCACCAACGAGGAAATTCAAAAGAAAGGCACAAGTTTATACAATAAAATACATACAAATTGTAAAATTAACAAAAAAAATACCTTCAACCTTTTATTTCTATTGAAATTAATATTTTTTATTTTGCAAATTGAAGAACTAAGTGTAGTTGGAGAGAGTTTGTACTGAACTTGACACAAATGTAATTGGATTTAGGAGGGGGTTAAAGGGGAATAGGGATGTAGAAGGGGGTGCAGATGCCCCCAGGAATAACATGTGTCCTGTGTGGGGTCGGATTATCATTATGACCGCAGCTGCCCTCTGTTTCCATTTCGATGTGGTCCGCAATTGATGCCAAGATATTAAAACATCATAAATTTCACAAAGCGGAAGCAGGAATAATGTCCAGATGGGCGGCAATAGTCACACTCCCCCCCTCTAATTTACATACACCCCTCACCATTTTACTTTTTATTTAATAAAAAGTAAAAGGAGAAAAAAATCTCGCTATCAGTTAACACGTTACGGGAATTCCAGAGTTTTTAATTAAAAATGAAGAAAACAGAAAATTTCTTAATTGAAGTCTGGAAGGTTATATTATTATTAGAATATAAATCTAATTTTCAAGTTTTGATGAAAATCGTTCAGAAGTAATCAACGAATTGAGAAAGAATTGCAAAAACTTTGACAGTTGGCTAATGTGCTTGTCAAGCAAGCCAAAACGAAATCAACCAAGAACTCGCTATATATCTATATACATATAGATATATAGGTAGAAATATTATGGCAAAGGTTTCGGAAAATTAACTCCCTGCGCCATTCCATAGAATATAGTAGTCAATTAACTTCCAAAGCAGCTAGTGGGTATTTAGCTAGAATCGCTGAGCTTATTACAGCCGTTCAGATTCGAATCATATACTCTTATTATTATTTTCATCCCAGTTGAAATGATTGAAAACTCTCACTAGACTAGAATTGCAACGAATATACCTACAAATTATGCCTAAAAATATTTTTTTCATTTTTCGAACTGGAATATAAAAAAAATCCTGTAGAAATTGAATTATCTTTTTAGTGCATTTTAAAAATAAAATATATTTTTTAAATAATAAATTAATATATATTTATTTTATTTTTTTTAGGATTTTAAAATTTGAAGGACATTAAATATTGGTAAATAGTAAGTACGGTGTTGCCGCCATGTGGTAGAAATTGAAACTAACGCAATTGGGTCGCTGTCACAAATGTCATAATATGCATAATCAAAGAATAAATAAACATTCGATTTTGTTTATATGTCATTTAAACACCTGTCAGAAGACCCTATTCAGCTAGTTCAAGGTTTCACCACCAGTTGGCGTATCTGCAATTTCCAGGTATAAATAGAATAAACATTTTGATAACATTTTTCTCTTTAAATTACTGGAAATATTGTATTGGTTTCACAAATAAATTTATTTGAGAAATTTCAATACAATCAGGGCAGTAGAAATTAGTAGAAATTTGATTATATGATTCTACTTATCGAAAGATAAATTTAAGCTAAAACTACATGGATCGGGCATTTTTAATGAAAAAAATTCATCAGAATGAGTGACGATTCAACAACTACTTATTTTTTTATTCGTTTTCAAATGCTGTGAGAGAAGTTTCTTGAAAGTCTAAGAAAAAGTCTTGGAACAGACTCCTTCAGGTGTCGAAACTTCGTGCATACTGATGAGATTTTTTCATTAAAAATGTACATTGAACCTACAGTCTAGACTGTTTTAGCCGAAATATCCTTTTATACTTTTTAGTTATACCCAGTGGCGGAACCACGACGGGGGCTAAGTGGGCTGACGCCTCCTCCCCCAGGACAAGTAAAAAAATGAAGGAAACTCTAAAAATGAAAAAAATAACAAATGAAAATGAAAAAAATTTGGTAAATTTTAATAAATATTTTGACTATATGGTAAATTAAGACAATAAAATAATTCTATTTCCATTAAATGCTTGAGAAGTGAGATTGTTTCTTCAGACCGATTTTAACTAGAGTAACTATTTGTTAAGAGACTAAAGTCTAATAAATCGATTGATAATACTAAAATTAAAATCCATTAATAAAAGCGTTTCTCTCCATCAATTTGAAATATAATAGATATTAAATTAAATCATTTAATTACTAAATTGTCAAAAAATAATTTTTGGCGTTTTACGAACATGTTTATATATATATATTTATATATATGTTAGCCCCCTCCAGGGCAAAATCCTGGTTTCGCCTACGGCACGCCCGGTACTGCCCGGCCCTCCGAGCTGGTGGCCCTGGCGGGCAGTGTCTCGAGATGTGATTATTAGCTGTTCGTAATTATATGTTTTGAAAAAAATATTTTTTTGAATAATGAATATTGATCAAAGAAAGATGAAAAAATATCATTAAATGATTTATAAATACTTTATTAGAGCATGCAACCATTTCTCTCGAAGTTACCGATCGGTTGGAAACCTATTTCTATTTTAATAATATGTTTCAATATTTAAATTTATCTAAAAAGTGTCTCTAAATTAATTATATATAATAATTTTAAAAATTAATTTATCTACTAAAATTTCAAATGACCCGCGCGGTAATAAATTAAGAATTAATCTCATTATCCCATTAAATCATATCACATTAAAACTTATATTATAAATTAAATATATATATATATATATATATATATTTTTAAATTAATTTGTCTACTAAAATTTTAAGAATTTATATTTATCTTAAATTCAAAAAAAAAAAAAAATTCGCGGTATGAATTATTTTCAAAAAATTAAATATATATTAATATATAATATATTTAAAATTAATAAATGTGTCTACTAAAATTTCAAATGAGACACCCCGTAAATCTAATATTCTAGCTATATAGAGGAATATATTAATATATAGAGATATTATAGATATATAATATAGAGAATAGAGATGTTTTATTTGTAAAATTTGACAATATAACAACTGTCATTGAATATTAGTTGCTTTTTCTCCCACATGTTCACCTTGCTGCGCCACGGGTACTGTCTTACAATGGCTTTTATATATATAGATATTAAACCATGATAAAACCATCATACCCAAAAGAAACTGGCTAAATGTACTTAGTATCCGAGGCCAATTGAATTTTAAAAAAATCGAAAAAATGTGATTTTGAAAAGATTTAATAATTTTATATTATTCATCATGATAGATATCTGTATTGTTATCTTTTATACCAGAGGATCATAAATTACCTACACACACACTCAAAATAACAAAATTTGAGTAAAATATTTTCTTTATTGTTGAGAGAAACGGACTCTACATTTTGAAATAAATAAATAAATAATAATAAATAAATAAAGAGAGAGAGATACAAGACTTGAGTGGGAGTGGGTGAATTGGGATGAGGGCGTCATAAATAAGGTGGCCGCAACATCATATGCACCTGGCCTGGCCTAAATCATAGTTTATAATAATTTAAAGCCTCTTTTCTCACTTGAAGAAGAATAAAATGGTTCATATTTAATAATAAATAAGATTAAAATATATTCAAAAATATCCATCTCCATTAAATATATTATGCATTTCACCCAGAGGACTTGCCTCATCATTTTTTTTAAAAAAAAAGGGGAGAGAAATCATTCTTCATTTGAATTTGTCTAAAAAACGGCATACCAAACTAATAGGAGACCCGGCTCTAACCAACTCACTCGACTCCCTGGCTCACTGAAGAACCGTTTCTGCCCTTTCCCTGTACTACAGATACTATCACGGGGTCTGTTCAGTCGAGCTGAAATCAATTATTTTCACCCAGGCCTTTAGTGGTTGCACCTTTTTGGTGTAACTCCTTCTCTCATCATTTTCATAAAAAACAAAAACAAAAATACCAAGATGGTACCTCGAGAAAGATAGATCGTAGAAAGTTCGTTGTTTTTATTTTCAAAATGAAAAGAAAAAAAACTTTTTTAAGATTCATGGCTCTCTTCGGCTAATATTGAAGTTAAATATAATAAACTAGTAAAAAGAGATATTTTTATGTTTAATTAATCTTACGTAATATTTGTATAAAGTAAGAAAAACAAATTCTCACTAATTTTAAAAGAACATTTTCAAATGTTTAGTTGGATGGGTAGCTTTCGCTTGAAGCCGAAATTTAAAAAATGTAATTTTGATATATATACAACCATTGTATACCTACTTTTTGTACAATTTTTTTTAAAGTGTTCAATAAAATATTTATTTATTTATTAAAAAAAAAAAAAAAACTAAAATTGAAAAACCTATTTGTTTATTTGTGCGTAGATTATTGCAAAACCTTAAAATCCCAATAAAATCATTTATTATTTTTTTTAATGAAATTTGAGTAAGAAGCTGTGCAGCCCCTCTATTTCGGAGTGGACCCTTCCATCGTGAAAAGAAGAATGGGTAGAAAGTTCCTGAGTTGGGTCAGAGTTGAAGGTACTTATGGATGCAGAATTCTAAAGGTTAAATATAAAACTGAAACGACGGATGCAGGAAGAGAGTTCCAATTTCTAGAAGTCCTAGGATAAACTAGTTGGCAAATGCGTTTGTTCCGGTAGTATACCTATAATATTAAATAATAATAGAAGATTTGAGTATCTTTCTTTGAAAATAAGATAGATTTTTTTTACAACTCACGGTATAAACCAAATAACGACTATATCAAGAAAGAATTTATATTTAAGGTCACAATCTAAGATTTTAGTAGAATACCCTCAGGAGTTGAACCCGCTTGCCGGGCTTGTTAGTTCTACCCTGGAGACAAAAAGACATCCTCGAAATGCAATATATTTAAGAGAAGCCAGAAAATTGTTTAATGTAAAAGTATTCTACTAAAATCTTAGATTTTGACCATAAATATAAATTCTTTCTTGAAAAAATAATATTTCTCTGCATTTTTGAGCAGTAAGTTTTAAAGAAGAGAGAATAAAAAATTTAATCACTTTCCTGAATTGAAATTACAAACAAATGTTGATAGTAAAAAGAAATGTCTAAGGTTATCGTGGGTAACGGAATCCGGACATTGCTAAATTGCCAAATTTCTAAATTATCGAATTTCGTAGAGTCTACTGAGTTTTGAAAATATAGTATTTGAATATTTTTTTTTCATTTTGGTAATATTTTGCTATTCAGAAATTACAAGGACTTAAAAGGATATATATTGAATGCATTGCTTGTATACATATTAAAATTGACGATGATTACTATTTTCATTTTTCATTCGTAAAATTAAATACATGACTATATCGTATTTATGGTTAATAAATCCTTTTCAACGTTTTTTGCATATTTTTTGGTTCTTTGAATTGGATCTTTGATGGACTTTTTTGAACATATGTGTGGAGTTTATGTGTTTATTAAGGGAGATTTGTTTGTTGGCCAAGCTGAATTGGGTTGCACTTGATCCTGATCGGTGGTTAACCTCCTGTCCTTTTGGCATCAATGCAAGCGCAATGAGCAGAGACCCCCCAAACAGCTAGCTACCCTCCAGTCAAATCCCCAGAACAGAACAGGACAGACACCACTCAGTTCATTACATGCCTTCAAATACACACGGCCAGAGCAATCGAAATGCTCCTGACATCTCTGCCCCTCTGGCAAAAGACCAGAACTTCCCCCTCTCAAAAAGGGTTCCCGCTGCGGGCATGTTTCGAGCACCTTTTCCCCGGCAACTCAACGGGGGGTGTCGCCATTCAACGTTGATTTACTTGTCCCGAAAACCATTATTAAACAAAAAAGGCACATTTCATCATAAAATAAAGTCACAAAGAAAAATATATTGATCCCTTTAATCAGGCAGACTTACCTTAATCGATATTGATAAAACGAATCTGGGTTCATTATATGTGATCGGATTGGGATCCGTCAGCCCTTTAAGGCAGGCAAGGTGTTGCCGAATTTCACCCTTCCAAGTCAATTCACCCGAGGAGGCTTCACTCTATAAGTCAATTAAGTCCATTCCAGAGCATCTTCATTATTTAAACCATTTAGTGTCGGAAACCTTCATATCTATATTCATTTCTACTTGAGGTAATATATACTAGCAGGAAAATTGGTTAACACAAACAGAGAGCGGAATATTTTGTAAAAAAACACCTTTTTAGACACATAGACATTCTTTTTAATGATAATGATGCAAGATTGTGTTGAATTAACAAATTTCTATCTCTGTAGTTGGGATAAAAGAAAAACAGAGAGTAAAGGGTTTATGATCGGAGTCGAAGGTACCCGTGGATGTAAATGCTGAAAGAATACAGGTTTAGTAGCTAGAAAGGTGTGTATATTAGTTTTCTAATTTAAAATTAATTGTACAATGTTATATAAATTTGTTAATTTAAAAACCGCGTTTCATTATCATTGATTCTTTTTGGATTATTTTAACTCAGAGGTCGAGGGAACTTTTTTAGCCATTACCCTAAAAAAGTTTTTGCGTAGGTCGCTGTTACTCCTACATTTTTGAAAAGCAAAAAAAAGCAAGGTAAATATATATATTATTTATTGAATTTTACATGAAAACTATCTGTAAGTAAATAAAAATTGTAAACATTAATAGATCAAGAGCCCACGACGGCCAGACCTTCGTTATTTTATAAAAACTGAAAGTTTTTCTGTGCATGTCCTATACAGGTAAGAACGAACAGCGACTATAGAGTTTGGGTTGTGGTTACTTTGGCAGGTAACAGGTAATAAAGGTGTATAAAATAGTACTTTAAATTTGTTAAACTATAAAGCTCAATTTTTTTATATTTTCTTCGGGATAACTTTAGAAATCTCGTCATCCATTGCCGGACACTTATGACAGTTGCTACCCCCTGCCAGACACCCCTAAACTTTAATAAATTATAATTATACTTTCGTTATAATATAAAAGATAAATTTTATATATGTTACTTGGCGACCTATAAAAAAATATTACCTCAATAGGCGTACAGTTTTAATGGTTTTTACATAGAGTTTTGACATTTCGGTTATTATTGATTACCATTGGTGAAGACATGGAGGAATCGACTTAAAATCAAAAATAACGATCGATTATTATCTAATACTAGAGGAATGACCTTATTGCATTCCATTTTTGTTGTTTTGACTATTAATGGCAACCTCTACTGAAAACGTGGAAGAATCGACTTAAAATCAACAAGACTAAACTCTTTTATGGCAAACCACTCAAGCTTGAGTTTAGGGGTGTCTGGCAGGGGTAGCAACTGTCATAAGTGTCCGGCAATGGATGACGAGATTTCTAAAGTTATCCCGAAGAAAATATAAAAAAATTGAGCTTTATACTTTAACGAATTTAAAGTACGATTTTATACACCTTTATTACCTGTTACCTGCCAAAGTAACCACAACCCAAACTCTATAGTCGCTGGTCGTTCTTACCTGTATAGGGGACATGCACAGAAAAAACTTTCAGCTTTTATAAAATAACGAAGGTCTGGCCGTCATGGGCTCTTAGGCTATAACATAATTTACGTTTTGAAAAAATAATGTTCTTTCATTTTTCGCTAAAATGACTTCAAAATTAGGACTTTTTGACGTGAGCGCAATTTGAATACAGTCCTCGGCATTCAGCTGATTTCCGTTCTTCATTATTACGTTTAATAAAGTTCAAAGATTTTGAATTCCTGGAAAAGCTATCAAAGTAAAAATACTATAATAGTTTATAAAATAGAAAATTTTATTAATGTCTTTTTTATTACCTCCAGATAGTTTCATTGTTACCCCATTTGGGGTAATTTACCCCGGTTGCCCGACCGCTGTTTTAGCTTAATTTATTATATAGGATAGGGTAGACTTTCAAAAATAAGAAAAATAAAATATCTCAATCTGCATTTCTATTAAAAAAAAATTATAATAATATCTAAAACACATTGGAGGATAAACATTAAAAATTGAACTATATGTCACAAGTCAATGTTTCGTTTCATAGAATTATCCGGATAGTTTATAGATATTAGATAACATTGTATTTTTCCATCTTACAGTTAGTCAAATCACGAGATCCTCTAGATTTAAAACTGCAATAATCTAACTAAACAACGAGTATTTTTTTCAAGGATTGAACATTAAAGAGGGTGCTATTTCTGTAAGAATGGATTGTATTGGAAGCCAAATTAAAGGTTATTGATTAGAGAAAAATGACCGTGAGGAATTCCAGCAAAAACATATAAGAAAGAAGATCATATTATATACATTAACCACACCCTTAATTTGAGGGAATGCTTTCAAACTACTCACAGACGTAAATATCTGTAGAATATTAAATTTAATTTTTCTTTATTAAAACAAGATTTCCCTTATTTGATTGAGAAACTTTCGAATCTATATGTATATAAATTGTAATTAAAAACTATATTTATTAACCAATGAGAATTTAATTTCTAAAAACTTCATGAAAGTAAATGTATTTGCAATTTTCATTATCTATACGAATTTCTTGTGAATAGAAAGAGCAAACATTTTCTAAATTGGATTTTTTCTTTTTTTGACAAGTTTCGAATTCAGAGAAGTCTTTTATCAACACTGTCCAACTATCGATCTGTCATTCTGTCTATTAAGATCGATCACTCGCAAACAACAAAAAATAAATCCATGCAAATCTCGTCCCGTATTTGGAAACTTTCGCAACTTTCCCAGGGGTATTTATTTTTAATCTTGATAATATGTATGTATTTTATCTTTCTTTAAAAGAAATCAATCAGGTTGTCCTCTGCTTGATGCAAATAAACATATACAAGCATATTTTATAGATAATGAACATAAAAATGTGTATATATAATTTAATTGTTAGAGACTATAGTTTCGAAGTTTTGATCTTCATCATTAATCCTTTTAATTAAAAATATTTTATCTGTTATTTCTATGGGTTCAAATACTCTTTCGTTTGTTATGTGACCAGTTCACTATTACAACAAAGCGAGTTTACCTAACCAATCGGATATTTGAACTCAGGACAAATAACATATACCTATTTCTAAAAAATAGACCGATGATTAAGATCAAATCTTCGAAGCTATAGTCTCTAACAAATGATTGTCTATGTCTATTATATGATATCTCCTAAAAGGAAAATGCTAAGTTGTGGTATACTGTGTGTTGTTTGTTGTATTATTAATATAATGTTTGTATTGTATATTATTATTGTTGTATAAATTATTGTTATAGTATTTGTATTGTATGATATAGTATTGTATGTGTATTATTGTTATAATATTTGTATTCTATTGATTTATTGTTGTACATTATTATTGTAATATTTTATTTTGTATTGTTACATTACTTTTATGATTGTATATTATTATTGTATTGAATATTATTATTGTATTATAGCTGAAAAAATAGCTAATAAAGATAAATTATTATTTATTTACATCAAGCAGAGGACAACCTCATTGATAACTCTGCTACTATCGATAAAACCAAATTTTCACAAATAAAATATTTTATCTATTTATTTATAGTGATATAATCATGTAAAATTTTGCACATCGATTGTCTATGACTCTATGGGCTAGTTTACAACCAAGCTTCCTATTTTCCTACTTTGGAGTGAAATGGGATTTATCAAGGATAAATATTTTTAATTTATATTGGAATAAATGAAAGCCAATGGGTAAATAGTCTAAAATAGTAGTACTGAAAAATATTTATTTTCTTGCGGTACTCATATTCAGAAAACTGCGGAATTTATACGTATATTTCCGGAACAACATCGCCTCCCTATTGAATTAAACGAAATACAAACGATAATAATTGTTTTAAACTTGTTATAGCGCAATTTAGTCCTATCGAGATTGTTCACCCAGAAGTATCAATTAAACAATAAAAAAAAAATATTAGTGAATGGTAAACTTTTTACAATATTTTATTAATAAATAAAAAAACATTATCTATACACATCCTCAAATATCTCTAAAAAGGCAATAATACTCAAATAAAATATCACACAAAATATTCAGTGAACATTGCTAAAATGAACGATTTAATTAATCGAAATTCAATTTTTACTT
This sequence comes from Forficula auricularia, assembly GCA_024734495.1. Classification (NCBI taxonomy): domain Eukaryota; kingdom Metazoa; phylum Arthropoda; class Insecta; order Dermaptera; family Forficulidae; genus Forficula; species Forficula auricularia. The sequence continues at coordinate 3,532,012 of JALMQS010000084.1, forward strand.
GTGTAAATTTTCACTGAATTGGTTTAAAAACAAATAAATAAATTATAGGAAGATTAAAGGAGACAATAAAAGAGTGTATTCTGCTGGAAAAATAATTTTTTTTTTATTTTTTATTATTTATTCTTCCAGCAGAAGAAGCACTCTTTTATTGTCTTTTTTAATTTATAAAAATTCTGCTACTCTCGGCAAAAATAAACTTTCAATTTAAAGGAAGATTACCTAATGGAGAAAAAAATTTCTGATTTTTAAGTTTCTAGATTTTTTTTTATTATAATTGACTTTGAGGAATTGGTCATTAGGTAATCTTCCTTTAATTTATATATTTGTTTTTACACTAAAACAGTAAAAATTGAATTTGATAACCTACCTACCTACTAGCAGACATTTTGACAAAACAGTTAATATCTTGAAAAATTTCATTTTTTCGATGTGTTCACTTATTAGGGCTTTTTGTAGAGCGAAATGCCATGGTTTTACTGAATTTTTTTAATCAAAATAGTTTCAGTTGTTTTTGAGATATTTCGAAAAAAGAAGCAGGAAAAAAGACTTTTTTCATGCATGATTACAATACTTGACCATACTCTGTATGATAAATTAAAAATGGAATGGGAAAAGTAAAAACTCGGTACAATCGTCAGTTATAGAGCCGTACGCAAGTAATTTATTTATTTAAATTTTTGAATGTGAGTGAAGTCCAAATGAATAAGTGAATATTCTCTCTCTCTATAACGAGTATCATTTTGGCCCAAGTACAAAAAGTCCATTTATAGAATAATAGAAATTAAGAAATTAATCTCCAATTGTCTGAAACAAGTCTCGACTTGTATTTGGGAAACAGGTCTCGACTTGTAATTTTTTAAAGCTAAACGAAAAGAGATGATTCTATCCATGCCCTTTTTAGTCATTTTGCTCGATTAGATTCTAATGAAAGAATCCCTCACCCGCATATTTATTAAATAATAATAAAAGTGAATTTTTTCAAGACTTGGTACGCTAGAGACGTCTTATTAATTAAGAAAAAATTTAAAAATAAATTGCTTATTTATTTATGCCTGTATTACGACATCGCCTTGAAATGTCAATAAAATCATTCAAAAAATGTTGTTTCCTGCATTTTTGAACCAGAAGTTCTAAAGCTATAGAACCCAAAATCTAATCAGATCTCTATATTGAAAAAAATTGTTACAAATACAAACTTGATATGACTTGAGTTATTGTGGGTATCGGAATAGATCTACACACAGATTGACAGAAAAAATCATGATTGAAAATTTTTTCTCTATGTTTCAGACATTTTTATACACAATAGGCAAGACTCTGGCTTCTCGAGTAACTTGAGTTATCGAGTAGATATCATAGGGATATTTTGGTTCAAATAGGGTTGAACTTCTGGTGAATGATGAATTTTGTAATTTTTCAAAAATATTTTTAAGAAGTATCAGTTTTCTTTTTTGGGATTCTTATTAGTATTATATTTTATCCAATTGGACAAGGGCAAATAAAAAAAAAGACATTTTTGAATTAAATGAAAAACATAATTAATATACAGATAATATAAATATAAAAACAATCCTTTCTCGATGAACATTATTTGACTTCAATTTGAGCAAATTCAGTCTTAATTCCTCAACTTTCCTAGAGTCAACTTGAACTCTCCTCATATTCAATTTGCAAAAGTCAATCGTTTGCTTATTCTGCAATCGAAACGTCGTAGTTGTATTGTATTATTCGTTGTTTGTGTTGACTAAATAATTATAACTAATTATCTGGGATTTAAACAAAATTTCACCCCTAAATCTTCCTAATTTTTTCTAAACACTTTGTCAGTTCATTTATTTTTCCCATTCAGATATACATATAAACATTGGAACACACTTTATTCACAAAATACCTTTTCTTTGTACAGCCTGAGGAGCTGTAATAAAACAGCGAAACGTTTCAATTGATAATTTAATATAAAACTTACTATTGTTACTTTTCGTCTGAAAAATTGATATATTTAATAATTAATTATGTGTTATTTAAACAAAATTTCATCCCCTAATTCTTTTCTAATTTTTCTTCACTCCACAAGTGTTAAAAATCCACGAGAGAGGGTGAATAACGCGAGCGGGATTCGATTATCTCCTGCAAGATATAATCGTGGTTTTCAATAAGGAAAAGCGCCGTCGCCGTGATGGATGCAACTCATTAGAAGGGCGGCTTTATTATCGTTTTTGCCCCCCCTGTACTTTCCTGCCTACAGGAGTCGGTTCATCTATTTTCTTCTCACCCGAGTAAGGGTGTTGCGATATTTGTTTCTCTCTTGTTTGTAAGCTTTTGGAAAACCCTTTTAAAGAGCCAGCCAGCCTCCGCTGTGACACCATTCAGCCATTGAGCCGCTGACAGCTCCGAGTCTTCTTTACATGACGCCTACACAGAGCAAAGACCCTGTATATAGTACTATCTACTACTATAGAATATGCCCGAGAAGGGAACAGGTGAGGGAGGCGGCTCAAGCACAATTAACATTGCCTGATACACCCTCAGCCATAAGCAGTTTACATCGCTAGAATTAAAATCATGCTAACAATTTACTAGAACAAAGTATCTTAAGGAGGTCCTTTCGCCGTCAATGTTAAATGAAAAATATTAGATTATAACTATAACTTATTTTTTTAAATATATATATAACCCAATATATATATATAACCCGATACACCCTCAGCCATAAGCAGTTTACATTGCTAGAATTAAAATCATGCTAACAATTTACTAGAACAAAGTATCTTAAGAATGGAATATAGTGTAAGGAAAAAAAACTGAAAGAGAGAAAAAAAGAAATTCAGACAGAAAAAGCAGAAAAAATTTGGAACGAAGTCAAACAAAGTAAAAACAATACAGATTTCTGGAAAACGGTAAATAAACTAAGAAGTAGGAAAAGAGAAAGAGTGGAGTGTGAAGAAGACGATTTAAGAAGACACTTCATGGAAATATTGGAAGGCAGCGGAGAAAAACAACAACAAGATTTTGATGAAACTGAAGATACAGAAGCAGAAATGAAAGACAGCGAGCAACAAGGAGAGGAAGTGGAATTGAATAGAGAAATAGAAAGCGAAGAATTGGAAAGAGAACTAAAAAAAATATAAAATTTTATTACATACATACAAAAAACAAAAAAACGTATTCAATTAAAACAAAATAAACTATTCAATTAATTTATGAAAAACAAAATTAAAATTAATATCTGTCTGATGAGTCCATAGTGCCTGTTGTCGTAAGTCGGCTTTCTTTCACAAAAAATTGGTCCAATGTTTGCAGAACAGCTTTTTTTCAACGTAAAATAAATTTCCTTGTAGCAATTTATATTCGTAGCTACCGTCTGGGACAATTTAAAACTCCTTCTGCTGTCAGGATCGTTTTTTTAAATAATCTCCAAAGCATAACGTCAATCAAACACATCGCTTTTGAAATTTGTTTGGAGGTTAAATTTTGTTCTTCGGAGATTTCTATTTTTCAGTTAGAAAGGGAATCCCCGAGTTTTGATGGCATGGCGCAATTAGAAACAAAAGTGGTGCCATCTTTTAGAAAAAAAGAAATTTCAAAAAAAAATTAAAGACTCGAACCCAAAACAACGCAACCTCGAAAATCTAACGACGTACAGTGAAAATTAGTACTAATTAAGCAGCGAGGCAACTTCGAAAAAACGCAAAACGAAACGACGCAAAGCGAGGTATTGGTGTATATCTATATATTTACTAAATAAGGATTCAAGTAGTAGTGTTAATCATTTCCAGCCGTATCTCTAAATCAGTGAGATCTTTTAAGAGAATCAAAAGGATTTTTTTACCTGGAACTAAATCAAAGGCGGTGAGTGAATGAAGTGAGCTGAAATGTGCAAAAGAAGTAAACAGCCATGTCAACTAAAACAGCCTGATCAAAGCTTCTGGGAAAATTTCCAGGTGCTTTTCAACATCGTCACAAAATCAAGAATCCCTTTTATTCTTCAGCTAAATTCGGAAATATTAAAGAGTAGACGAAATTTTCTTTTTATGTAAGAAAAAATGAAATTAGATTTTGGATTGACAAACAAACAACATTTTGGAAGTAAGTTATATATATATAGATATAAAAAATAAACAAATAAATAAATAAAATAAAAAATGTATATAATTGCAACTCGTTTAAAATATGAACCATTTAGAGTTATCAACATTTTTTTTTGTAATTTTACATACTTAGTACTCCTAAAAATATTGTTAAGGGAACTTTGTAATTAACGATTAATGTAAATAAATTTCAGAATAGAGTGCGGATTAAATTTTAAAATGGGGTCGGGTTAGGCTAGGTGGTAGCGTGTCAGCCTGCTAACCAAGTGGACTCGGGTTCGAATCTGACTCAAGGCATCCTGCTAAAATCTTACCCCGGTGGTAGAGACAAATTTAAAAAAATAAATAAATAGTATCCTAAATTGGCTTATGGCTAGAAAGCCGAAAAGCAAAAAAAAAATTTTTGTAATTATAGTTATTTTGTATTTTTTTATGAAAATTTATTGAAAATGGATTTATGGGATATAAAATCAACGATTTAATTAACAAAAATTCATTTATTTATTTGAATTTGGCTTAACTGCCTCCGCAATATTTAAGGCCTAAGTCTATAAAAAAGCTCTAATGATATTTTTCAACATTTTGGAAGTAAGTTGGGCTCTCTAAATACTCTTGTAATAAAATCGATAAAAATATCTTTGGAATTAATAGTTTATTTCATATGAAAATCAAAAATTCAGACCACAGAGGCTGGACCATTTGTATACCATATCAGATTTTTCGAGGGTGTCAAAGTTAATTTTTTTCGCTTTATATCAAAATAAATAAAATATTTGGTCTCTCTAAATATATTGTAATAGAATCAATCAAAATATCTTGAGAATTAATATTTCTATTTATATTGATTGATTCTAGTCAAGATAAATGTTTTTTATGAATTATTGCTATATATGATGGTTATAAATGTGTGAAATATCTATGTTAATACTCGTAAGTTAAGGATGATTTATGTATACAAAGTGACAATTTTCAGATATTGAACGAAATTTACTACTGAAGATGGTCAACCAGTGGTGACCGAAACTCTTTAGTGAATTAGTCAAATAAATAATAATTAAAATAAAATTAATTGTCTTTTATTGATTTGTGACTAAAAAATCCTTTCAATTTAAAAAAAAATTATTATTTCTCTATGAAAATCAAAAATTAAGACTACAAGGGGGGACCCTTTGTATTCATTTCAGATTTTTGTAAAAGTAAAATTTTTTCGGTTTATATCAAAAGAATACTGTATTTGGTCTCTCTAAATACTCTTGTATTAGAATCGATAAAAATATCTTAAGAATTAATTGTTATTTCTCTATGAAAATCTAAAATTCAGACCACAAGGGGGACTATTTTTATATATTTCTGAGGTTGTCAAAGTTTTATTTTTTTGGTTTATGTATGTCTAATCCTAAGTAAGAGATAAAAATGAATAATAAATAAATGTTTACCTTCTCACTTTATTTTTTGTCTAACTAAGACAAATAAATAAATGTCTTGTTTCAATTAATTATGAAGCTTCGCGGCGCACTTGTGAAGAGCCGTGACGCATAGTTGGGAACCTCTGCCATTTATGATCAATTATTATTTATATATATTCAATTAAAAGAAAACATTATTTATTGATTGTATTTAAAATATTAAAATAACTCCTCCTTATTTTTTGAAGTTTTTGAAAATTTTATCATTGAAAAAGGGAGAAATTCTCCCGAAACGTTTGGTTGAAAATAATACGTGTTCTCTATCTAGATTGTTTTGTAAAAGATTTGTATTTTTTTAATATATACAATTAATTATCTGTGATTTAAGCAAAATTTCAACACTTCTCTTTGTTATTTTATAATATTTCTCCATTTTTTAAACATTTTTTAAAAATACCTACAAAAATTCGCTGCCAAAAATGATGTTGTATCAAAATACTATGAAAAGTGCAGCAAAAATAATTTTTCCCCTGGGCTTAACTGCCCGGATTGCACCGCAAAAAAAATGTTCACCCTAGCGAAAATAGATCTGAGAGACCAAGCACACACCTTTACCACCCGCACAATTATACTTTTCCCTCTTTTTCTTATTCAAATATTTAAATGGTGGAAATTAGACAAGTGTCGGACAGTTGGGAACAAAGTTGGAGCCAACAACCTCCGTGTGACACCATTTATTTAGGAAGATAAAAATCAACTTCAACAACCCAAAGCAAGAGGACAAGAGAAAGAGAGAAAAGTTGTTGTAATAAATCCCTATCATTTACGTAGAAGTTGTTCATCTATTGTTTCACTGGCGACAGGTTTTTGCTTAGGCTTGATTTTTACTTTTTTTTTAAGAAGTAATGTCGCCAGCCGTGTAACAACTCCTTCTTGCGTTTGCACCGTTTTCTTTTTAATTATCTGCACACAAAAGAACGATTTAATGAATTTTCTCTCTTTTATAGAAAAACAAAAATAAATAAAATTTATATGCAATTAGAGAAGGGAGAAGTCGCAGATTTATTGTAGCGCTCGCAATGCCGCTAGGGGCTTTTGTCTGATTTTTTTATTTTTTTAAAACTTAATGCAAAGTGGAACAAACATAGTTTGCATACAAATACTCTTTGAATTATATTTAAGGGAAAAAATCGTACAGTTTGTTTTCAAATGATCTCGTTAAAGAACTAAAACTAATTAGTGACAATTCAGTCATTAATGACCGTTTAGGCAACTTTTTATGATCATTCATAAATTATGGGATTGTTTGAGAATGACTTTTTTATTTTATTTTCTTAAATATAAATCAAATTATAAAAAAAACGTTCTATCTCGACTTTATAAATATTAAAGTCAAACAAGAAGTTCTAAATAAAGTGATTTTTTTTTTAAACTTTTAGAAGAACCTGATGTGTTCACCACACGACTTTTACTTACAATATCTTCTTTTTTGGCAGGCCAGTTGTATGTCGGTAGGTAAGGTCTTTGTAAAAGTTGACAAAGATAAAACCTTAGAATTCACTTATGTGCCTGGCCAATCAGATGACACGCAATTTCATCTGATTGACCATCCCGCCGAAGGCAAGGTAAATTCTAAGGTTTTACCGAGGTTGATTCGCGATTGGAAGTAGGTGTACACCTATTTGGAAGTATTTTGAAAGTACTTGGAAATATTTGGAAGTACCTGAAAATATTTGGAAGTACTTGGAAATATTTGGGAGTACTTGGAAATATTTGGAAGCACTTGGAAATATTTGGAAGTAGAAGTTGAAGTAGGTGTACAGCATATTAGGTCGCGATTCCCCCCGGGTTTTACCCTTTCTCAACTTTTACAAAGACTTTACCAACCAACATATAACAGTCTTCCTAACAATATACTCTTTTCAAATTAATCCCCTAAGAGCAGTGTTTTCTAACATTTTTAGTTTTGTCACCTTCTATGATCAAAAAAAGCCATGTGTGTGTGTCTTTACACCTTTGTGAGAAAATTTTTACTTTACCATACAGGGTATGGTCAAGTATTGTAATCGTGCATGTAAAAGTGTTTTATTTCCTTCTTTTTTTCGAAATATCTCAAAAACGCCTGAAACTATTTTGTTTAAAAAAATTGAGCAAAACCATGGCATTTTGGTCTATAAAAAAGCCCTAATAAGTGATCATCGAAAAAATTATATTTTTCGAGATAATAATTGTTTTGTCAGAATGTCTGTTTGTCTGTCTGTCTGTATGTAAGTCTGTGCGTTACCAAATTTTTGTGGACAAGCTAGCTCAAAAACTAGTATGAATATCAAAACCAAATTTCACACGTAGTTTTGGTCCATTGAGATTAAGAGCTGATTATATTTTGGTGCATATCGACCCAAAATTAAGGGAGGTGGAGGGGGGGGTTAAAAATTAAATAATCTAGGCCATTTGAGCAAACTCAACCAAATGTTTGTATACATAATCAGCGGGACCCCAGAAGTCTAAAAATGCAAAAACTAACCGCCCAAAATGGGGGGGGGGGGGTTGTAGGGTCAAAAAATGGAAATCTTGGCCATTTACCAAACTCAACCAAATTTTGTATACATAATCAGTGGGCCCCATGAGTCTAAAAACGGAAAAACTAACCCCCCACTCCTACATGATTATAAATAATTTTATTAAATATTAAATAAAAGTGAGGGGCCAGGTTGTATTGTAAAGTCAAGTGGATGGCCACATCAGAACACGTCAGCTTATTTTTGTTGCATTTAATTTTTCTGTATATAACTATCTTTTTATTTTACCATACAGGCTATGGTCAAGTATTATAATCATGCGTGTAAAAAGTGTTTTTTTTGTTTCGTTTTTTCGAAATATCTCAAAAACGGCTGAAACTATAATATTATGTTTAAAAAAAATTACGCGAAACCATCGTATTTCAGTCTACAAAAAAGTCCTAATAAGGGAACATCGAAAAAATTATTATTTTCGAGATAATAACTGTTTTGTCAAAATCTCTGTTTAGATTTCGGGTTCAATAGGTTTAAAACATTTGTTAGATAACGGTACTATGAATTTTATTATTAATTTTTGAAAAAGATTAGAGAACTTATATAGATATATCCACGAATATCCTGATTGCATTATGGGAAAAATTTCAATCAATTGGCAGATTTACATGATTAGGATGAAACGTCGATTATCAACTTCACATTCCTTTATTTTTTCTCTCGACATTTATTTTTGTTTTTCGCCGATGAGCAGGAAAAACCCGGGCAATCAATGTTGGACTATTATGAGCGGATTTTTTTCAAGTGAGATTGATCGATGAGCTTTAGTGATAAGAGAGATGACGTTAAAACAGAGTGCTTACTGATAGTCCATTAGTTGGCCATTATCGAGCCTCGAGAAGGGATGATTGGGGTGGATGGACATGGACATGGACAGCCAGACACTCTTTCTTTGCCCACAAGCTCCCTTGCCTCCATCCTCCATCTTTAATGGAGTGTTGGCTTTAAGCACTTCGCTCCACTAATAGCTCCACTAATAATCTCAAATGGATACGGTCTTCGGCTAATTTGCCAAAATATTAATTTCCGGAAACCCTTCTCGAACGCAAATTCTAATAAAATAAAGAAAATTAAAAAAAAAAAAAAATAGCATGAAAATTACAAAAAAATTCCAGCATTTGTTATCGTTGAAGTTTTTTATGAGTACGTAGACTTTAAGGGGGTTCGGGACTGTTTATCATTTTTATAAGAAAATTCTCAAATTTTTACCATCGAATTATTGATGTATTAAATATTTATTCTCGAAATTTGAAGTTGATCGTCTGGCCCATTATCTAGAAATAAATTAATGAAAATTGTCCTTTTAACATGGAAGTAAATGGACCGAGCTTTTAAAAGGGATGTAACTTCTATACAAATAATACCATTTTCTACAAATTTATACATATCAATAATTCAACTTTTATGAATCGAATGATACATTTTTCAATAGATTTGACAGTCTAGTTAATTAGTTGTTCATAAATGTAAAAATAATTGCAGCCAACAGAATATAACAAAAGCACTAGTGTAGAACTCTCTTCCAGCCTCTATCTTTCCCAGCACCTATAATCTTCAAACCTTCAAAACCGGAGTGCATAGACACCTACGTCTACACCCTCTCACTTAATCAACTTTCTCTTCTCTTCGGTAATGCAAGGGTCTTTCGAGATCCATAGGGGCTGCATCTTTACTGGTGCACCCCTTCTTGCATTCGATTGCATTAAAAAAAAAAAAAAAAAAAAGAATTCCAACTCTTTTTCTTGAAATCGTTTTTGTGTTAAATAAATATTTTTATAATGAGAAAAAATTTATTCCAATATTCTTTTAATAATATTATTAAAATAAAGATTTTTATTCGAAATTAACCTCATTATTAACAATTTTTTTATTAAAAAATTTAGTAGGCTGACGTTGTCACTCTGCAGAAATATAAAAGATTTTTTCGAAGATCGACCAGATAGATAAGCTCTCTTAAGAGTGAAGAGGAGTTTTTTAATTTATAATAATTCTATCTATTTATGAAACAAGTGTTTTAATAGCATCTTTCAGATATAATTTAAATAAGTCTAAGTTTTGTCGAACGTATCGATGTTTGTGAAAAAAGGGGTTTCTTTTTAATATCATACCTAATAAACATGTATTTTATTGAATTGGAAATTTGTTTAAATAACACAGAATTAATTATAGTTATTTATTGAACGCAAGAAACAAATAATAAATATAACTACGATGTTTCGATAGGCTTATTCTCAAGTATGAGCATCCACTATGATTTTCATCGAAATATCGTAGTTATAATTATTGTACTAGCTAACGCGTCACCTAGCCCCTGGCGGGGAGCGTCTAATTCCAGGCTTTTTAAAAAATGTGCCAATTTTCTTGGCCAAAGATTCAAGCGGTACTACTGCCATCTATATGCAACTAATTCAAGTTGCCGGCAGGCCCTACTACCTACCAAACACTATTTTATTAATATAAATTATTTGTTGTTTGTGTTCAATAAATAATTATGTGTGATTTAAACAAAAATTCAACCATTAATAAGTTTAATCACAAAAGTATACTTTAACAGCTTTATAACTTATAAACATTTATTTTAAAACATTTTTTCGATTATCTAATTCTTCTCGCCAAATATTTATTTATGCTCTAAAATCTATCTTCTGCACCCTAGTAAAGGAATTAATATTTTTAAGTACAATAGCTTGATAATAATTGTAAAAACTTTTAGGAATTTCGCGCGAGAAAATTAATTTTGAAATTATTATCACATTCAATTGATAAGAGTTTTAATGAGACCTGACGAATGACCTTATTATCATCCAAACGTAGCCTATAATTAAATAAAGACTTTTCTAATTTTATTATTATTAATAATAGCATGAAAAGAGATTTCGTGGTTTTCCTTTTCTCTTCTGGCAAGTTCATAATTTATAGATAATGGAAATTCTTATATAAATTAGAAAGGAGGTCTTAAAGAGTTTATGTGGTATTAAAGAGGACAAAAACTTACCAACAGAGAGACGAGTAAGTCTAATATATATTGTTTATTGCCGGTGCTTACCTGAAACAACAAGAAAAGTCATTTTAGAATTAATAATTCTATATTAGGTACAACAAGAAAGAGTACACGAAAATAATAATACTAATAATATAGTGGAGATGTAAAAGAATTAATTAAGGTCTTTATTATGAGTCATGGGGGAAAAGAGAAAGTAAAGAGGGAGGATTTGTTCATTAACGGAACTTAGTTATAAAGTTAATAAATATTATAGCATTTTAAATCTAATAATAAGTAATTTTTTACTAAACACATCGCTGATTTTGGGCTATCAATAAAACTACCCCTTTTAGAATTTACAATGTTAAATTAATTATTGAAATGCCTTTAAATATAAACACAAATATTTATGAATGGGACAACATATTTAGAGTCTTTTTTGAGAAAATCAAAATTTTCGATTTTCGTACTTTAGTAAATTAACATTATTTGAAACAATACACGAATAATAAATATATTGAAAAAAATTATTAATGGTTTTATTTAATACAAGATGTCCCGTATCACAACGATGAACACGTTTTAGGGGAATTTACGAAGGTCCTGAATCTAAAAAAAATGTTAATAAAAGCCTCAAAGTTTTGGAGTTATAGGCATTTTTTTTGAAATTAGTGAAAATCGCTACCCTGCCCTAAAGAGTGAGATGCTATGGGTACACATTTACATGTTTTATTATTCTAATTTTTGTTACACAATCCTGAATAATCCTGCTATTGACCAGAATTCAAAATAAAATCATAAGTACTATACTTTTGGAGAAAAAAATATTTTTTACGGACTTATGTTTTAAAAAAATTTAATCATCTAACTTTGAAACATCTTTAATGGAAAAAAGCCTAGTATACTAGGATGGGAAGTTATTTAAAAAATTGGCCCATTTAGTCGAGATTTCAAAATGGTACAGCATTTTGTACTTCATTCTTTAGAAAAATAAATATTGGTATTTTTGGGCAAAATTAGCTAATTTAAAAACATATTTTGATAGTGTTTGTTTATTTAATATGTTAATCAATTATGTCGCATCTTAATTGAACTAATATTTGGCTATAAATGATATTATTAATATCTATTATAGTATTTATGTCAATAATAGCCAACGATTAGTTCAATTAAGATGCGACATAATTGATTAACATATTAAATAAAAAGCCACTATCAAAATATTTTTTAAATTAGCTAATTTTGCCAAAAAATACAAATATTTTTTTCTAAAAAAGTAATTACAAAGTAATCTACCATTTTGAAATCTTGTCTAAATGGACCATTTTTTAAATAACTTGGCATGCTAGTTTACAAGACTTTTTTACACTAAAGATGATTTGAAATTAGCTGATGAAAATTTTTTAAAACAAAAGTCGGAAAAATATTTTTTCTCAAAGTATGTACTTATGATTTTATTTTGAATTTTGGTTAATAACAGGATTGCGTAACAAAAATTAGAATAATGTAAATTTGTAGCCACAGCATTCTTTAGGAGCAGCGTAGCGATTTTCACCATTTTCAAAAAAATGCCTATAACTCGAAAACTATGAGACTTTTATTTTAAAAAAAATTATGTTCAGGACCGTCTTAAATTGCCCTATCCCTGTTCATGGTTTATCGTTGTGATACGGGACACCCTGTATATGTGTGTATGTTTATTTGCATCAAGCAAAGGACAACCTCTTTGTTTCTCTTTATCTATATATATAAAAGCCATTGTCAGACAGTACCCGTGGCGCAGCAAGGTGAACATGTGGGAGAAAAAGCAACTAATATTCAATGACAGTTATTATATTGACAAAATTTTACAAATAAAACATCTCTATTCTCTATATTATATATCTATAATATCTCTATATATTAATATATTCCTCTATATAGCTTAGAATATTAGATTTACGGCGTCTCATTTGAAATTTTAGTAGACAAATTTATTAATTTTAAATTTATTATATATTAATATATATTTAATTTTTTGGAAATAATTCATACCGCGAAAATTAATTTTTTTTTTTGAATTTAAGAAAAATATAAATTCTTAAAATTTTAGTAGACAAATTAATTTTAAAATATATATATATATATTATATATATTTAATTTATAATATAAGTTTTAATGAGATATGATTTAATGGGATAATGAGATTAATTCTTAATTTATTACTGCGCGGGTCATTTGAAATTTTAGTAGATAAATTAATTTTAAAATTATTATATATAATTAATTTAGAGACACTTTTTAGATAAATTTAAATATTGAAATGTATTATTAAAAAGAAATAGGTTTCCAACCGATCGGCAACTTCGAGAGAAATGGTTGCATGCTCTAATAAAGTATTTATAAAGCATTTAATGATATTTTTTCATCTTTGTTTGATCAATATTCATTATTCAAAAAACTATTTTTTTCAAAACATATAATTACGGACAGCTAATAATCACATCTCGAGACGCTGCCCGTCAGGGCCAGCAGCTCAGAGGGCCGGGCGTGCCGTAGGCACGCCAGGTACTGCTCGTAATATTATAATTGATAATTGCATTAAGCTGATGATTTCTCTGAGCTACTCTCCTTCTCTCGGCAATACAAAATCTTTTCAATAAAATACTTTTTGAAAAAAAATTGCCTTATTTATTTTTGAATGCCATATGGATTACTGAGTTAATTCTACAACTAGTGTCGTAGTTGTGTGTTTGCTGTGTGTATAGTGGTAGAGTGGTAAGGGGTAGTATCTAAGGGATGAGCGGGGGACGTTGGGGGTGGGGTCTAGAGTTGTAGAGGATTCCCAAACTTGATGGAAACTTTGCTGCTGTCAACAGGTTGACGCTTATAGTAAACTCTCTAAGGACCTTCAAGTCGCTTGAACGGTTGAGAAGAGGTGGAATTAAGTAATAGGATTCCAACGAAATTAGATTTTATCGTTCAAGTGACAAAACTCCTATATCACACGAAAAGGAAAAAAAAAATCAATTTTTCAATTCGAAGCTTATATATACGAAAAATATAATTCGGCAAATTCTACTTATGCGGCTAATTTCAAATCATCTTTATTCATCATTCATTTCATTGAATTCATTTAATGAAGATAAATATTCGATTAAAACAGAAAATTCGAAATGTATCATGCTTAGTTAGCCATTCAACTAACCTGGGACATAATTTTGACTTTTCGAATCTCAAAATTTTAGATTAAAAATGGAATTTAGAAAAAAAATAATTTCATCTCCAAAAAATCTGTATTTTGTTCAGGTAGAATGGTGTAAGTTCTTGGTGAAATATATTTAAATAAAGTAAAAAAAAATTTAAAAATTTAAGAAATTTTTAAAATTTAAAAAATATAAAATTCTAGGTAGGTTTCACAAAAAAATAAATAATTTTCTGTGAACTCGTGGAAGATTGGCTCATATATTATTATTATATTATATATAGAGTTATACTAACAAGCATCTTGTATTTTTAACCGACTTTAAAAAAGGAGGAGGTTATCAATTCAGCGGAATGTCTTTTATTTTTTTTGTGTTTGTTCGTTGATTTCTCCCCTACAATGTGAACTGATTCCGATGATTTTTTTTGGAAAGGGGGTACCTTCCGATGATCCCATATTAATTTGATCAAGTTCTGAATATGATCAATGCCAAATTCTTAAATTCTTTTGTGAAAATAATGGAAAAAAATTTTATAAATAAAAAAAGGTTGAACTTTTTATTCCAGACAAAGTAATGGTTCAAAAAATTCTGTAGATTTTATCCTTATAATAGTAGCTATCCCTCAAAATTTTTATAGATTTTTAACTATTATAATTTTGAAGTCTATAACTTACTAACTCTAAGATATAGCAATATTTTATCTAGCTGCAACTCCAAAAATATAATAGTTAAAATCTGTAAAAATTCTCAAAGATAGCTACTATTATACGGATAAAGTCTACAGAGTTTCAAATTTTTTGAACCATTACTTTGGCCGGAATAAAAAATTGATATTTCAATGTCAAAAACCCTATGTTAAATTGAAAGTTTTTGTGCCGAGGGAAGCAGAATTTTTATATATCGAAGGAGACAATAAAAGAGTGTGTCTTCTGCTGGAATTATACATTTTTAATTGATTTTATCGTTATAAATAAAATTTATAATTCCAGCAGAAGACACACTCTTTTATTGTCTCCTTCAACCCTATGTTATTTAGATGAGAAATTTACATCGCTTTTGGCACAGGTTATAATTGAGATAGTTGGGGGATAATTTTATTTATTTCTTACCATACGAGCTTTTCGTGCGTGCCTTCGGTGTGTATTCAGATATAAATATAAATGTTGCATTGCTGTAATGGCTAGAGCTGATGCCCTTAGTTCAAGAGTTCGTCGGTTCGATTCTAGGCAAGAGAGAATTTTTTTAAAGAAATTTCTCTCAGCGTTGTTACAAATTAATCTAGGCTCTTATATATAGTATGAGCCCTTGTCAGCGTAAAAAATTCGAAAGTACCCAAAATAAGGACAACCCTAATAGAGAGCTTACTGAAATTAATAGAATCCGTTTTACTTATATACGGAACCCTAAAATTGAAAGTTAATCTAATAATATTGTAATTAGAGAAGACTTGAAAAAGTTCATTTCCAATACTTTATTTATTCAATGTAATTGGAATTAATTATTCTCTTAAATCCAATTGAATTGTAACTAAGGAATGCAATTAATTTTCCTGACAGTTCATTGACAACTTTTTGATTCATAACTTTGACTCCACCCCGCAAAAGGCCCTGTTTGGTATCTGTTCAATGAGCGTAAAGGTCTGTGGCTAATCATTTCGAATGAGTGTCAGTCGCGTTGATTCGTCGATTCGCTACGCTGTGTCTTTCATTGTCCTGGAACAAATCTATCCAGGGACGAAATAAAGAACAAAAGAGACGCAAATTAACTGGAATGACATGAGGCATTGGACATTAAGCGAGAGGAACAGTCGAGAAAGTCAACCACAGCGATAATCAACCACACTGGTCGAAATTCCTTTGGGAAAAATCTTGAAATTTCAATGCAGGGACTGACCATCAAAACAAAAATTATTCTTAGTACAAGGTCCCGACTTAGGTCGACCTTCACCTATCGAGTTTCCTGATGAAATTAATATTTTAATAATATAATGTATTACTAACCAAAATGTGATAGGATCGACATCCAATTCCTCTGCATAGCTATTTTTGATAAAAAATAAAATAAAATAAAAATAAATAAAAAATAAATAAAATAAATTAATTAATTCACTATAAAATTATCTACATGTTCATATATAACAATAAAAGAAACTCTATAACTACAAAATACTAATTCGATGTTACCTGTTGATACCATGTCTACCTGGACTTATACAGGGAAAACAACTTTGACATTTTATATACATATTTTACTCTCGATTGGTAATTTATTTCTCCGGAAACTCGATAACTACATTTATCTAATAAAATTAACAGCTTTAATTTTATTAAATAGCTATGCAGGGAAATTGGATGTCGACCCTATCAAGTTTTGTTTATTAATACATTATATTATCAAAATATTAATTTCATTAGGAAACTCAATAGGTGAAGGTCGTCCTAAATCGGGATCTTAGACTGCCTGCTAAGCGGCCAAAATTCTGAATACACTCATTTTTTAGTGGTACCCTGTGGCCTGAGAGGTAGGCAACATATAAAAAAATAATTACACAAAAAACTTGCCTTGCCCTTAATTCCCGTTTTAAACTTTCTCATTAATACAGACTATGGATGAAAATGATAATAATTATGTAGTTTATACGTGCTCCTAATGATGGGTTAACAACCTGAAATATATTGATAGTCCAGTCAAATTGTGTTTTTATCAGGAAAGTTTTGGGGTAGTTATGATTTTTTGCATATATATCTTTGGGATGCTGAATCCAAATCTGAGGTCTCCCACCAAAATTTAGTGACGCAACATTGTAGAAAATTCAAAAAAAAGTCATGGAAAATGCTGGATATCTATAAATCTAAGAGTTTTAACAAAAAATTGGTACAAGTAAACGTTCAAGCCAACAAAATTTTCTAAAGAATGAGATAGGAATCAAGTTTCTAAGATGAATGGTTTTTATTTTATCAAGGAAAAATTGCGATTTTTTTGCATATATATGTTTGGGATGCTGAATCCAAATCTGAGGTCTCCCACCAAAATTTAGTGACGCAACATTGTAGAAAATTCAAAAAAAGGTCATGGAAAATGCTGGATATCTATAAATCTAAGAGTTTTAACAAAAAAGTGGTACAAGTAAACGTTCAAGTCAACAAAATTTTCTAAAGAATGAGATAGGAATCAAGTTTCTAGGATGAATGGTTTTTATTTTATCAAGGAAAAATTGCGATTTTTTGCAAAACTTCAACCTCATTGAGTCACAGATTACCATTTATCCAATTAAGATGAAACTTTGTTTGAATTGTAGAAAATTTAATCTAGTTTAAAAATTTATAGAGTGGTCTTTGTCGAAAACGTGCTCCTTCACGGCCAAAACGGGAAAATATCGAAAAAAGTGAGAATTTTTTGGTAATCCGTGGAGGCTGCCGAGGTCGAAAACTTGTATTTTGCGCTTGAGCCCGAACGGTTAGTCGGAGAAAAAAACCTAAATAATAAAATTTGTAGAAAATTTTATGAACTTTCATTTTGAATAGGTAAGGTTATTTATGAAAAGTTGATAGTTTTCGAGTTATAAGCAAAAAGCCGCCAAAAAATGGAAATTTTCACATTTTTTTGCATTTTCTACAATGTTGCGTCACGAAATTTTGGTGGGAGACCTCAGATTTGGATTCAGTGCCCCAAAAAACATATATATGCAAAAAATCAGAACTACCCCAAAACTTGCCCAATAGAGGCCCATTTGAGCACAATTTGACTGGATATCGAGGTTTATAACATCCTTTTAAATCTTTCATTTCTCCATAAAAACTTCTCTTCATCTAATTTAAACTTTTATTAAAATCCTAACGTTTCAGTGTAATTTCTCCCATTTTCAATGGAATTTTAATTTGTGAATAGTAAAAAAAAGAACAGTTGCTTTATATTGTCGAGGCCATCACACTCTCGTGGAAGGGAGTGTGGTGGCATAAAGCGGTGGGGTCCCTCATCGCCCTGGGTACATCCCAAAAACAATAAACAATTTGACATATAGGGCGATGAGGGGATCTCTCCTTAATTTTTACACTTTCAGCAGAAGAACATATAGAGCGGGTGGCGTATGATTATTAATTGTAAATACAAAAAAAAAAGAAATGTGAAATGTGAGTCAGGATTAATCCTGGCTCTCTCATCCACCCGCTCTGAATCTGAATTTATTTGTTCTGAAGCTGAAAGTGTGAAGTTTGTGTAATGAACTTTATCTTTGTAAGAGGCGGCTCGCTCCTCGGAGGCCCAATAACCAAAATTAATGAATTTTTACTATATATAATTCTATGTATCAAAATCATTAAAAAATGATTTTACGTGATTTATATTCTACCTGTCTCTTATAATATGATAAGTTCTTGGCCTGTTTATGCAATAAGTTTCCCTCTATCAATTTTGGCGTTATCATTGGTTGTCATGTAAACTGTTTTGCCCTGAATTGTAAACCCGACCCCCCCCCCCTCTAATGCTTGCTGTTCTGACTTGAGGTCTTGAGGCAATGTCAGAGAGCCTGATTGACATCCACCAGGCAGTTAATTAAATTGACCCTCCTGTCCCGATTACGGAACTCTCTCGTCATTATTCAGCATCTCTCCCGCCCCCTAAAGACAAGTCACTCACTCTTCAACTAGAAAGGGAATCCATTTCATTTATCATGCGAATAATTTAATCCCTCTCGCAAGAGAGAGAGAGATTTCAAATGTCGGTTTGTATGTCTCTACGTCTGTATTGAAATCCACAAAAATTAACACTTGTATTTATTTGCTCAGTATTTTTATAAATTAATGGTATGCATTACGTATAACATAATACTCAGTAAGTATAAATGAACGAGCTTCAAGGGCGTGCCGAAGGCTGGCGCCCTGACGGGCGGCGTCTCGGTCCAAAAATTTTATTCCTCTTAAAAACCACACTACACTCCAAATGTATACCTGTAAACTCCCGAAAATACATACTCTCTTAAAAGTTTCGCCTCATTTTCGTCCTGACACAGCTACAGAAATGAGGATCTAGATATAAATCTGGGAACATTTCTTATTTCTATAATTTACAGCATTGTGATATTTTTTGTGTGGAAATATGTAGATTTATTTAAATAAGTGGGATCGTGTGAGGAGGAGAATTATATTATATCATTTTTTTTAAATTTGGGATCGATAATCGATATAAGGCTCCAAATATTTAAAAGAGATCAGGAGTTGTTTGTATGACAGGCTGCTCCTGTATTGCCATGAGAAACTCGGGCATGCGTGTCTTAAGTCGTTCAATTTTGTAAAAATCAAAAAATAAGAATAATGAAATTTAGATTTTTAAAAAATTATAAAAAAGTGGCAAATTATTAAAAAATAAACAAATAATATATAAAATATAAATCAAATAAGATGTGATTAATTTCTTCTTCGGTGCGCAAAGAAAAGCAAATTGAATATTTAATTTTTGAGTAGTGAGGGGGGCGGGGAGGAGGAATAATTATCAATATATTTAATGTTTCTTAATTTAAAATCAATTGGAATGTTTCATTTCAAAATTCGAGTCCAAATTACGATTATATTTCAAATTTGCCGCAAATATACCGACGGCGCTCCCTGTCGGCAGCATTACGTCAGCGTTGTTACAAATTAATCTGGCCTAATCTATATAGTATGTTTTGGTCTATATATAATTTTGTCAGTTTCTACATTAGACGGAATCATTAGTAAATTAAATTTAGGCAAGTCGGGTGGCCGGGTACACTAGAGCTACCGCTTCTGCATCGTGCCTTGATGACGATGTTAGAGCGGGAAGCCCAAGTTCAGGCCTTATTCGCGACACAATAAAAAAATTGACCGGCTAAAACCCGGTACCCTCACTAACCAATAAATATATAAATAAATAAAATTAAAATTCTAAATAAACTGGCCAGGTACAAGTTGGATACGCTTACCTAACAACTTATATACCATATATCTTATATCTTCCAAAATACAGCTTGAGATTCCATCTTATTTGTCGTTGGTATGAAAAGAATAAAGGAATATGTAGGGTTTTTTCATAGTTTTAGGTTAAATTATTTCTAAACCTCGATAGGTACAAAGACCCCATAAAGATGGCCTCTTTAGCGCTCTCTCATCTGGTCATTTTATATTTTTTAGCCTAATTAATCTTAAAACAATTTTTACAGGGATACCTCACCACTCAATGGTTATGAGCAAAAAACCGAAATTCGATATCTTTTAAACCAGGATCAAAAAAATTTCAAAATTTACCAGGAAGGGTTTTTTGATTGATACTAAAAAATGTCAAAAAATGAAGGAAATCAAAAATTAAAATTTTTCAAATCGTCAGATTTGGCGTGGAATGCCCCATATATATGTTGCAGTAAAAACCCGTAGTAAGAAAGCGTTCTTCCTAGTTAAAACGGGTTTCACTGAATACCTTTTGTGACAGCTAGAGTTTACTGATGTTGGTTGAGTTTGGTTCTAAGGTTTAGAATCGTCATTTTTGACCTTCCGCCTCATTTTGGGTTTTTATTTTCAAATTTTTTTTAAACGGAAATGTCAAAACTTAAATTCAAAGATATAGAAGATGTAATTTTTGACATTTTCGTTTAAAATTTTTTGAAAATAAACACTCAAAATGAGGCGGTAGGTCAAAAATGAAGATTCTAGACCTTTGAACCAAACTCAACCATCATCAGTAAACTCTAGTTGGCACAAAGGTATTCAGTGAAACGCGGTTTAACTAGTAAGAACGCGTTCTTACTAAAAAACGGGTTTTTACTGCAACATATATACGTATATAATATCCCAAAATTAAAGGTAAATTCAGTGTATTTTGAGAAGGGTGTCAGAGATCATTAAGCCAGACATGCAGACCACGACCCCTTCAAGTGTGAATAGGTGTGTTTTTGTTTTGAGAATTCCAAAGCGAGGTGTCGAAATCGGTGTTATTGCTTGTTGTGTCTGGATCTCTGGCTCCGTTTTGCTTTTCATTTCCTGCCGCCTGCATTCGGTTACCACCTGTGGGTCCGATTTCACTCCGTCCCCCACAAAGGGGGTTTGTTTTCTTTTCTTTTGATTCTGCTGGCAAGGGAGATAAGCGGTCGGACCCTCCCTCGCACACACACGGGACCTTCAGAAAAACTGAACCCCCGGACAATCCCGTGAAAATCTCAAGAGCACATGGACCGAACCGGCAAGATATTGCAGACGGGAAAAAAAAGGGAACACGAAACTGCGTGAGAAGGAAGAAGCGTGTGAGAGGAAGTGACAGACAGGCAGCGAGATGGAGAACCTTCAACTTCGCTTTTAATTCTATTTCCATTTCAATTGTTTTCACTTAAAAGAAAGAAAACGGCCATTAGACCAGCAGAGGATCAAAAGAATTCAACTGTTTAACATATAAGCAAAATCGACAGACAAACAATCGGGCGGAAAAGGATTATTCATAAAGAGAGAAACCAATGAGGCAGTGGTGTAACTCAGTGTTTCTCAACCTTTTGTAGTGCGAGGAATCCTGGAGCACATAAATTTATTTTTAAGGAACCCCTAGCACTAAAATTTATAATATTTAATTTTTATAAATATTAACATATCAATATTTTATAGCTTCCAAATAGATATAACATACCGACACCGATGACGGTGTTGCCACATTTTAAAAATTTGCTAGATTTGGGTGAAATTGCGTACAAAAAAAATGTGCATTTTTTATATTACAATACCTAACATTTTTAACCGACTTCAAAAAAGGGAGGAGGTTCTCTATTCGATTGAATTTTTTTTTTTTTTTTTTGTGCCTATGTTACCTCATATCTCCGCCAATTGTCAACCGATTTTGAAAATTTTTTTGCATTGGGTCCAGTCTAGCTTCCGATTGGTCCCATTTTTTTTTCGATTTTTTTTTCATAGGTATTAGACCTTTTTTATTAGGTTTGTTTAGGTTTGTTTAGACCTAACCTCTTTGTTTATGAACCGATTTTCGATGGTTCTTTTTTTATCCGAAAGGGGTGTCTTAGGGATGGTGTCATATTAATTTGGTCAAGTTCTGATGATATGATCACTATTAATAACATCACTAAAAAGAGAAAAATAAAAAATTTTAAGAAAAAATAAAAACCGACTTCAAAAAATTAAGTGCAACAAATATAAAATACACTAAAAGTGTATAAAATAATTATTATCTTATTTAGTTACAACTAAACGACGAAATATTAACACGAAATTACTTTTGAAGTTGGTGCCAAACATATACCTTTTATGAATCGCACTCGACGGATCTTACTTAGTACGTTTGGCGGGTACGCTCGCTTATAGGTATAGTTTGTTTGGTACCGACTTCAAAAAGTAATTTCATGTTAATAATTCGTCGTTTAGTTGTAATCTAAATAAGATAATAATTATTTTATACCTTTTAGTGTATTTTATTTGTTACAGTTAATTTTTTGAAGTCGGTTTTTATTTTTTTCTTAAAATTTATTTTTATTATTTTCATGAATAAAATTATTATTAATTTTTTTGGTAATGTCATTAGGATACCCATTTCATACCCCTTTCGGATCGGACAGTTTTTTTTACATATTCAATGTACCATATAAGCTCATAAATAATATTATCATCTATTGAAAATTGCAATATTATTACAAAGGTCATTAATAACAAAATAATATTAAAATAATTTCATTTTGTTACTAATGTAACGTAATCGTTGTATTATAAGAAAGTTAAGGAACTTTAGAGCAACCAAAATGGTATCACTGAGACAATAATAGTGATGTTCATCTCATTCTTAAGTATCACTGGTTTTAGGGGGGTAGAGACAAATTTTAAAAAAATAATAACTAGTATCGTAATTAGGCTTATGGCTAGAAAGGCCGAAAAGCCAAAAAAATCACCGGTTTTATTTGACTATAACTTAGACACTAAATTTAGTATATTTTTCTTTACATGAGAAATTTTTTGAGGGTTGATACTACTAACTAGTATTTTTGTTTTTCTATGTTTTCTTTTATTGACCCCTAAGCGCGGGGAACCCAGGTGGAGAATCATTGGCGTAATTATACCATTGAGGCTCGTGACAAATTCTTCCGATGCCCCCCCCCCCCCCATCAATGTAAAGAAGCTAAACCAACGTTGTTGTTGTTTTTTAATAATAATAAATCACTACCTAAAGTACGTACAAAAGCTATTATAATTATTGTGTCCATTTTTTGTTGATTTTTTCGTAACTTTTAATTTGTGTTTGTACTTTAGTAGGTAATTTAAATTAATTGAATACAAATATTATATTCCATTCATAAATGTTAGGCATATACTCTTTTCAAATAAAAAAAAAACTCATACATAACTTTTTTATTTAAATGTAAAGATCGAGCGTCTTTTATGGAAACCCCTATAGAGTATAGATCAAAGTATTATTAAAATATTCATAGTTTCGATAAGAATAAAGATATTGTAACTTAATAGAGGGTCATTATTTTTATTTTTTAATGCAATTTTTGCAAAAAATTTTAAAAATTGAGAAAAATTTTTTTTAATGCCTTTTATGCATTTTTTACTCAAAAAAATTGGATTTTTCTTTCGTTAGCACACCTTCGAATTATTTCAAAAAAAATTCACAAAATTCAACGTTAAAAAACAAAATTTTTAAGGTAGTTGTTTCAGCATATGGATTTCTTAAGATTTTTTTGAAATTTAGACAGATTATTTTTAAATACTTCTGCATCGATTGGTAGCAAAACAAAATCGATGAACAATATATATAGTTCCGGAGATATTAAATTCCAAAGATAGAGTTTTTCAGACTCTTATACATTGCATTATACGTGATATCGGAAAATTTACATACATATTTAATTATAATTAAGAAACTTTCTTATCATTGTTATAAAAAACTAAACCAACATTAAACAATAACTAATAAATTTTTTAAGAAAATTTTAATTCATAGTTACAACACAGTTTCTGAGATAATAATTAATAAATAATGAAAAATGTATAATAAAAAATTTACACTAAAAACAAGCTGTATTTAACCTAAAAAGTGGGTTAACTTTAGTACTTTTTTGACGTTTTTTCACTTCATCAATTTTCACAACAGCTTTCAATCGCTTATTAAGAACTTTTTGTTTTATAAATCTCCTTTATAATGTACTTTATCTGACATTTCTATGAAAAAATATATACAAGCTCGGACAGCGTTGCCAGATTTGTCAAACAAGTACGGGATTGACTAGTAGTGGTACATAAACAGCAATAAGTTTTGGGTGATATGTTATGAATCCTTATTGTCTGTAGTATATACTCTAGCATTAACTTTTCTGCTACTATTGATACAAGAACCTTAATTATTGCTACTATTGATACAATTATCTTAATTAAAAAGCTTTGCGTTTGATTTACGAACAATGAAATATGTATCTTGATTGTTTTATAAAAGATTTCTATATTTATATTTGTAAGTATATGTTTATTTTCATCAAGAAGAAGACAATCTCATTGATTTCTTCTTAAAGATTCTTTCGTATCTTTTATTATTATCAATGAAAAGAAATAATTTTTCGGGAAAAACTGATCTATGACAGGTTAAATCTTTTGAAATTTTCTTAATGGAGAAGAACGAAAAAAAATGAATGGTTGTATTTGATATACCGAAGGGTGAGTTTTTCCCCCTGGCTCTTTCTATAAACTACATTTTCTTTATTTGATGTATTAATCACTTTCCCTTTCTTTGAAGATAAACGTTCTATATAGTATTAAGTTTCTGAGAGATGGATTTTGAAGAGAGAAAAAAAAACCCGCCCCCTCTAAACGAAGGTGTGTTTGAACAACATTAGAGGGCGATTAACATCACTTCCGGCTTGTTCTCGTGTGGGCGTGGGTTCCCGAACACCCTGTGGCCGTCATCGCCCACCCAAACTGTCAACGGCACAACAACAACCAGCACGCGTGGCAGGCAAGCGGCTAAAACAAAGCCCGACCGTTCTTTATATGCACAGAATTGGTCAACATGTGAAAAGCAATTCCCCCCCTGCTGCCTGGCACATAAATTACTTTTGAATCGCGAAAGCGAGGGGCCCCGCACTCAAACACAATTCGAACCCACATTAATACATACACCGACCAATCGCCTGGGAGCATATTATTATTATTATTAATAGTCCTAACAGGCATAGTTGCCATGCAGATTTATCGCGGCAAGCGATTTATTTCGCGAATACAAGACAAAAGTAGTCAATTGGAATTTATTGAACAGCCTTGGTCGGATTTAGGGGGGACAAGTACCCTCGGCGGTAAATTTAAGAAGCAGCACATTTTGGAAAGCGGGAAATTTTCTGTAAATACAGTGAAACCCCTCAAATCCGAACTAAGTGTAGCTGTAGCCTGTTCGGATTAGCCGAAAGCAGGTTCGACAATTAAAGATTAAGTGATATTTTGTGTGTTTCTATTATTATTTCATTGTTTTTGCAGTGTGATTAACCTAAAGAACTTCAATAACCAACTTTTACCGTTTTTCAATCCTGGATGACATAAGTATGTAGACACATTTACACTTTGTTAGGTATGCTAACTGTAATTCTAGGTTAATTTTTCAACTAATTATGTAAAATAAGGTTATAATGTAGAATATATACTTAATTGATTTATGACTAAATAAATAAGTTTTTCTTTATTCCCCTCGGATTTCCGGGGTTCGGATTTGAGGGGTTTCATTGTATTTATAATTGGGGGTTGGTCAAGCTAACAAATTAAACATACTTTGAATCTTATGTAGGTATATCCTAGTTGCAACATTCGTCTTAGTTATCAACAAAGAAAGAGGCTTGAAGGGACCAAAAAGAGGTACCTCAGGGTCGTAGGATGAAGTTATATAGCCTAGAACCTTAATGAATAAACTAATGCAAAAATAATTTTTCAAATCTGATTAGTATTTCCCGAGATTAGTCTCCACAAACCAACAGACCAACAACTAGCTTTATATATTAGTATAGATTTAAACGTATATCTTATAATTCTATAGAAATTTGTGATGGGCTTTTTCGAAACCAAAATAATTAATAATTTCGTTCAAATCAATGTCTAGCAAAATTCGCCATTCAATGCACAACAAAGCTAAAGCGTTAAGTCTATTTTAAGACATTTGCGATCGGAAATAATTTTTGACGCGTTTTAAACAGGAAAAAGAATGTTCTGCTGTACAGTTTGATGCCG
Organism: Forficula auricularia; assembly: GCA_024734495.1. NCBI lineage: Eukaryota > Metazoa > Arthropoda > Insecta > Dermaptera > Forficulidae > Forficula > Forficula auricularia. Next base: position 3,558,451 of record JALMQS010000084.1, read on the forward strand.
TGGTACAGATGAACATCCTAAGCGCGATATCGACATTCGGATAAATATGATACATTTTTCTTCTCGTAGCCACTGGGATTCGTTGGTTTGGTATCCGCATCAAGAGTTGCCAAATGAAACTTTAAATGAATAAGTTCGGAAACATTCGTGTCCTCAAAATCTTCGGAAAAGTCTGAACGCAGATTTTCTGCTTTTTTGAACCCGAAGTTTTGAAACTAGAGTACCGAAAATCTTAATAATTTTCTGTAATACAATTGAAGGAGTTTTTGGAGACGGACTGGTAATTGAATGGATTTTGATGAAACATTCCAAGTTTCATATGTCTATCTTTTTTTATTCAAAGCTGACGTTTCGGAGGTTTATTCCCTCCTTCTTCATGGCTTTGAAAGGTCAGTGAAGGAAATACAATGTGACACTCCTCTCTGTCTCATAACTTAGTGGCAATAACAATAGTCAATAATCTCAGCCGAATTTAGTCCTGCTGAGAATGAAAAGCTGTATAATATTGTCACTGCCACTATCTCTAAGGAGATATAGGGGAATGTCACATTGTATTTCAGAACCCTGAAGAAGGAAGGAATAAAACACTGAAACATCGGCTTTATATTTATTTGATAATTATCTCTCTTTTTTTGAACCTTGGACTGCCATCAAAATCCATTCACTTTTTAACCGACTTCAAAAAAGGAGGAGGTTCTCTATTCGATTGAATTTTTTTTTTTTTTTTTGTGCCTATGTTACCTCATATCTCCGCCAATTCTCAACCGATTTTGAAAATTTTTTTTGCATTGGGTCCAGTCTAGCTTCCGATTGGTCCCATTTTTTTTCGTTTTTTTTTCATAGGTATTAGACCTTTTTTATTAGGTTTGTTTAGACCTAACCTCTTTGTTTATGAACCGATTTCGATGGTTCTTTTTTTATCCGATAGGGGGTGTCTTGGGGATGGTGCCATATTAATTTGATCAAGTTCTGATGATATGATCACTATTAATAACATCACTAAAAAGAAAAATAAAATAATTTTTAAGAAAAAAATAAAAACCGACTTCAAAAAATTAAATGCAACAAATAAAATACACTAAAAGGTATAAAATAATTATTATCTTATTTAGTTACAACTAAACGACGAAATATTAACATGAAATTACTTTTTGAAGTTGGTGCCAAACATATACCTTTTATGAATCGCACTCGACGGATCTTACTTAGTACGTTTGGAGGGTATGCTCGCTTATAGGTATAGTTTGTTTGGCACCGACTTCAAAAAGTAATTTCATGTTAATATTTCGTCGTTTAGTTGTAACTAAATAAGATAATAATTATTTTATACCTTTTAGTGTATTTTATTTGTTGCATTTAATTTTTTGAAGTCGGTTTTTATTTTTTTCTTAAAAATTATTTTATCTGTAATGAAGTTGGCTATCGAGGTTCAGATTCAGAGGCACATACAAGTAAAATAACAATTATTTTGAATTTTGAATGAATTTAATACCCTGAATATCGCCATCCGAAAGCAGACCGCGTAAAATCAGACAGGAATGCTTCTATCCTCAAGGGATTTTCTAAACCAAAATAATAATAAAAAAAATCTCCTAGGAATGTCTGTTCTCATGTCCCTAGACATATATTTCGAATCCTCCATCTGTTTCCTTAAATTTCAAATTAATGGGTAAACCAACCGACTACTCTACAAACATATTTGACATTCTTGAGAAAAATGCAAACAAAAGAGATATCTAGAAATAGGAGAGTGGATGGATGGATGGTGGTTCAATGTTCAGCGGAAAAACGTTGCTCCCAAGTGGTCGCTTTCGGTTTACAAAGATCCATTTACATTGATTCGGTTTTAACATTCTTGCACAAAGAAATTTATTTTATTTAACCAACTCAATTTGTTATTGTAAAAATAAAATCTTTTTTAAGTGAAATATTGTCTGAGAAAATAAAGAGAATGTACAAATAAAATTACTTTTAGCAATTAGATGAATAGTTTTACATAGGAACATAATTTCTATGCAAAATACTTAGAATGAATAAAAAATTAAAGGTAAAGAAGAACTAATTCTCATATAAATTTAAATGTAGTGTAAAAATGTATCCGATTCTCTCAAAATATATTTATATATAAAAGCTAACAAGACGGATTTGAATTTCAGATTTAACTGCGTTGTCCCTTGACTTAAATTATTTTTAACTTTTTGTCTGTCGTAAAGTATTTTAAATCATGGATAGCACTATTTTTTAATCTTTTATTATTAGTCTTTTGTCTTACTTTAAAACGCTTTAAATAAGTGACTAATCCATGGTGGTCTTCACAAACTCCAAAAGACATACAAAAAAGGTTCCAGATCATTAAAGTTCAGTGTCAAACGAAGCTAGAATTCAAAACGAATGAAGAAGAAAAAAAGTAATTTTAGAAACCGAAATGTCATTTTGTTTAAAAAAATCCTCACTGTCCCCCAAAAAATCAATGAATAATTTCATCTGAAACAAGTGTTTTCAAAGGTGGGCCATATACATGTGACCCATTTGTTTTTGAAATAAAAATTTAAAGAAAAACGAATCGATTTTTTCATTGCATTAGGCATTTATATTGGTCCAAGCAAATACATGTCAGCTAATTTTCGAATATGATTTTGTTCAGGTGATCGCCATTTGCTCTGACGACATAATGGGCTCGTATTTTCAGCATTTTTAAGGAGCGGTAAACAAGCAAAATTGCCTATACAACGCCACTGAAAACCCACAATTAATTTACGAAAAGCCTTCCTATGATCAAAAAGTGACCGGCTGTTGAGGGATTTATGCGAAGTGTGTGATTGGGCCGTACTTCTTCGAGGACGAGCGGTCAAAACCTGTTACCCTCAAAGGTGAGCGTTATCGAGCCATGATAACCGATTTTTTGATGCCAATTGTGCGTAGGAAGCGCATGCACAACTTCTGGTTCTAACAAGGTGGCACACTGCGGACGACACGATCAATTTATTGAAGTCATTTATCCCTGGTCGCTTAATTTCGAAAAAAGGTGATTATGACTGGCCACCGCGTTCGCCTGATTTAACGCCGCTAGACTTTTATTTGTGGGGATATTTGAAATCAAAAGTGTACATCGACAAGCCACGGACTCTGGCTCAACTTAAGACCAACATCGAACGTGAAATAGCGGCTAAGCCAAGAGCAACACTCGAGAAAGTGATTGAAAATGCCGAAAAACGAGCCCATTATGTCGTCAGAGCAAAAGGCGATCACCTGAACCAAATCATATTCGAAAATTAGCTGACATGTATTTGCTTGGACCAATATAAATGCTTAATGCAAAGAAAAAAATCGATTCGTGTTTCTTTAGAATTTTTATTTCAGAAACAAATGGGTCACATGTAGATGGCCCACCCTGTATATTATTATTTTTTAATGATATTGATGTGAGAAGGAGATACGCCAGAAGGTGCATCACCTAAAGGCCTGTATGGGATGGCCCCTCCATCGTGAAAAGAACAGAGTAGAAGGAAAGAAGCCGGGATCACAAGCCAAATCTCAGAAAGTTAGATACAATCCAATTTACTAAGTTTTTTAAGGGATTCGAGCAGTGGTAAATTCTCCGTGCGATAAATTAGGTTAAATTTATCTCCCACTTAATTTTTTTCCAGACCCTATACTTACAGAAAAATTGTCTGGGTATAGCCGGGAATCGAACCCGAGACCTCCGGGTTGCCAGCCAGACATGCTGACCACTCCACTAGGGAGGAGGACAGTTAGTGCTAAAGCCGCTCTAGAAATATTAGGTATAGAATAAAGTCATAAATAAATTGCATCATATTATGTAGAGGTTTCGTTTAACAGTTATAGCCAATTAGCTGAAATTCGGCACCAACAATTTTATTGGTAGACTTCATATTTCTACCAAGTTTCAGCTTTTTAGATCCAATTCTACATTGACAAAATACATTGCGAAATCATAAAAATTCACAGAGAACTTATAGTCTTAGAAAAGTTTTCTCTAAATATTACTTTTTTGTTTTTATTCCCTGTGCAGTTTTCATCTCTACCTAACTTAGTTACCTTATCGCTTAATTTTTTAAAATATTAATTTCATAAAGCTCTCCCCAGCTAGGGTAGTTTATATTTTAAAATGTATTTTATATATTATTTCTCCCCTGTGTCAGTGTCTTTTGTGTTTTGGCAATGTAAAAGCTCAAGTAACATGAAGAGTCGGACTAACTTGCGTCTTTTAAAGACACCCTCTCTGTCCCCCCTGTCCCACCCCCACCCCGTCTGCAGTCCTTTCTCTTTCTCTCACTTTTCTTTTCAGCCCTCAAATGAAAAGGATGGATTTAAAACATGTCAGATAATACTTGTACTTGAAAACTTGGCTGGCACTTTGCATCACAATGAAAAGGGGTTGTGGGGGTGGTTGGAGGGGGGGGTGTTCTTCTCTCAAGTAGAGTTCTCTCTACCACTGTAGCTACAATTTATTTTCTGCACACACTCTCTTGTCTTTGCATACTATTATACTATAATGACTATAATTGTTAAATTATTATTATTATTTCATAAAAGAGATAATCTTTAAAACCAACCTGAAATAATATATAGAATCGAATTTTAATGGAGGACAATTTATCCCTAATCTTGTATCAAAGATGTCTTTAAAATTTTAGAATAAATTATATTACTTTCACTTGACTAAATATTAAATAAGAAGTATCGATTAAAAATTTGAATTCGAGTTTTTATTGATATACACGTTTTAAGGTCACTGAGTCCAAAAAAGTTGGTTTCGCAAAATGCGTGGGTGTGTCTGTAAGTGGTCATTTATTTAAGATTCTAAGACTTTTACATTTTCAAAATTTTTTCGAAAATTCCAAAATCTCAAAAGGGACCGTCCATAAATTAGGTCACACAAATTTCAAGACTTTTAGACCCCCCTCCCCCTGTGTCACATTCGGTCACATTATCATTGAGCCCCCCCCCTGTATTGTGATGTCACATTATCACTTTTATATTCTATAATTTTTTAAAAATTTTAATTTGACTTTTGTGACATCATTATTTTTAAGAGTCCCGGGTCCCCCTGTCACAATTTGTCACAAATCTGAGATACCCACCCCTTAATGTGTGACGTAATTTATGCACGAGACCAAAAGCCAATTATCTAAGATGTTAAAGATATTATTTTTTAATATATGTTAACTATAATTATGTCAGAGGGATCTCGTCTCTATGGAAAGGCCATCTGCCCGGATAGCTAGATTGGCGCTTGGGTTCGACTATTGTGGGGCTGACATAAAAAAATAATGTGGTTAACATCTTAGATAATTATCCTTTTGGGATTTTGAAATTTTTGAAATTTATTTGAAAATTTTAAAGTCTTAGAATCTTGAAATAAAATTTATTCAGAGTGAGGTAAACTTTTAGAAAAAGAACATAATTTTTTTGAATTGTAAAAAACTCACATCCTTAAAACTTAAGATTTTAAATTTAAGGTAGGTACTAGGAGTAGATGTGCCAGCAAGGTTTTGGATAAAATCGATTATCGGAAGTGATGCTTTCTGCTTTATTTCAGATCTATAAACTTTTTTGAATTTTTCTCGAAAACGGTTCATTAATTAAACCAGTTGTATTTATGTAAAAATATGTGGTTTTTAATTAATATATTAGGGTTTTTCTGCGAGAAAGTACCAGAAGTGGGACTTTACTTCAGGGTGAATAGACTATTTTTAAGATTTGACTTTAAATAGGAGGAGGTTGTAAGTGAAATTGTTATGGTGTGCACATACTAGTTTTTTTTTGTTGATAAAACTGGGAGAGTAAAAGTGAAAGGGGATGTCCAATCTACACTGAAATACTTTTTTTTTAGAGTTACACGAAACTCCAAGCAAAACATTTACCTTTGAAAATTCGAGGGTAAAGTGAAAAATTTCCAAGACCCGGTACGCTTTTAGCAAATGGTCTGGGAGTATTGAGTTTACTCTTACATGGACGTTCAGTTTCTAGGGCCCTGGAAGTAGTGTTCAGCGTAAGGTGCGTCCAGGACGCTAAGTGTTCTATTTTACTTGTGTGAGTGGCGAAAGTTTAATTTACTACTTGTAATTCGATCAATAAAGAAAGACTTATATTAAACAAGTGTGCTTTATTTTAATAATTCTAATATAAAAACCTTCCACTGTTGTACTATTTCTGTATATTTTACGCCTCCATATTCTTAGGACAAAATTTTGCTGAGTCTGGGATTTTTCAGCCCCATCCCGCATTTGAATTGTCAATTTACCGGGAATCTGTGCTCCAAAATTGGCACCCCTGGTTAAATGCAATAATCTTATAAGTATATGTATCTCATTAAAAGAAATATCGAAGAGAAATATTAAATTTGAAATATTATTAGTTACGCTAAGCCACGCACAAAACTACTAAAAGAGCTTTTCTGGTATTTTGGATGATTTGATTAAAAAAAAAAAAAAGAAGAAGAATCCGACATTTTATTTTTTCTTCTCTTTTCTTTTTATTAAATCTATTTATCTTTTTATTTTATTTTATATATATATATAGATATATATATATATATATATATATATATCTTGGATGCCCAATCTACTTTTGTTCTCTATTTCTTGTTCACTTATGGTCTCTTATTTTATTTCTTTCTTTATTTTTTGTTCTCCCAAGTCGAGAACAAAATCGCAAAAGTATTTCACTTTTTTAAAAGATTCAACTTTCTGCCAAAAAAGCCAATATCTGTGAAATAATTCAAAAAGCAAGCGAGTGTCATATATAGCCTGAGGTCTTGTCATGGGGGGTGGATTTCGGGGTGCTTCCAGAGGAAGGAGGTTGTTCGGTGGCGCACCTCCGAGTTTTTAAAGCGACAAAAAAGAAACTAGTAGAAAGAGTAAGAGGGGTGAGCGGGTATTGTGTTCAGAAAAAGAGATATTTAGATCCTAGTTGGGAATTCACGAAACATGTCTCCAAGTCTAGATTTAATTTTTTTTCCGCTCCCGACGGATTCGAATTTGCGTAACATTTCGTTTCAAACCAAAGAAACTTGGACGAATAGATTCTAAGGGAGGTCGAAGCAGGGGGATGATTTCAAAGTCGAACAACGGATCTTACTCATTAGGATCGAGCTTTTAACTCCCACTTAACTGTAACAATGCTTCTAACTATTATACGATTATTTAAGATCAGTAGTAGTAACCACCCCAATAGCAAATCCAGGGTGGATAAGACGATCTGGGGCGCCGCAAAGAACTGGTGGTTACCAAATTTTTTTTCCAAAAACTGTTCCAAAACCCCCTTAGGTCATTATTAAAGTTACAACTTGTTCAATTGAAATATGAATCTACTCTTTAGTCCGCCTACCTGGTGTAATGGTCAGCATAACTGGCTGGCAAGCCGGAGGTCTCGGGTTTGATTCCCGGCTATACCCAGACATTTTATCTGTAAGTATAGGGTCTGGTAATAAAAATTAAGTGGGAGATAAATTTAACCTCAATTTATCGCGCGGAGAATTTACCACTGCTCGAAGCCCCTAAAAACTTAGTAAATTGGACTATATCTAACTTTCTGAGATTCGGCTCGTGATCCCGGCTTCTTTTCCTTCTACTCCGTTCTTTTCACGAAGGAGGGGCCAGCCCATACAGGCCTTTAGGGGGCGGACCTTCTGGTGTATCTCCTTCTCACATCAATATCATAAAAAAAAACTCTAAAAATTGATTGCTACATTTTTGGTGGTTGACAGACTTAATCCACTATCATTGACGTAGTTAGGGAGTTTTCCTAAGGGGGCAGCCGGCCAGCTGATTAGCCACCACGAGGTTTAAATTTTGGAAATCCGATTAAAGATCAATTAACTTTTTAGTACAAGTGACAAATTTTGGGAGTAACTAAATAATTTAATGAGAAATAGATAAGTGATTTTACGTAATAATGGAGTTTCGATTTTTCCTAGGGGGGGCAATGAGGTTTCTGGGGGGCGATACCCCCCTTGCTCCAGCCCTAACAACGTCTATGTCTACTATCTAAATAATCCATAATTATTCTTAACTAACATATTATGGTGTACCTTAAGCTCAGTATAAAAAATAAATAAATAAGATAGAGTTCAAGTTTCCGATATCTATGAAAATCTCAAGTGATATCTATTAGATCCGATGTAATGGATTATTTTTAATTATATGTCAGAAGGGATGTTTTTCATCCCCTCATGAATCAAAGCCCAGTGCCAGTAACAGCAATTCGGGCTATTTGGCTACCCTGTGAGGTGCAACCCCTCTCACATAGTATGTAATCGCGCTAAATACTTTACTCCAAGATTTACATTTTTATTTGTAAAAGTGTTTCTAAATTTAACACATGGCCATGCCATATATTTTAAATAAAATTGGTTATTTGTTTCGAATTTAGAATAAACTAAAAATAAAAATTGGATATTCTGCTAAGATTTTGGGAAGGACCGTACTCAAAATTTGGAAACTGTGGATACCTATTTTGAAAACATAATTAAAAATAGTAAATAATAACTCTCAAAGTAATATTTTTTCGATGTTCACTATATAAAGCTCTCCTTGCAGACCGAACAGCGTTTTAACCAATTTTTGTTATTAAAATAGTTTTAGCTGTTTTTTAGATTGAAGTTTAAATTTTTTTCAAGACACACATAATTGATTCTAACTATTTATTGAACACAACAACAAATAATATAATACCAGCTGCAAAGCCCGCCTTCAGTAGACAGAGTACACAGGGTGCGAAGCCATAAGTGGGCGAAACCGGACAAACCAAGTGAGTGCTTACTGCTTTATTATATAGTATTGATTGATTGATATTGATAACTACGACGTTTTGAACGCTTAATCTACAATCGTTATCAAGTATGAGCACCCGATTTATGGAGATATTTCTGAAAAAACAAAGCAAATGAATAAATGAAAACCCTTTTTTCATCCACGATTATAATAATTCTCCTTGTATGATATATGTATAAAGTAAAAAAGGGAGAACAGGTAATAAAATTGACAATAAATTTAGAATATTCTTTTAAGGCACTAATAAAACGTAAGAGTAAAAGTTAATGAATAAATAAATCCAAAGGGTTGAACTTACCGTTTTTTTCCGGGGCAAATAAAAGTTAATTTGTTCCCTATAGGGCTCTCAAGTAAATTTTACAAGCAATCGCCAACACCAGCGAGTGTCTTCATAAAGGTCCAAAAAATATACGAGGGCGAAATAGACGCGACAGGCAACCCTCCAAGGTACGTTCAACCCCCCAAATTTCACTCACAATTTTTCAAAGGAACGTTTCATTAGATAAAAAAATATCTTTCTCGGGTATAAATAGAAAGGGTTGTTGTTACCGTGAAGGACTAAGAGTGAAAGATAACGCAGCCGGTGAACAGAGGGTGGAAAATTGACGCTTTCATGATTTATAAGATAAACTTAACGTGGGATTTTATCAAATGTGATCGTTGGATTATTTAATAAAAGAAAAGGGGATTAGGTTTAATCGAAGTTCAATAATTCAAATTCGTAGGGAAAAATTGCTCTCTCTTTTTTTTACTAGAATATTTACATATGAAATTGATATTAAATAATACTTGAGGGATTCTAATTGGTTAAGTACTCAACCTTTTTGAAAAATATTTAAACATTGAACAAACAATTGCTAGGTTTGTTTTATCGAAAAATAATTTAATAAATTGGAGAAAAAAGAACGTTTTGGGGTTTCTGTTTAAAAGTAAATCGAGGACAATATATGTCTGTTTCTCGTCTATCAGAGCGTTGTATTTTCGAAAAATAAATACTTAAGACAAACCTGAAATTTTCAAATTATATTTTTCTATATAGGGTATTAATTTTTTGCAAAATAAAATCTAAACAAGCTATTATTTGTATTAGAAAATAAACTGTAAAATGGAGCCTGCGGACCCCTTGTGACAGAATATGACAGGGTAGACTGGAGATCTGAAAAATTGTGATGTCACAAAAGTCAAATTAAAAAATTATAGGGTATAAGTAAATTTTGTTGACTTGAACAATTACTTGGTGCACTTTTTTGATAATAACTTAGATTTATAGATATCCAGCATTTTCCATGACGCTTTTGAGGATTCCTGTCCGGAAAATCTAGAATATCTGTAAATCTAAGAGTTTTATAAAAAAAGAAGTCCAAGTAAACGTTCAAGTAAATTAAATTTCCTAGACAATGAGATAGAAATCAAGTTTCTAGGATGAGTGGTTTTCATTTATGAAGGAAAACTGAGATTTTTTGAAAGAAATTGGATTTTTTCAAAACTTCAACCTCATGTTAGCATTATCCAATTAGAATGCAACTTATGTAAATTGTAGAAAATGTAATCTAGTTTAAAAATGTATAGAGTCGTCTTTGTCAAAAACGTGCTCCTTCAAGGTCAAAATGGGGAAAAATCGAAAAAAGTACGAGTTTTAGGGATATTCAAAAGTGATCCCGGGGGCTGTTTTTTGACAGGCGCTAGTACTGGTTCTACTGAACCTAAATAGATGAAATTGTTATCATTTTAAGCGTAATTTAAAGAGCTTTAATTTATCTAATGAATATCTTTTTGATTTGATAAGCCGTTTTAGAGTTATTCAAGAAAAACTGAAAAAACTCGAAAATTTCTCATTTTGAGGCGCGTAGAAAAATTTGGGGGAAAACTTAGGGTAGTAATATAGTAATTATGGAGTACCAATAAAGGTATTCCAGCAATAAAATCTTTACCGGGAATTATTTCCTGTTAAAACCGTAATTTGCTTGAACTATTATAAATAATAGTTACAAATAAAATTGTCATCAAATACCACTGTTCGACAAAAAATTGCTCCTCGTAAACCCAACAATGGATCCCAGTAGAGTCCTCTACGCTGACTATCAAGCAATTTCCTAATTTTTTACACACTCACAGTTTTGAGAAATTATCGGTCAAAATGAGGAAAAAGGCCATTTTGACCCATTTTCGAGTCCCATTAGATATTAAACAGCAATATTTGAAATCAAAATAATTTGTTGATGTAATAGAAAACAGATTCCTCTTTGATTTTCAAATTACCAATTATTTTTAGCTTAATTAGAACTTGAGTTATAACTAAAAAACTAAATCTACGTGATTATAAAGGATAAAAAACATAGATAAAAACATAAGGTCTTAGATTTTTAGTTATAAATCGAGTAATAATTGAGCTAAAAACAAGTGAAAATTTGAAAATCAAAGAGGAAGCTGTTTTGTTTTACGTCAACAAAATATTTTGATTTCAAATATTGCTGTTTAATATTTAATGGGACTCGAATATGGGTCGAAATGGCCTTTTTCGTCATTTTGACCGATAATATCTCAAAACTCTGACGTGTTGTAAAAAATTGGGAAATTGCTTGATAATCAGCGTAGAAAACTCTACTGTAATCCATTGTTAGGCTTACAAGGAGCATTTTTTGTTTAATTTTTGTCGAGCAGTGTAATCAATCCAAGGAGGATCTAAATTGCTAGGCACTTCTCGTCTCTCCATTTGCGAACTTTAATAAAACGAACAAATAATAATAATCATTCAGGGGGAAAAAAAAGAAAACATATTTTCAAATAGAAAGTTATGCGAAATAATATAATCATGTAATGGATGGAGCAAATGTCAATGCTTTGGGGACATAAATTCATAAATAGAATAATCATAGGCGAATGTAGTGGTTGTATTGGTTGTAGTGGGTGGGTGGTCGTATTTCTTTTCTGGGCTGACAGTCCTTTAATAAAGATAAACTTTCATTTTGTGCTTTGCCTAACTGGAATATTTATTAATTCAATATGTAAAAAATTTGATGGTATTAGAATTGACAACATAACTTCATGTTAGGGATAATTGATCAAATTTTGAACATCATCTAAAATTGGAATCATGGCCGCGTGTAAAAATTTTTATAAAGAGATCGGGTCAAAACTTACTAATATTTAAAATCAGCCCCACTAAAGGAATAATTTGATAATTTCAAATCACTTGAGTTCTGCAAATGAAAAAATCACCTGTACTCTTCTAGAATTAAGAAATAATTGTGTTAGCATTTATATAATATAATTAATTTATTAAAATAATTAACCCGAAGGTTTGAGTATCCTTTTTTGAAAATTAGATGGATTTTTTCAAAAATACAACTCACGGTGAAAACCAAACATATCAAGAAAGAATTTAATTAAGGTCAAAAATCTAAGATTTTAATAGAATATATTTTTACATTGCATATCAGAAGGTTTTGTTCGCTCAGGAGTTGAACCCGAGTACTAACACGCTTGCCGGGCTTATTCGACCCTCGAGAGTAAGTACTCGGGTTCAACTCCTGAGGGACGAAACCCTCTGATATGCAATGTAAAAATATTCTACTAAAATCTTAGATTTTTTACCTTAATTAGATTCTTTCTTGATAATAATTTATATTAAAATAATAATAATATGTAATTGTTATCAAGTTACAGAGGTGAACTACTGAGAGAACCACTCTTTGAGTAATGATATGTTTCGTTCAAACAAGGTAGCCTCCATTCTTTCTATTTTCGTTTCTGTAACTCAATTATAGACTATAGTTTTGAAGGATTTACCTTTAGAATCAGTTATTGTTATGCTCAAATGGAAGTAGGAAAATTACTTTTGTTGTACCTAATAGGTCGCTCAATAAACGTACATAAAAGTAATTATTAAATAATTAGATATTTCGAAACTATAATCTTTAAAAAATAAATTATATATCTACCAGTGGCATGCAGTCCATAGTTGCTGTGGATGCTGCGCATCCCTTAAATTTCAAACATTTAGATTATTTTCATAAATATCGAGTTCAAAATTTTAGAAGGATCTTTAAATTTTCAAATTATTATCCGTTATTTCAAATATTTCTATTAAAAACATTTTTTGTTTTGAAAAATATATTGGTTCTCGATATGAAATAAAATTTTTTCATGGTTTCAATAAAATTGAATTAAAATGAATGATTTTCCGAAAAGGGTGCTGATAGAAGGTTTCAAGTCCCTGCCTGGTAGATATATCAATCAAGCAAATCAATGACAAGTCCAGACGAGTTTTAGTCGAATAAAAATTGTTCTCGCTAAGGAACTATTAAAATAGAAATAATACAAAAAAGGAATAAATAAAGATTATTGGGGAATCTTTGGACTAATCCATTTCTAAAAAATCTCAATATATAAGATCGGAAATAACTAAGAGTGCTATATAGACAAGTCATAGCTTGCTTATAGCTGTTAAAAATTATAAAATTATTTTATTTTTAAGAGAAAGACTAAACTTTTCAAATATGCAAACTCAACCAAAAAAAATTACATATGTAAAATTTTCAGGAAATGTCTAAAGGCGTCGTAATAAAAAACTAATCAGTTTGACAATAACGTACATTTAACATTTGAGCATTTAATGGATATTCGAACGAACGACAGAAACATTACTAACTCATTATTATTAAACTTGAATGTGCACTTTAAAAAGGAAAAGTGTGGTATTTTTTAAACGTTTCCTTTTTTAAAGTGCATGTTAATTTTAATAGTTGAAAACTAAGAAGTGCTTTTCAAACATCATGTTAAGAGGAGAATTAAACGAGAGTCAAAAAGTTACGGCTGTTGTTAATAAATGTACCCTAGTACACCTCAATCAGAAAATACATTAAAGCAATCTTCACAGATGTGAGAAGAGATTTTCATAATAGCTCAAAATTTCTCATTTTTTTCTTCCAATTTTATACTAGAAGAAAAGGAACAATGAAATAGAATAAAAAAATAACTCCCTACATTTATATTTTAAATATAATATACGTATAAGCAATTTCTCCTTAATCTTTATTAGTCGGCAACCAGCAGAACTCTGTTTATTTTACTTTCAGGGATTCCACTATGATCACTGTTTTATCAATCTAAAGGAGCGTTTAAATTTAAGGACAACTTAAAAAAGTTAGTTATAAATAATCTAGACAGTAATTTATTTATTTGGAAATATTTTGTTTGCTGAGACTAGTAGGTTTATTGATTCATGAATTTTAATTCACCGATAAGTGAATATGATACCAAAATACAAATAAAACCATAAAGTCGTATTTTTACAGGCCGAATTTGGGGCATTGTACACTTTTATTGTAATTAATTATTGATTAATGAAAAATGTGATGCGATAATTGAAAATTATTTATGGCTATATTAGGACAACAGCTTTAAATCTCAAAAAAATCATTCAACAAATATGTTCTGCATTTTCGAACCAGAAGTACTAAGCCTGTCTTGTACACCTATAGAAAAGAAGATGGGTTGTTTGATAGCCCCAAATTTATATCGAGATAAAACTCATAAAATATATATTTATGTGAAATCTACGTAGTAGTTTAAACAACTCTTATTTAAAATGTTTCACCTAACCGACACAGGGTTCCATAAAAATTAAAAAAAATCTTCAATCGACAATCGAAACATTTTATACAGGATTGTTCCAAAATTTGAAAATTATTTTCATATATATATATATTTTTAAGGTAGTTCTTTCGCGACAATCCACACAACAAGTTTTAGCCTCGTAACCACTCTATACATATGAACGGTGCTAAAATTTTAGGTTATGTTTTTTTTAACGTGACTGTACTTCTCACACTACTATATCTTCTTTATGAATGGATCGTTTCCAAGCGATTGTTCTTATATCCCTTCCACTAAAAATAATAGCCCAAATATGTTTTTTATTTTATTTTTTATCAAAACTACGAGGTAAATAATTTCAAATTTTTTTTTAAGTTACTCCGAATATATTATTCTAACAAATATTAGTTTTTCATCAAGATGGTGAAAATCCTTCAATGAAAAAAATAAAATAATGATCATTTTCTCACCCTTTCCCAATCTACCATATGCACAAAAATTTCATTTTAAATTGCAATTATTTCATGTCTGGTGTGGTAAATCGTCTTCAAATTTTAACAGTGTGTTTATTATGCTTTTAATGACTTATATTCCAAGTTTCGAAGACTTATTCAATCAAATCTGATAATTTGACTATTTTTCCGTTAATACTCTGGACCTAGAAACGAAGGGTCCTGGATTTTAGTTTTCGGTTGATTATTGATTAAAGACTAAAGGGGAGCCGAGTTCAGTTATGGTGGGGTTTTCTTAAGGCGAATTAATATCAATAACGAGTGGGAATGAGGATTGAGTGTAGCAAAGAGCCGATTTCCCTCGACTTCACCTTGGAATTGAGCCGTGTGCCCCGGGCTCATTACCGCCCCGGGCCCCAGGGACACGTGCGTTCGGAATGGAAGCTCTGTAACATCAAGGGCATGTCCGTTCTTATTAGTTTGCCGGGCCATTGTGGTCTCTCCTTTGGGATTTGGCCCCCTCAGACTCCTGTCCTGGATGAAATGTGTTAGTCGGGATTCGGGAACACCCTCCCCGTCTTAATCTCTCATGTGAGTGTGTGTGTGTTGGGTGTTTGCTTTGCTACTGGCAAGATGACAGATGAAACAACCGGGGAGGAAACCTCTGTCAAATTTCAAACGGCAAAACTACTATATGGATTTTAATTTGGTAGAAAAACATGTTCGAATGTTTCCACTGATAGATTTTTTTTATTTTTTTTATTTGTGTCGACAGACACACGAAACCCCAAAAAGCTTAACCTATTCAAATGAACATGTTCCTTGGGATTTGTTTTTTGTTGTATGCTAAATTTTTGTCTTTTTAGTAGGAATTAAAATAGAACCGTAAAAAGTTTAAGGATTTTGTACTCTGAAACATGATTGTTTAAGAATTGAAGAATACAATCCGTGACGAGTTATTTATTGAAAATTTAGAAAATAGGATAAAAAATCATTAAATAAATGGCTTTAAGAATTACACCATGCAAATAGCAATGTGTAATTTCATTGAAAATTTTTATTCAAAATTCAATTAAAATACCAAGTATGGTAACTTTAAAATGCGGGTTTTTTCCAATAGATGGCCCACAAAGGCTATAGATTCTGGCGCCATAACCAATATGTCGTTTTGTAGCTATGACATCAAGCTTTAAAACGTTTAAATGTTAGTAGCATACTTTTTTTCGGTGGTAAACATTTCGAGTTTTGAGGCAAACAAAACGAGCTTAAATTTCGAATTTTGTAGTTCTGAGACTTATGGTTGCGAAACGCAGAGGGGATACGAAGATACGCACTGACCAATGGAATTTTGGCCCCTTTTTGGCCCCTGGGGACCACAATTTCCGGTTTTATGCCCTAAATCCAATTTCCAACTATTAAGGGCATCGATTCCTTCCACCTAGAAGCTATAAAATGAAATTAACTTTTTTCATCTCTGAGATACAAGCTCTCAAAAAGAGCCAGGCCATCGCAATACTTCCACATTATATTCTATGAATATAAATCTGAAGGTAAAAATTATAAATACCATAAATTTACACCTTGCAAAATACATTAAATTGTATTCTTTAATTCAATTCCACCATTACTTCACATTTAGTAAACAAAGAAAACCAAAGATACTTGATGCAAATAAACATATACAGATTATTTGCATCAAGCAGAAGAAAACCTCCTAGATTTCCCTAGTATAACAATGTTTCAAACTATAGATTACCACTAGGGTTCCCTTTACCATATTCTTTTCCCAAATAACATTCACATTAATGATAGATTTTATAACTTTACACTAAGACACAATAATGATAAAACTCATAATTAACAGGAATCGTGTAAATCTAAATTCCCATTTTTATATTTGTTCTTTTTATTTATAGGTAGTTAAATGTGAACAGGTACAAAATAGGCTTGTGAACCTATAAATCTTGGACCACCTGTGCCATTTGCTAGAGAATTAAGTTGTTACTTTTTGGACAAAAAATATATACCTATACCTAAAGGTAGAAAGGACTGACCGTGAACTAATAAAATACTGAAAATTGACTCAGCATTAAGTATAAAAACAATCTCTTTGTGATTAGTTTTAATAAATAATTAAAGGATGAATAAAACAACATAAGAACCGAGTAATGGAGACATTGAAATCGATTGGGAAAATAGTTTGATTACTAATCAATAAGCAATCCAAGATTTATTTGAAGGTAAAAATAAATCAACTTGAATTCATGGATAGTCAAAAAATAAAATAAAAATTATGAATAGATTTAATGAAATTTTAAACAGTGGATAATGCATAGGTGTACAATTTTTACTTTACCGTAGCGGATAAGGAGAAATATTTTGTAATAATGCATGGAAAAAGTGATTTTTTTTTAATTTCTTATTTTTGAAATAGCTCAAAAATTGCAAAAGCTAGTTTGATAAAAAAAAAATTCGGCGAATTCACAGTGTTTTGGTTTACAATAAAACCTTATATAGTCCTCATCGATAAATTTGTATTTTAAGAGATATTATTTTTTTTAATGTCTTTTATTTCATGGATAGTCAAAAAATCAAATAAAAAAGTGGGTAGGTACAATGTACTCGGATTCGATTTCCTAAGGGGTAAAAACAACCCTTCTGATATATAATTAAAAATAACTATTCCATTTTGATTTAAAAGATGACACCGTTTTGAGATTTTCTTAGGAAGAATACAATAGTTATACATCCATTTGGAACAAATGATTTGATTTGGAGATATGTGCATATCTTTTTATAGTCTTGTAATTAAATGAGAATCATTGATACGCCTGATGAAGCCTAAATAAAACGTTGCTCAAATCAATCTGAATTCTTTGATTTTTTAATTTCTTGTCCAAATACAGTGAAACCCCTCAAATCCGAACCCCGGAAATCCGAAACGCAAAAAAGAGAAACTTATTTATTTAGTCATAAAACAATTATGTAGTATATATTCTACATTATAACCTTATTTTACATAATTAGTTGAAAAATTAACAAAGAAGTACAGTTAGAATACTTAACAAAGTGTAAATGTGTATATGTAGATACTTATGTCATCCAGGATTGAAAAACGATAAAAGTTAGTTATTGAAATACTTTAGGTTAATCACTTTGCAAAAACAATGACATAATAATAGAAACACACAAAATATCACTTGATATCAATTGTCGAAGCTGCTTTCGGCTAATCCGAACAAATTGAAATCCAAACAGGCTACATTCCCAATTAGTTCGGATTTGAGGGGTTTCACTGTACCTACAAATGTACTTCATTTATTAAATAATATGGACGCGATTTTGTTCAATAATAAATAAAATATTTAATATTCTATATAGAACTTTGATAAATATACTGATAATTACTTTTTTTACAAAATGTGATTTTATTTATTATATATATATGGTGGGTGGAAATCGATGTCTATCTTTTGATGACGTTATTGATAAAATCGCTCGAGCCCAAGTTCTATGCACTTTTGCTGATACTAATGCTACTCTTTTTTAATCACTGTTTAATATTGG
The DNA here is from genome assembly GCA_024734495.1 of Forficula auricularia. Lineage (NCBI taxonomy): Eukaryota > Metazoa > Arthropoda > Insecta > Dermaptera > Forficulidae > Forficula > Forficula auricularia. The sequence continues at coordinate 3,576,866 of JALMQS010000084.1, forward strand.
TGCATAGTTCCTGCCCCCCTCATTGCTTTTGAAATCTTTTGAACAATGTTGCCGTTGAGTCGTCACTCGTTGATGTTCAATTGTATCTTGTCAAGCAAATTTAATTAACATCGTTTCAATGTCGATGGAATATTGAATTCCTATAAAACGTCGTCACCGTCCGGCTAATCATACCCTTCATTCCATCGAACTCCATACAACTTATATGTACGTGACTAAAAAAGAAAAAATCAAAAAAAAACTATCTTCCCAATAAATGATTAAATTCATGATTGACAAGTTGCTAATTAAGTATTTAACCGATGGATAATCATTAAGACTTTGAATAAAAAGATATTGTTTTGCCGAGAGTAGCATATCAATGAGATTGTCTTGTGCTTGATGCAAATAACCATATAATTTATTACATTTATATAATATGGACATTAGGGTGGTCCTTATTTTGGGTATTTTAGAATTTTTTCCTTGCCAGAGGCTCATATGGCTCGAAATAAATAAAAAAAAACACCCCCAAGTTTCAAGTCTCTATCTCAAATTTAACCTGTACCGAACAACAGAAGTTTCCCATCTAAATAACATGGGGGTTTTGGCATTGAACTATCAATTTTTTATTCCAGCCAAAGTAATCGTTAAAAAAATTTGAAACTCTGTAGACTTTATCCATATAATAGTAGTTACCCGTCAGAATTTTTACAGATTTTTAGTTAATATAATTTTGGAGTCTATAACTTTCTAACGCTTAAGATATAGTAGTATTTTATCTAGCTGTAACTTCGAAATTATAATAGCTAAATATCTACAAAAATTCTGAAGAATGGCTATTATAAGGATATAGTGTACAAAGTTTCAATTTTTTTGGCCAGAATAAAAAATGATAGTTCAATTCCAAAATCCCCATGTTATTTAGATGGGAAAATTACATCGCTGTAGAGCACAAGTTAAAATTGAGAAAGAGACTTGAAACTCGAGGGATGTTTTTTTTATTTATATCGAACCATATGAGCCTCCGGTAGCATAAAAATTCGAAAATACCCTAAATAAAGACCACCGTAATGTAGATATATGTTTATTTGCATCAACCAGGGGACAACCTCATTGATTTCTCTTTATAGAGTACTTTATCTAGATAAGAGATGAGGGCTTTTGGAGTAAAGAAAAACGTGCATGGGATAGAGTCGAATTGAGACTGGTGGTTGCGTCAAACCAGTCAATCATTACACAGGAATTTTCTTTTAATATATTTAAATTGAGTGCCGGCTCTAAACTGAGAGCGTACCATGTCTTGGAAAAAGTTTTTCGCTTTTTTCTCTAATTGATCTTTGATTTTGATAATCCATCAACTGAGAAAGTTTCAATAAGTTGAAAATGATATGTAACTACATGGTTATGTTATATAACAGGCTTAAGACGGTTTCCCTAAGCTTTATTTATTTGTAAGATAACATAATGTTCATTCACTAAGCTGTTCAATTTCATATTGGTAAATCTCTCGAATTGGATTCTTGATCTGCATTTGAAATAATACCTATTTATTTATTTATTTATTCGAGGATTGAGGAGAATTATAGACAGCTCGATAGATATAGAATCGCTCTTCTATATCCGTTGATTAAGTTTAATAAACATTTATTGTGATTGAACCTTCTCACCAAAAGAGAGAGAGTAATAATAATCGTTCAACTATAAAATGGTAATTGAACAATGGTCATTTGTCATAACGGGGTATCAAATTGGATCTGCTGAAATCGAGTCAGTATAATAATCATTCAAAAGACTATTAATACATCTATCGGCACAATTGCAATTATTATCAGTGATATGCATTGCCATTTATATTTATGGACGTATACCTATTGAAGACAAACATTATTAGCCTAAAGAAGATGCTTCTAATATATCAATCCATTCAGATACAAAGGGAACATGATACTGCTAAATCAAATTAGGAACTCGCTAAGTATCCTTTTGGTTAGAGAAAGAGACTAAATAGAAAGTGGCAATAATCTTAAAAATTTCACATTCTAAGGATCAATATCATAAAATCCCTAAATCAGCGGTCCGCGATCTTTTAAATATTGTGGACCACTAAGCAGGGCCGTCCATATGTGCAAGGTGCACGACGCTAAGGCGACCATTGACCACGAGCTATATTATACCGATCAAAAGAATAAATTTTATAGAATTTAAAAAAGTACTATCCTACTCTAGGGTAAAGTACTTTAAAATATAATTTTACTAAAATCTTTTCATAACCTTTTGTAGACCTCAAGGTACTTGAGTGATTAGAATATTAAATTTCATCAAAATTGGTTAAGTCATTTTCAAGATATTTAGAAAAAAATTAAAAAAGTACTGAAATAAAGTATTAATGTTTGTTGGCCGATATTTACCAAAAATTAAATTTTGTTAATGTAATGGTAGGTTTTCAATTTTATTCCAGTCGGTTGAACAGTGTGGAAAAAATCGTCCAGGGAAAAAAGGCGCAACCATACCCTTAACTGATCTGCCAATTAGGTTGTCTAAATAACAGGGGCTACCATTATATGAGGCTATTTAATGATCCGACTGATGTTGCTACTGGCAAACAGCGAGCATGTCGCGACAGGTTTGAACATGATTGTGTATGATGATGTTTACCCCACTTTCAAAGCAAGCCATTTTTAAGATATTATCTAAAGAATTATTTTAATTTTTCTTATTATATAGAACTAATTATTTGAAATGTCAGATTTGATTCCGATACTCAAGATACTTCAGGAAACGAAGATCGGAAAAAGTTTGTCCTTATGTCGAAATGTATTTTATTTCTTTGTACAACATGATTATTCGAATATTCTCTGAATTTATCATCCAATTTAAATCTTAATACAATTTTTATATAATATATTCAGTGCGATAATGGAGCAATTGAAATCAATTAATGTTTTAGCTTTAAAAAATTATTTTCAAGATTCACGGGTTTTTTGACAATTTTTTTTTATTAATATTAAATATCAATTTTCGTGCTACGTTTCGTCCTTTTTCAGAACTTTTTCAAGTACTCAATTACTTAAAACATTAATCGTTGATAAAATAGTGAAACCATCGAGACAATAAATAGTGTATTCATAATAATCATCCTATAATAAGTTAACACAATCAATTTTCAAATATCATAGATAAAATTTCTCTATGATTTTAGATTGTTTTTGGAAAGTTGGTTGTGTTAACTTGATATAGGATGATTATTATGAAAATGCTATTTATAATTAATAGAGATTGTGGTGTTGGTCCAAGGTGAAACATCTTTAATAAAGATAAAAGTAAATAAATATTTTATGAAATATTAATTTACTATGAGTTAGGTTTTCTAGGTCACTTGTTTACTGTGAAATACTTTAATACACTATTTATTGTCTCGATGGTTTCACATATTTTATCACACGATGTTTTAAGTAATTGAGTACTGAAAAGGACGAAACGTCGTACGAAAATTGAAATTTAACATTAATAAAAAAAAATTGTCCAAAAACCAGTGATTCTTTTATTTATTATTAAAAAGGACATGAACCAACTAAATTTAAAATTATTTTTATAATTATGTCCGGTCCAGTCCTAGCGCTCACCGCTAGATCGCACTGCGACCTCATACGAATAGTTTATTCAACAGTACTTTAAAACAATTGTAGTAATAATTCTTTAAGTACTCAACAGTCAAATTGTTAAACACATTGTATATTACGTGAGTCAATCAATCATTAATGAAATAATAAACCAATGAATTAATGAGAGCCGAGTCAACGCATTGGGTGGAGTGAAAAATATTTTATTTTATTGTTGTAATAACTAAATTTTCTAAATTTTCGGGACCCTCCAGGAAATTGTGATCCCCCGGTTAAGAACCACTGCTTTGGGATGTTAGCAAATCGCTGTTAGCTTAACGCGGAATCAAGTAATGTTTTTATAACCAACAGTATAATATTTCTAAATTCCATATGTGAGATGGAAAATGAAAATTACCCAAGTGGATGATTTTAGAGTGAAAGAGAGAGAGAGATATAAACGCATGTAGATGATCAAGTTGATTTCAGTTGTCAGTTCAGTACTCCACCCCCCCCCCAAAGACAGCCCCCCTGTATATCTACCACAAGTGCCATAAACCTCTCGGTTATATCTAGGGCACAAAAGGCGTAGAGGGATTGTTCTCAGGCCCAAACAAGTTGACAACAAAATAAACATGAGCCGGTTTTAGTACCGGGCGTTCTCGCGGTTTATCACTCCCTCAGGATGAATCCAGGAGAGCAAGAGACCTGCCTTCTCCAGTCAAAGCGACTCTCTAGCCAACATCTAATTAGACTTTTAATCGAGCTTTGAAAACTAACTCTATAAAATGTATTTTATATTGTTTTATAGAAATAAATAATTCTCGTTGCACACAGAAAAAGCACCGTAAACTAAATTTTATGTCTTAATAGGCAACTAAACGAGAGACTTGTCTTGTTACTAAATAGAGCTTCCTGTTTAAATTACCCAAATTAATTCCAGGCATTGCAGGGAACTTGGAGATCATTATCCAGAGTGTAGATAGGGAGCAGGGGGGGTTCATGAAATTGCTCAAATTTAGCCAACTGAGAATTTGTTACGATAGAATCTTTCCTCCCCCTTTTTTCTCTCTCTTTCACTTTTTATATTTCTTTTATTTCGATTGAAAATCTCCCAGAGAGGCAGACGTTAAAGGAGCAACATTCTTGCTTTCAAAACAAGCTGAAGAATTTCGTCTGAAACTTCAGAGATTAGGAATTTTTGATAAGAAAATATTCCCATTAAAATATACGGAGCATCGACTTCTGATTCTCGAGACATTATCAGGTGTTTTTGATTTGAAATCTGAGAATATCACGCTTTTCGGATTTTTAAAAAGTTTCGTTTCAAAATATCAACCGATTAATTTATTAATTAGGATTAAATCAAAATTTACTTCAGATGGTCCTATATAATACGATTATATTGATGTTTTTATAATTCTTTTATAATAAAATTTTTAATTTATTAACTATTTACCTTCGTCTAACATTATTATATATATATATATATAAATAAAAATGTATTGTTACGCTTAAGTGATACGTTGAGGGATCTTCGAAAGTTCTTAACCGATTTCTTTAAAATTTTCACACCATATTCCATTCAAATACACGAGTGTTTTTATAGATATCCCACTTCTGGCATAAAAAATATTTTTTTCGAGGAAACAACGCCAGCGCCGCTCTGGGGGGGTAAAAGCAAACAAACAAGATGACCGATAATAGCTTTTTGGAAATCATTCAACTGTCAATATTATTTTTGGTTAAGGGAACAATTTTGACAAGTAATATATAATTCATTTACTGTTTTAAGACCTATTCTATAATTATTTGCATTTTCAATTTATTTTCAAAACTATTATTATTTTTTAAATATATTTAAATTTTTGATCAAATCAATTTTGACAGGTAAGCAATATAATCATTTATCAGTGTTGTCGGGTCATCTATTATCTATATAAATTTTAACCATAAAAATGAGACGCTCCCCGCCAGGGGCTAGGTGACATATATATATATATAATCATTTCACTCCAATGCTTTTCGAATTAGCCAGTAATCTCTCCCGTGCCTGTCCAGACTTGTCAGCCGCCTCTCGTTAAATGAGATCTTCCAAAGACACCCATAAATTTGATGTCCATTTTTATAATAATCGAAAAATTTACGGTTCATCCTCACTATTAAAAATTTCATATCTAATTTTAGTATAAAAAGTGGGAAATCCGGCCTCAAAACTTTTTAGTAATATTTTTTACTAATAATTAATAAATACAAGAAAATAGTAAATTTACTATTTATAACAGGAATAGAATTGGACAAAAATTAAAAACACAGAGTTTTTATTAAATGGGCCAGACGTTTCGTCAATTTATTTTGACTTCCTCAGTGGCCCATCCAATCAATCTTTGTCAAAAAACAATTTTTCTATTCGACAAAACATCATTAATTTTTTGACAAAAAGTGATTGAATGGGCCACTGAGGAAGTCAATAAATTGACGAAATGTCTGGCCCATTTAATAAAAACTCTGTTTTTAATTTTATTAATTTTTATCCAATTCCCTGTTATTCCTGTTATAAATTTACTATGGACGCGAATGATACAACATTTACAATTTTTTTTGTATTTTTGCAATGAGTTAATGTGATTTTACCAATATAATATAAATTGTAAATTTCCTATCTATTTGTTTTGTAAACATATTATAGTAAATTTACAATTTTTTTTAACAGTGTAGAAATATCAAATACTTATAAATATGTATATTTATATAATTTATTTGTTTAAGACAATATTTGGTATTTTCGAAGGTTTGATCTTCATCATCTGTCTTTTTAATTATACAAATTTTATCTGTTATTTCAAATACCCGATGAAATTTAGCTAACTCGTTTGGTAGTAATGGTTTTAGCACAATAATATTAGATAATATCGTCTGTGAATCATAACCAATTTTTGAGAATGTTATCTTCAAATACTAATCTAGATACTGTAAAATTTTCAGCTTAAAAACCTTTTTGCATCATCATTAATTCTTAGCATAAAAGCGTGAAATCCTTGAAATCCCCTAAGAGGCCATGTTAGTTTTCTATTTTCAATCTTTTATATCCAAATAACGATACCCCAGATTGCACACTCGCTCTAGAAGATGTCTTATTAAGATGTCTTTAAGATGTCTAGAAGATCTCTCAATGTCTAGAAAACATGTTCTAGACCAAGAGCTAATAGGGACGGTAAAAAAAATTGAAAAAATATATTTATTTATTATTTTGCATTGATTAACAATAAGTATTATAAAAAATTGTTTTAACCCTCAAACCTCCTTAACATAAAAATTATTCAAAATAATTTAATAGAAAATTAAAGATTCTAAAATGACTTTTGATTTGCATTAGTGAGCCAATTTCACTCCTAAATGCTCACAGCACTGTATATAATACGATTTAAAATTTATGACATTTTTCCTCTTGTATTTAGATAGAGAGAAAGGGATAAGGGGAGGGTTAGTAGGGAGGGGAACAGATGTTTGAATTTCCGTTGAAAAAACAAACGGTAAAACAGATTGTATTTACCCGGTTACCTGGATAAATGGGAGTAATTAATCGACGCTGGCTGGGCAAATCGGTATTAATCTCATCAGGAGTTTTTCCATCAATAACAGAACACAACCGGAATCCCTTTATCAAAAATTATACCTATAAATACATATCACCCCCCTCCTATTCAGATATATCAATGAAATCTGCGAAATTCACATTCTCTATCATCAATCAAATATGTATCATAATGATTTCTAGCTCTGTTAAAAATAATAATTGTAAACCCCAAATTGGAGAAAAAATGAAATTTTATAAATAATAATAATTAAAAAAAAAAAAAATTGAATTTGAACCATTGCTGGTTAACCCCAAGAAATTATTTGATCACTCATTTTAACCATCAAAGAGGAAAAAAAAAAAAAAAGTATGTATAATTTGGCAAAATACATTCAACAGCAAAATAAGCCCAACGAGAAATAATTTTAAAATAAAAATTATTTAAAACAATTTGAAAATAATAATTTTTTGTTAATATTTTTTGGATAAAAGTAAAAAAAAAAAAAATTGTCTATAACGAGAGACGGTTAATTATTATTCGAGATTTCAATGAGAAATTTGTATTGTTATATACTCGTATAATAATCAAAATATTAGTAAAAAAAAAGTTAATTTTTTATTTTAAATTCAGTGAAAAAAGTCGAATTTTATTTGCTGTCAAAATGAAATAAAATTTAATTTATTTTTTATTAAAGATTTGACCTGCTATGGTCATTATCAAGGCATCGCTGTGCACAAATTTTTGAACTTAGTTCCAATTAAAATAATAATAATACGGAGGTTACTTCGTTTACTCTTTTAAACCTTAAAGAAGGTTAACAATACTCTGAATCGTCGGAATTTTTAGGAGGGTGAAAATGACCTTATATTTTCAAAATTCTTTTATTCTAAATTTGTAGTTTTAATTATTTAGATATTATTCATTTAGAAAATAACTCTAATTTTAATATATACCTATTAATATTAGTAATGAACTATTAGTTGGTTTTAAAATTTAAAAAAAACAATTAATTTGGTAATTTAAACAAAATAATATTAGATTTTTATTGGATCACTCATCCTGTGAATAATTACTTTAATAATGAAACATACAATTCAAATTAAACTTATCCGAAGATAAGATTCTGGCGGATCGGATTGTCGACGCAAAAACATTCTAATCCGTGATTTTCATCGAAATCCTAAGAGCCGTTTTCGTGAAACTGATTAATATCTAGTAGGTCTATACAAGAATTGCTCATTTAATATAATAAGATTAATAATAATTATCGCCTGCAAAAATACTAGTAGATTACTGGATGGTTAAAATATATTACTTTCCACATTTCAGAAATTTTAAAACACGAATAAGCAAAAAAAAAAAAATAGAAAATTATTGGGTAAACTAAATATTTGGGCTGTACGGTTGTAATGGTATAACTCATATTAAATCTATGTTTCATTCATTGATGGCAACCTCAACGAATTTATTGAAAAATTGAATGTAAATTTAACATAATATATCTAGCTATATAAAAAATTGCTCTGCTTTTGGATTTCTATTAAAATAAATAACTAAGTAAATGTGATTTAACAATTTTCTGCCTTTTGAAATGACAAATATCAACAAAATAAATTTTTTTATTCTATATTTTTTCCCCTTCAAATTCAATTCTTAAATATAAACATATCCTTGAATTTAATATTTAAAAATTCAGAGATGAAACGAAATAAAAATATCCTGTCGCATTAATTCAATTGATTCTATGAATGTTATAAAAAAAATAAAAAAATCATTGGGTGAAAGCGATAGCTTAGGAAAATCGAAAAATTGAGAATTTTCACCTCTATATTTTATCATACCTATTATAATCGAGGAGTGATCCACGATTGGAAGTAGGTATACACCTCTTTGAAAGTATTTTGGATGTACTTGGAAATATTTGGAAGTAATTGGAAATATTTGGAATTACTTGGAAATATTTGGAAGTACTTGGAAATATTTGGAAGTACTTGAAATATTTGAAAGTGCTTGGAAATATTTGGAAGTACTTGGAAATATTCGGAAGTATTTTGAAATATTTGGAAGTACTTGGAAATATTTGGACTTACTTGGAAATATTTGGAATTACTTGGAAATATTTGGAAGTACTTGGAAATATTTGAAAGTGCTTGGAAATATTTAGAAGTACTTGGAAATATTCGGAAGTACTTTGAAATATTTGGAAGTACTTGGAAATATTTGGAATTACTTGGAAATATTTGGAATTACTTGGAAATATTTGGAAATACTTGGAAATATCTGGAAGTACTTGGAAATATTTGGAAGTAATTGGAAATATTTGGAATTACTTGGAAATATTTGGAAGTACTTGGAAATATTTGGAAGTACTTGGAAATATTTGAAAGTGCTTGGAAATATTTGGAAGTACTTGGAAATATTCGGAAATATTTTGAAATATTTGGAAGTACTTGGAAATATTTGGAAGTACTTGGAAATATTTGGACTTGCTTGGAAATATTTGGAATTACTTGGAAATATTTGGAAGTACTTGGAAATATTTGAAAAGTGCTTGGAAATATTTAGAAGTACTTGGAAATATTCGGAAGTACTTTGAAATATTTGGAAGTACTTGGAAATTTTTGGAATTACTTGGAAATATTTGGAATTACTTGGAAATATTTGGAAATACTTGGAAATATCTGGAAGTACAAGTGGAAGTAGGTGTACAGCATATTAGGTCGCGGTTCACCCCTCGATTATAATAATTGTCTTGTGCGACGAGGACGGCGTGATCTTTCTGATTGGCCGTGCTTTGGCGTTAAATAAATAGGAGGAAATTCAAAAATAATTTAAAATCTAAAATTTTTAAAGGTGATTTATTATATATATTATATATATTATTTATTATACCAGTCAAAGAGTTTGAGATAGAGGGAAAGGCTCCCATAAGAGACTATGTTAAAAAGAGTATGCGAGTTTTAGCGCCTCTAGTGACCATGACCGATCATCAAAAGATTTATGGAGTATAAACATTTACAATTTGTATAAAATTATCGATAATCGATAACCAACAATATATTTTGAGAGATACTATTAGTTATTTAAAATAATTTCACTTATATTAATTAAATCATTCTTTTGCCATAAAAAAAAATAATGAATAATTTTGGTTACCAGTCAAGATCACCAGATGGCAGTTTTGTCGATACGAAGCCTCCCTTTCTATCTCATCCTCTTTGATACCAGTGGAGTACCGGGGGTGTGGGTGGGGATTACCGGAATCCAGGGCATAGCCCACTGGCCAGGAAGATGCCCGCAGGTGTACTTATGTTGAAACTTAATTTCCAATATAGTCATAGTCTGCTGAAATTTAAGTCCTTATACCACAGTTTGAAGATAGAGAGAGTGGGTTAAGACAGAAAAAAATACCAGCAGCTGTATCGTTTATTTTTATTTTTTTGTCCACAAGGATCTGAAAAGATTTACAACCACTTAAAGTGCTGACGGATTAATGACATTTATGGAGTTCATAAATAAAACGCTAGACAAATGACAAGCATTTATGTAATGAAGGAGGACATTAGGGGGACGATTTTCTAACCAAAGGATAGTTTTCTTTTCAAAATGTTGAAAATGGATAGCTTGGATTTTTTTATTTTTTATGTTAAAAAATTATTATTATTATGTGGTTGGGTTTCGATATCCACGATGACTAAAAAATATAATCATAAATAGAAACAAAGAGGTTGTCCTCTGCTTGATGCAAATAAACATACACACCTGTGGAGGTTGGTGACTTTTCAACCAGGGGATGCTGTCCAAAAACGTACTTTTCATTTTTTGAAATTTTCTCTTAATCGTCGTTTTTTTTCAAATTTAACATTAGATTTTTTTAAAAATATATTTTGGGACCTTCGCCCCAAACGGATACTGCTTTGTGTGAGTGAGGATAGGAGTCAGAAATTAAATCTTGTGACATACCAGGCAGGGACTTAAAACCTTCTATCAGCACCCATTTCGGAAAAATAATTCATTTTAATTGCCCCTTGATTGTTAAGTTTATGGTTACAAATTTTATTTTTAATATTTGTTAAGCTGTGTTTTTAATAATGATATTACTGGAATTAAATCTATATAGGGCTTTCAATTAATATTTTATAAGATTAAGCTGCATAGTTTTAAAAATACTAATTAAATATTACATGAATTTTTTATTCTTTATAAAAAGAGAGGCAGTGAAAAGTCGATTTAATTAATTTAAATTTTTCCAAGTTTTTTGGTTCATTTTTATTTTATTCCTCTCTTTTGTGGAATAAAAATAAAAAGAAAAGATGGAAATGAATCCAAATGTTTATTCGTTTAAACATAATTAGACTAGAATATGAACTGACGAATAATGGAAGGAAAAATTTTCGACTGGAAATAAATGAGTGAGTGGGCTGTTTGCTTGCACACGCATAATGAGATAATACAATCACTTGCGGGCGGACCAGCTAATTAATGCCCTTATCGACAATGCAAGCGAATTATTCAAACTTCCAGCCTGTTGGCGAAGTTCCTTTTTTACGAAATTCCAACTCCAAATAAAACGTTAAACTGAACCCTATTACTCTTGCTACGATAACTGTTTGTCTAAGCATTGTAACTTTATCATCGATCATTTTAGCCTTCGTACAATCTTTCTACAATCTTACATTTTTTAATTGAAAAGCTTTTATTTTACCGAGAGTAGCAGAGTTGTTGAATCATAAAGAGAAACAAAGAACTGATGAAGAGGGCAAAGCCCTCGAAACTATAGTCTCGTTATAAATAAATAAAATTTATAATTCCAGCAGAAGACACACTCTTTTATTGTCTCCTTCAATATATAAAAATTCTGCTACTCTCGGCAAAAACTTTCAATTTAAGAAACAAAGAAGTTGTCCTCTGAGTGATGCAAATAAACATACACACATCTATTCTTATTAAACGAGCAAAAATTGTATATTTATTTATTTGTTTGTATATTTGTATCTTTGTTCTATTTTGAAAACGACTCTACCGATTTTGATGAAATTCACGGGTTGGTTAGGGGGTTTTCGGGGTGACAATTCTTTCTGTCACGGTCTCACCTTCGACAAAATTGTTTTTGATGAGTTTTTTCGTAATCAAATTAATTATTCTCAGGTAGACAAATCCCATTCTTAGGGTTTTAAAAAAGGTTTCCCTTTTCCTTTTGTTCCCAGGCAGACAATGGGCTGCCTTTATTCATTGTTCTAAAAGGCCTTGAAGAAGTATTGTGATTGTGGATTTTAACATATTTTGTTCTCCCTAAACGTGAGAAATATTAATAAACGTTTTATAATTGTTTTTATAAAGAACTTTATTTATTTAATAGAATAAAAAATAATCAAGAATTTATTTAAAAATATATTTCGCATAAGCAGGTCTCAATTTTCTAAAAAAACAACACATTTTGATAGGTTTTATTTATTAACAATTGGATGAATAAAAATGAATCATATGGTTGAATCAAAACAGGTGCAGGAGGTGGGGTGCAGTGGTGGAGGATCCGGTGGTAGGGCGAGGTTTCGGGGGTGGGGTCAAGCGGGGTGGGTGTGCAGTAGGCGAATACTATATATATTTGTATTTTTTTTAATTTGAAAATGGCTCTCAAATAAAAATCGACCTTTTTATCAGAATTTTAAATTAAAAATAATATTAAAATAAAGGTTTTAACTGAAGGAAGAAGTTACCGAGCATCGCTCGGTGCCTCCAGGTACTATATATTAAGGGTGGCACCAAAAATCCTGACACCCCAAAATCCCGATAGCCAAAATCCGGACAAGCCAAAATCCAGATATATTAAAATTCAGAGTATTTTAATATTTTATTATCTTTTTTAATATTTACTAAAATATATATAAGTAATTAAATGAAAGGCTTATTTTTCAGTAGTTTTTTTTATAAATTTAAAATGGTGTTTTTTTTTATTTATTTATCCAAATATTTTGGAAATTTTGTGTAATATTACTTCTTCAGTGGACCTCACCCAAGAAAAACAACGTATTTGTTCAGTCTTCACAAAAATTAGAACACATGGCCACATTTCAATTTGTTATTCTTAATTCTGCCCTTAAAACATTATCAATTTTTTCCCCCTTTATATAAATTTCTTTTTGGTGCTGTAAAGAAATTATTATTATAACTTACTTTAAAATTACTTTAAATTTTCCTTGTTTTTATCAATATATTTTTTTTAGCTCTCAAATTATTTTACTTTACCACACAGGCTCAATAATTGTAATTGTGATGAATTTTTTTTCGAAATATCTCAAAAAAGACAGAAACGATTTTGATAAAAGAAATTGAGCGAAACTATGACGTTTTGGTCTACAAAATAACCCTAAAGGGTTAACATCGCAAAAATGATATTTTACTACATATTAATTATTTTGTTAAAATGTCTGGTACGTTACAAAATGTTGTGTTCGCTCTAGCTTAAAAACTAGAGTTAATATCAAAACGAAATTTCACAAGTAATTTTCGTGTATTGAGATTAAGAGCTGGTTTTATTTTAAGTCTTTTAAATAGAAATATGTTAATTTGCCTCAATTATGAATTTTAATTACGAGGCCAACTCGCACTTAGGCGAGTGTATTTTTTTAGTGTATATGCGGATTCTCGTTAATATTTGTCAGCCGGTGCACTCAATGTGCCAAAGGGCAAAAGTAAACAATTCGGAAATGTAGTTTGTTTGTAGCACTTGTTTGGCGGTACTTGAAGGCCTCGTGTGAAAATAGCCGAGGACTCCACTTGCTAATACTAATAATGCTAATGCTAATGTCTAATCGGCTGTCGCTTAATAACCGGCATCATGTTTCTTTAATTAGTCGCCCAACTTTATATTTTTCATGTTTATTTAATGGAAACTTTGCGCAGAGCTAAAGTGAGAACGAATTTGCAAAAGTTTAAAGAGAGCGGGGGCGTTTGGGTGAGGGGTTTAAGGGCGAGTAGGCTAACATGAGAATGATAATTTGTCGATCATCAAATTAAAAATATTATTTTGTACGAGCTAAAGCTGTTTAGGAGATCGTCGAAAAACTTTTATGCTTTAATTTTCATTAAAATAAAAATAAAAAACGATTCAGTTGAAAAAACAACGTAAGAATCTGTCCTCCCCTAATAAGTGTACCAAATGAGTTTGCCAAGTCGTTAGCATTACTTAAAAAAAGGGATAGGGATGATAATTATTTTTAAAAAGCGGAAAATAAAAAAATATTCTGATCTTGAAGAAAAATAATAATTTACAACAAATATATGGCATTTTTCATTTTGAATGTTTCGAAATGTTAGAATAGTTTTTTACCAGCCATGATAGGACATGATTTTGTATAAAAATTTAGTATTTCATCATAGGTAAGTAGAGGAAATTATTTTAGTGGTCAGTGAAATTTTAAATTGTGAATTTAATGACAGGGACGCGCCAAGTCCCTTTTGCGCCGTCGTGCGAAATACTGTCTTCGGTTGTTTCACTTCTCTAATTAAACCGTTTAAACCACTCAAAAACTTGTGTGCGTGATAAACATCCATTTCAATACTTCTTTTAACATTAGAATATGCTTCTGTGGAAGTTTTTCTCAGTTTGACAAGAAACCTGAGGTTAACCCGTTGGAATTTTTCAAGCTTCGACTCCGCTATCTATATTTAGATTATTTAGAATAAAAAAGTATAGGTCAAATAAATTATATATACGTATATAGGCAAATAATACTAATGAGGATTGAATAGATTTATATAATTACTAAAACATTAATTGATTTCAATTGTCTAAATGAAAACTTTTTTGAAATATCTTTATTTATTATTATTTCATATATTTATTTATTATTTTTGTAGCAAACCTCATTCAATAATGACATTAATTTGTGTTAACAAAAATTCTAACCTTTATTTACTTCTGACTGTAATTGGGAAAATATATATTAATAAATAATTATATAGGTGGAGCTATCAGCTTCTTAAAAAAATTAAGTTTCTGAAGCTCGGGTTTAAAAAAGTTAGTGTTCAATTAAATTGTTGTGTTTTCGATTAATTAGTGGACTGTAGATTTAATAGGAATTAAATATCTTTCAAAAGGTGTAAAATGAATATGTTTAGATTATCAGGTAAAGAAATTAAAAAGAAAGCAGTTTGGTTTTAAATGATTTTATTAACAAATGGAAAACAAGAAAATTTGAAGAAAACGATAAAAGTGAAAATTTAGTAAAATTGCTTTTTTAAGATCAATGTCTTTTGTTTTTTGTTTGGGTAGCCAATATCACAGTTTGCAAAGACAGCTTGAATATCGTTGCGGTAAATGGATACAGTCCCTTGGAGATCTTGTATGTGGGTAGCCAATATCCCAGTTTGCAAAGAAAACTTGAATATCGTTGCAGGTGGGTACGGTCCCTTGGAGATCTGTTTAATTTGGGTTTATCCCGGTAAGATGTCGGACCTTATCGTCCGATCATTATGCTCAACTCATTCAATCTAAAAGTAACGCGACAAAATTATGGTCCGCATTGGTAGGACCTGTACACGGAAAGATTGGTTTTGAGAAAGAGGGCTAGGCGGGTGACATTTCTGCTTAAATAAGGTTTCCGGGAGTCAAAATAAATATTTGAATAATCATTTGGTCTTTCCCGGTCAATGTTTTTAATTGAATTTATTATAGTAATCATTTTAGAAATAATTATATCGAATTTTAGGCCGAATAAATGCTAAATGTATATTTTGAAATTAATTAAAAAAGCGCGGCGTATACGAATTTTGAAAATCTTTGGACTTGCAACTTTGAATTTTTTTTAATAAAAATTTGAGCTCATTTCGCAGCTCCAATAGGTATAATAAATATTGTAAAATGTAATATTTTGTAACTAAATTAAACATTTTAATTCGGTTATTCACGATAATAAAAACAGAATAATAATCATTAAAGCAGTAATTTTTAATATTTGATCATTATTTTTAATATTTAATATGGTGAGTGAGTGCCATATTTTTTTTATATAATTATAATCGAAACGTTAAATGTAATTATTTTGGTTGAAATTTAAATTGACAATTGGAGGAATAAGTGAAAAAATTTTAAGATTCGAACCCTTAAATTATGCATATATCTTGGAAGGAATAATCTTTCGCACTAGCCTAGAGTTAAAGTTGTCCTAGTAATACATTTAACTTAGAGGCAATTTTTAAATATAATAATCTATTCAAAGTATATTTTCAAAATATAATAATTTTTTTTATAACTTTTCTCGGCAGATATTTGCACTCGCCTCCTCTTGGAAAGTAATGGCAACCTACAAAGAGTATAATTGCCTAATAACCTCTCCAAATTAGCCGTTCGGAACCGGCGTTAAAAAGTAGGTCCCGTATATCTGTGTAAAACAACTAAACACACTCAGCACAGGTATATGTGGAGAGGAGCCGACACCCGTTTCGGGTATGGCACTCGAAGAATTTTAATATGTAATAATATTTATAATGAACTATTTGTGGTTTTAAAATAAATAAACTAATTAGTTGATAAAAGTGAAATTGAAAAAACACCTGTTTTTTTTTACTTTTCGGCCTTTCTAGCCATAAGCCAATTTATGATACTTATTATTTTTTTTTAATTTGTCTCTGCCCAAAGATCAGATTTTAGCCGGATGCCTCGAACCCGGGTCCACTTGGTTAGCAGGCTGGTACGCTAACCCCTAGCTTAACCCGACCCCCGAAAAACACCTGTTAATTTATTCAATTGAAAAGATTGGGTTGCCGAGAGTTGGAAAGTTTTTGATTCATAAAGAGAAATCAATAAGGTTGTCCTCTGCTTGAAGCAAATAAACATGATACATATTAAATACCAAATATAAGAGACCAAGAGCTAGTGAACATTTTAGACAATTATTTCAGAATGCAAATAACATATCCCATATTGTAGTGTGATCAGCACACAACCCGAAAGTCGAAATTCTTACTCGCCGAATCCAGTCGTTTTTAGGGGTAAATGACCACTGAAGATGTTAAAAATATTGTAACAGATTGTTTCTTACACCTTTGTGAAACTATATTCGATATCGATATTCAGAAAAAAAAAAATTTAAATTAAAAAAAGAATTTTTTTAAAAACTTAAAAAGCAATAATAAGTGTTCAGAAATTCTCCCGAAAAGTTTGTTTTTGATTAAACGTTTAAAGATTGTTTTATAAAAAATTTGTATTTATTATAATTTATTTGTTTGATATTATCTATAGTTCCGAAGGTTTAACATTCATCATCAACCTTTTAATTAGAAATATTTTGTCTGTTATTCCTAATGGGATCAATTACCCGATTGGATAAAGAAAAATTTGTTTTGTTGTTAAAGCAAGCTAGTCATAAAAAACGATTTTTGATTGAAAATTTTTGAATTAAATTGTTGATTAAATTGAAATGTAAGTGAAAAGTGTGTTGTCTACAAACTAGTATATTTTATTATTCAAATATGAGCAAAAAAATTGTAACCAATAATGAAAGAAATCGTTTCATCTGCTTTATATCTGTTTTACGCCTGTAATACATAAAATGTTATTTTTCGAGGTTTTATTTATATACTTTAATGAAGAAAACGGATACAAAATTCCACTCAAGAAGTAAAAAATAAAACAACCTCACATCATAAAATAAAGCAAGAAATCTATAAAATAAAAAATAGAGTTTGACTATATAAAAGACAGAGAGTAGCTTCATGGTAAAAAAATTTATTATGAAGCATTAAACTTTTATGTATGGAAATATAAAAAAAAAAATTCCAAGACGTAAATTAAAAGACGAAAAAAATTATAGCGTGTTGAGTACACCCCATATGACTATCACTTATCTTGAATTAATAACAAACATTGAATTAAAATAATAATTAATAATTAATTAATTATTTTTAATATAATGTTAATATTATGGTATAATCATAGTCTCTCTCTTTAGAGATTTTGGGATTTTTTTAAAAATGTCAATTTTTTTCACAAATTCATCTGTTTTCATTTGAAAATTTATTTGATTAAATTTCGTTTTTTAAAGAGATTAGAAAAAAATTATTGTACTGTCCGGGATCCGGAACTCACGACGTTTAAGTTTCTAAATATTCTATAACAAACTTATACTATAACTTTTTAAATGAATTATAATTTTTTTATTTTTTTGTTTTTTTTTATGATTTTTATAAAAATTTATAGACAGCACATGTGATTTGTGATAAATACAAAAAATTAATATAAATATATATATATACAGGTAACCCTCCTATAGCCCAGTAAATAGGTTTCTAGAAAATGCCGTGTATTGTGAAACCGTGTTATATGAAACCCAGATCCAGTACCAAAAGGGCGTGTTACGTTACGAAAATGTATTAATTTTTTTTTGTGGGTGTGGGGTTAATACGCAGAATGTGTGAGTAAAATTTTTTTTGGGGGTTGTTGAAAATTGCTGCAAATTTAGCCTTATATGCTAAAAATAAAAAACGATCAAGTATTATAAGTTCAACATAACTTGTTAAACAAAAATCATGTTATCTAGTGATATAAAAGAGTACAGTGTTGTACAAAAATTTTTCGCAATTTTTTATCGTGTTAGAGCGAAACCGTCTAGTAAGATTCTGTGCTGTAGGAGGGCTACCTGTATTTATATATAATTATGTAAAATATGCTGAATTTAACTTGAAGGAAATTGTAAAAACTTTTCAAGAATGGGTAGGGTCTCTGCGAATTTTGTGATTTTTGGTTATTTTTTGATCTGCAATCGGCTTGTCCTAGAAAGCTGAAAATTGGCACAAAGATAAAGGTTATTAATACAAAACCCCCTGTGCCAAAATTAAGATAAAAAATTTTCTATCTTCTACATGAAACTTTTAAAGCTATAAATTCCAAAATATAATAACTAGAAATAAAAAACAAAGTGAATTTTCTACAGACTATCTTTACCAGCCTCCAAACATATTTATAGATAGAAATAGTAAAAAAAAAATTACTTGTGAAAATGATTTCTTTTGAGTTTTCTCTAAATATGAGTACGTAAAAATAAATTTAAAATTTTTTATCATATTAAATACTACACCCTTGCTGAGTTTACAGAGTTTAATGCTCGGGGATAATGGTAGGTATGCAACAGTTTGAGAGAAGTGAAGCAAACCTTAATAACACAGAAGGAAGTAAGTAAGTGAAAATTTCGCGAGTGGTGCACACACCTAATTTTTTATTTAAATAAAAATTTGCACTCTACCTATAAAATTCTCTCGTATTCTTATACCAATTAATAAATATTCAAAAAAAGAAAGTACAACTGATTTCATTGGGATAAGAAGATTTAAAATGCGCTTATATATTAATAATTTCAATATTTAATTTATTCTATATAAATGAAAGTAATAAAATTGTCGTCAAATTTGAAAATGTTAATTAAGTCAGTGAGGGGGTGCAGGGTAGGGGGCTCACTGATCGCCTGTTTGTTTTTAACGAACGAGAGAGAGAAAGTTGATCTGATTGCGCTGATCTTTATTTCCATTTGGCCTCTAATTGAGGCATTGAATGTCTCAGTCCCACCCTCTGCCCCTGAAAAACCCGCCCAATTTATCGCCAAACTAATTAAATCCGCGGGGCTCACTTTGTGCCCGCAATGGAATCGAATATGTGGTAATAACATGAAAATTCGCCAGAAGCGATGATCTCTAAGGCGAATAATCATCTTAACTACCCCCACCCTGGTCGGCCCAGGGGGTGGTTTTAATAACGAGCCGACTAATCTCAGCCCGCCCGGATAATATAGAAAAGACATAAATAGAGAAGGAACTCGAAAAGTTATAATCGCCGGCAACGCGCATTTAATAGAATATTTAAATAACGATTAAATTTTAAAGGCACCCCAATTGGAAGGGTAACATTTGCCCACTCACCCCTTTTCTCTCACGATCCCTTTTCCAAGCCCTGCCATGTTGAAAGTTGCTTACCTGGAACAAAAAACAAAACAAAAATCCGATTAAAATTTTATTTTTTATGTCTAAAAATAAAAATCAAAAATTAAAGATGCAATAAAATTAGCATTCGAAATCAGATGCTGTTATTTATAATTCAGAGAGCTTATTTTTTGCACTTTTCTAAATTTAAAAAATTTATAAATAAAATCTATAAAATACAGTCAAACCACTATATTTGAACTTACTCGGAAAAAAATCGATATGTAGAAATTTTGATGTACAGAAAGATTATACATAATTAGTAGAGATTGTGGTGTTGGTGCAAGGTGAAACATCTTTAATAAAGATAAGAGTAAATAAATATTATATTTAATATTCATTTACTATGAGTTAAGGATTCTTGGTCACTTGTTTCACATTAAAATTAAAAAATTAAAAGATATAAAATTTTTTTCACTATATATATATATATATATATTTCGGGCTATCAACCCATCTTCAGGAAGTACAGAAAATAACTGAAACATGAAAAATGTGAAACAAGTGACCAAGAATCATTAACTCTCTCCCTGGCTCTCTCAGCCACCCGCTCTGAATATGAATTAATTCCAGCGCCTGCCAAGCGATCGCAGAGTGCGAAATATTTGTAAATAAATTTGTGTATCTTCTGCCTGGTAAGAGCGCGGCCGCTCATCGGAGGCCCAATAAATAACAATACATAAATGAATATTAAATATAATATTTATTTACTCTTATCTTTATTAAAGATTATACATATTGCAAAATTTTTCATAATTTTCTTAATAAAAACAATGTTCAAATATTATTATTATCATTTCCGTCCATAATTTCTAGTAATTTGAAAGTTTATATTAGGAAAATAAGGACAAGGTTTTAAGTGTGACTTTTTTATTTATCAACCAACGTTTCGACGAATTTGCCGACTTCTTCGGGGCTTCAAATAGAAGATAACAAGTAAATTTAGACCTAGAGGTGAACCGCGATTGGAATTAGGAGTACACCTTCTTTGGAATTATTTGGAATTAATTCCTTTGAAATTTCTTTGGAATTCTCTAGATATTTTATTGTCATCTATTGTCTTCTACGTGAAAATGAGAGTGGAAGTAGGTGTACGCCATTTTAGGTCCTGGTTCACCCCTCGATTTAGACGAATGTGTGGCCTGACTATTTGAAACCCTGAAGAAGTCGACAAAATCGACGAAATGTTGGCTGTTAAATAAAAAAGTCACACATAAAAACTTGTCCTTATTTTCTTATTATAAACTCTCAAATGTACATATAGTTTATTTTTTAGTGTTAAAAAAGATTTTTTTTTAAACTATCAAAGAAATTTATTTGAAAAAATGTGCAAATATGTATGTATTAATTTTGTTAAGGGAGAATGGTGTAGGTTCTTGGTGAAACATTTATTTAAAAAAAATAAAGAAAATTAATTTTTTTTTTTTTTTTAATTTAAAAATATAAAATTCTAGGTAGGTTTCACAAAAATAAAAATATCTGTGAACTTCTGAAGATAGGCTCGTACCCGGAAATATATAGTACATAGAGTCATGCTAACCTACCTAGAATTTTAAATTTTTAAATAAAAAAAAAAAAATTTTTCTGAATTTAAAATATTAATATATTATTTTTTAACTAAATCAAACATTTTTGGCCACTCTAGCTTTAGAATTTCTGAAAACAACATTATTTTGAATGCTTTTATTGATATTTAAAGACGATGTTATAATATAGGGGATAAATGGACAATTTATATTTATTATTATTTACTAGGGCGTCTCTAGCGTACGTAGTGGGTCATGAAAAAGTTAACACTTTTTTACTATTTAAATAGAGGAGTCTTCAAACTTTTTTAAGATCCGTGCACCAAATTTTCAGTAAAAGATTAGATTCTAATTATTTTTTTATTATATAGCTTTTTTTATTCATATATTTTGAATATATAACATTTTTTATAGTAAAGTACCCACATCGTCGCGGTGGACATGAAATGCATAGTTTGAAGACCCTGATTTAATAAATGTGATGGTAAGCGATTCTTTCATTAGAATCTTAACTTAGGAAATGACTAAAAAGGGCGCGGATAGAATCATCAATCTTCCTTCAGAGCTAAGACGAGTGTAAGTATTTCAAATACAAGACCAAACCTGTTTCAGACTATTAATGATTAATTTCTTAATTTCTATTACTCTAGTTTTGACTTTTGGACTTGTACCAAAACGAGACCTTCTATTTAAATTACGGAGCAAAAATCGGTCCGGCAGGTACTTCTATTAATGAGAAAGTAAAATAGAAATATTTTTCCTATGTTTGGAATGTTTGAGTTGTCAGATCCTAGCCCAAATCCCCTTGTTGTACCGCCTGATGATTTTCCCCGTTTCGGTTCCGCCTCTCTGTCTGTTTCATCGCTTCTGCTGTGCAAGTACAAGTGTGCAAATCACTCAGCCGCTACTTGCAATCTGATAGCACTATTATGCTTATCTGCTTATGAATAGCCAAGTGACAACGCAGCTGTCTAACTAACTACGAGAAATCCCATCCCCCGCCTAAACCCTTCTACTTTTCTTCATCTTTTCAGCAGTGTATTACAATTCGGAGAAACAAAATGTTACTCCCTTTCTCTTATCAATATTTGTATTAGCATATTTTATTTCAATTATCTAAGAACTAAGATGGGTGATTATATTAGTAATAATGGAAATTTTGTATTCGTTAGGGATCATCTACAACTTTTCCATGTGTATTTCAGAAAACCCCAATTGTATTACAGAAAATGTCAATTGTTTAGACAAGGAGACACAAAATTTTTAGTGATAGGGCCATATGTGAACATTGAAAAATATTTTTTATACGGAAATTATATTAATAATACGCTATTATTTTATAGTGAATATTTGTGAATTAATTATGTAGTAAGCTGCGGGTCAAATGGAAAAGTTTCAAGGGCCGGATTTGGCAGGCAGGCCGTAATTTGGGGACCCCTGGGTAAGTCAGTTGTTTATATATGTTTATTTTCTGAAAAAGAATTGAAATTTTTTGAAATTCAAGTTAAATTTTCTAATATTCAATTGAGAAATCTCAAATACAATTGGGATTTTATGAAATTAATATGATATTTTCTGAAATAAAATTGGGAAGGGTTGCTGCAAAAATTAGGTATCTCCATTCTGAGGGAATTCGTATTATCTTATGAAAAAAAACTTTCGTTTGGTTCAAGAAATATGTAGCTCCGATTGTTAATTCTCGTTTTAAATAGATGATCCAGAGGTTACAGATGGGGAATGTGACGATTGAAAAATATAATTTTCTGTTTCTAAAGCCAAAAGATATGCTGTATTTTAAATGAAGTTTTTTAAAATAAAATATTATGAACGAAGATTGTATTTTTTAGTGAAATATTTTCCCTAGAAGTTTAGATGTTAGAACATACATTTTTGTGCAAGGGAGAGGCAACTCTAAATATCACACATGAGCCACATATATTTTTGAGTAACAAGACTGTCCTAATATGGACTGTTAAAAAATTGTAAATTTACTATGTTTACAATACAAATAGATAGGAAATATATAAGATCGCACAAAAATAAATTGTAACTTTACGTTTTTCTTGTATTAGTTAGATACGTATTACTAAAAAATATGTTGTAAGATTACAATACTGGTATGTAATAGGTATTACTAAAAAGTTTTGAGGCCGAACTTCCGATTTTTATAAAGTAAAATTATATAATAAATTTTTAACAGTGTGTAAGAACAATTAAGGAAATCAATCAAAAATAATATCTTAGTAACTTTTAAGTAGATAGGTGTTGGTTCAAGGTGAAACATTTTTTTTTATAATATTTTAGAAGAAATAATTTAATTTTTAGGACAAATTCTAAGATATTAGTAGAGATATTATTAAATTGCGATATCAGAGGGGATTCATCCAACCTGAGAACTAACATGCTTTCCGGGCAGTCAACCCGAGCTGATTTTTTGAAAAACATTCCAACTATTAACAAAAAAAGATGCTCAAATTTTTAGTTTTATAATATTTTAGCATAACTTTGAATTTTCACCTTTTTTAGGGTTTTCTGAAAACTTCAAAGTTAGGAGCCGTCAATAAATTACGTCACACAGTAAGGGCGAGCATCTCAGATTTGTGACACAATGTGACAGGGGTGCCAGGGGTTCTTAAAAATGTGTAATATCACAAAAGTAAAATTAAAATTTTTTAAAAATTTTTAAATATATTTTTTAGATTTCAGATTATTATTATTCTAATCTGAAAATGTTGGTAAAATAAATCTAGACAAAAAATTGTAAGCAAGCAATTTTTAGTAAAAACACTAATGTGACGTCACAAGGCTCAATAAAAATGTGATACAGGTGAAGGGGGGTCTGAAAATCTTGAAATTCGCGTGACGTAATTTATGGATGGCCCCTTATCACCTTCTATTCTCTTTTGTTTTTGTGTTCAGCAGAATAAAAGAAGGTGGCTTAACACCTCCCAGGGGGGCAAGCGACCCTCTTCCCCACGGGGTGTACGTGGGTGGCTGCTTGGTTGCACTCTGTCGCTGGTGTCTGTCTGTCTGAGGCTGATTTACACCAAGTGATCTGCATAACCGGCCGTGTGCTCGGTGCATGTTGCTTCATTAACCCTCAAGCCCATCCCCTTTTTGGCTTGTTTACGTAATGGATTACTCTCATGTACACCCCCAGTCAAGTTCGCTCGGGTCCCCTTTAACCCCTTGATTAAGTTTGGCTTACCCTATAGTTCAATTTGCTCAATGAACCAAAAGAGAAATGCATTGGGAACTAACGCTAGTTCTAGTGGCGGAGGTGCCAGTGGTTAATACAACAAATTAACAAAAGAGCACCGTAATTCCAACCATAAAAAGGGTGGAAATATTTTATATGGGTTTCCAAAACACACCTGAGTTCATGAGAAAATCAATACTATACTAGGATTGCTCTTTTTTCTCTCTATAGAATCAGTATTGAAAGCCCTTAAAAGTCGCTAATAATTTAATAAATAAATTAAATAATAAATATATATTAAAATCGAGGGGATGGAGGAATTGATAGGGATAGAAACCAATCGACTTGATTGGGGAATAATGGAATTGAAATAATTATCGGAAAAGAGGTTTTTTTATCTAATTAGATTTTCCTCTTATTAAAAACAAGGACTAAAGATGAATAAGGACACTCGATGGTGGAGAAGTAATCTCCGGAATCGAAGCAAAAAATACAATGTATACATTAATTAATGTAAAATAATTGGTTTAATATTAAAATCGAAAGGGGGATTAATTGGATGGATTAATTTCCGCAATATGGTATTGGAATAATTATCGGAAAAGAGGGTTTTTTTCTTTCTATATTAAAATCGAATTGATAGAGACCAATCGACTTGATTGGGGAATAATGGAATTGAAATAATTATCGGAAAAGAGGTTTTTTTATCTAATTAGATTTTTCCTCTTATTAAAAACAAGGACTAAAGATGAATAAGGACACTCGATGGTGGAGAAGTAATCTCCGGAATCGAAGCAAAAATACAATGTATACATTAATTAATGTAAAATAATTGGTTTAATAAAATTTATAAAATTTATATATTAAAATCGGATTAAGAGGTTTGGATAGGGAGAATAATGGGAATTGGAATAATTATTGGAAAAGAGGTTTTTTTATTTAATTAGTTTTTTCCTCTTATTAAAAACAAGGACTAAAAAGATGATCAAGGACAGTTGATGGTGGAGAAGTAATCTCCGAAGTCGAAGCTCAAATACAATCTATACATTAATTCGTTTAAATAATTGGTTCAATAAATTTAAAATTTAATAAATTTAATTTAATATTAAAATCGGATTGAGAGGATTGGATAGGGAGAATAATGGGAATTGGAAAAATTATCGGAAAAGAGGTTTTTTTTATTTAATTAGTTTTTTCCTCTTATTAAAAACAAGGACTAAAAAGATGATCAAGGACAGTCGATGGTGGAGAACTAATCTCCGGAGTCGAAGCTCAAATAAAATGTATACATTAATTCATTTAAAGTAATTGGTTTAATAAAATTTATAAAATTATATATTAAAATCAATTATATCGAATTCGATTAAGCGGATGCTGAAGAATAATGGAATTGGAAAAATTATCGGAAAAGAGGTTTTTTTATTTGATTAGTTTTTCTGATGTTTGAATAAAAATATGCATTAAATTTAGATCATCACATTAATATTACTATTCTGACCGACCTACCTGCATGTGATAACTCTCCCCCACCATCTACAAAATTTGGAGAGAGCGTACCTAGTCTTTAAAAAGTTTTCACTTTTTTCTCCAATTTAATTGATTAAACTAATAATTCACATCGATTTTTATCTTTTTTTTTTTTAACAAACTTGGTTCATTATCTAAAATCTGTCCGAGTGCGGTCGCCACTAATGTCAATTAATTCCTAAAAGTATTTGAGATAATAAAAGGGCCGGTCTCTATTTCGCAGCGACGTTGAATTCCCTTCAACTGAAATCAATTATAATTGAAATTGACTCACCCGCACAGTGGAGAGAATGTCAAAGATGATCTTGCAATTTATACGATAATATATTTTGCATAGTAAATCCTCAAACTGAGATTTAGATGTGTAATAAGCCTGATTAACAGAGAGAGTTCGGCCACCCTTCATAATACACACATTTCAACCCTCACGAATTGTAATTCCGTGAATAATCCCACAAAATCACGACTTTGATATTTTCATTATAGAAATGTTTTCTCCGCAGCCGTCCTCTTTGAGATTAGTATCAAACTAATTATATGATTTTATTAACTTTTTTTAATAACAAATACCTGCGAAGGCAAGTTGACAGTTATTGTCACCTTTGTACTCGAAATATATAATTAAAAAAACGGCTGAAACTATTTTGATTAGAAAAATTGAGCGAAACCATGGCATTTCGCTCTACAAAAAAGCTCTAA
Organism: Forficula auricularia; assembly: GCA_024734495.1. Taxonomy (NCBI): domain Eukaryota; kingdom Metazoa; phylum Arthropoda; class Insecta; order Dermaptera; family Forficulidae; genus Forficula; species Forficula auricularia. The sequence goes on from JALMQS010000084.1 coordinate 3,603,948, forward strand.
TAAGTAAACATCGAAAAAATTATATTTTTCGTGATAATAATTGTTTTGTCAAAATGTCTGTTAGTCTGTCCGTCCGTCCGGTTGTCTGGTTGTCCGTTAGTCTGTGCGTTATCAAATTTTTGTGAACGAGCTAGCGTGAATATCGAAAACAAATTTCACACGTAGTTTTGGTCCATTGAGTTCAAGAGCTGATTAGATTTTGGTGCATATCGACCGAAAATTAAGGGGGTGGAGGGGGGGGTTAAAAATTAAAAATATAGGTTCTTGTACCAAACTCAACCAACTTTTGTATACATAATCAGTGGGACCCAAGAAGTCTAAAAATGCAAAAACTAACCGCCCAAAATGGGAGGGGGGGTGTATGGTCAAAAAATGAAAATATAGGCCCTTGTACCAAACTCAACGAAATTTTGTATACATAATGCTCCCAGGAGTCTAAAAATGCAAAAACTAACCCCCCCTACATGAATATAAATAATTTTATTAAATATTAAATATAAGATTAAAAATTCAGTTTATTGGACAAAGTTTTTTTATTGAAGTTCTTCTTCAATTTTTGTACAACGTTTCGTTTCTCTCGAGACTTTTTCAAGTACTCAATTGGCTATAACAACATTGGTTGAAATAAAGATAAAAATAACTGAGACATAGTAGAATTTTTCTTTCTTAATTGATACCATAAAACATATATTGTTTTATGGTATCAATCTAGAAAGAAAAAAATTCTACTATGTCTCAGTTATTTTTATCTTTATTTCAACCAATGTTGTTCTAGCCAATTGAGTACTTGAAAAAGTCTCGAGAGAGACGAAACGTTGTACAAAAATTGAAGAAGAACTTCAATAAAAAAACTTTGTCCAATAAACTGAATTTTTAATCTACTAATTATAATGGACATTAATCAACATAAATTAAATATAAGGAGGTTGTATGGTAAAGTCAAGTGGATGGCCACATCAGAACACGTAGCTTATTTTGTCAAGTAATTCGGCCAAGTGCGAGTCGGACCTCTTGCCCAAAGTTATGTAACTTATATCTTTCAAAATGCACGAAAAATCAAATTTATTTCTATTTGTCTTTGTTAAAGAGAGGATGAAATAATAACTTACGTGGAGATTTTTCATGATTTCAAGTTAAACCGTTTCTAAACGCCGACATATACAACAATCAGCTAAAAATTGAAACTAGAGTGTTTTCTTTTCTCAAACAATAAATAAATTATAAAAAAAAGTGTCTCGCCTCTCATGCAAGAGGTCTCAGGTTCTAATCTGACATCCGGCAAGTCTTTTTTTTAAAGAAAATTCTATTAGCGTTGCTTAAAATTAATACGGCTGCCATATGAGTGAGAGAAGGGGAAGCCAGACAGACTGGCGCCGTAACGCGTTACGTAACGAAGCAGTTTACCCTCCCAAAAGAAGTTATCACTTCAAAAAAAGAAAAAAATAGTTCAATTCTTTTTTGACCTCAGGAAAAGTTACGGATTAAGATAAATTATTTTGATTTGCTTCCTTTAGGAGGTGAGCTTCTAAAAAGTAAAAAAAATGTAATAAATATAAAGTCAAAAATTGTGGGGCGCAGAAGCATGTACTTTTAATTAATTTAGAGAAAGTGCCCCACGCTTTTTTAAAAAAGATTTAAATTTTTTTTTTAAACTATCAAAGAAATTTATTTTAAAAAATGTACAAACATCCTATGTATGTATTAATTTAGTTACGGACGTTCCCTAATATATCGATTTTCTTGCAATCCTTTTAAAACTTTGAATACACATATTTATAAGTGATGTCCTTTATACGTAGAAAATTTTTTTAATAGTCCTTGCGGCACCAAATTTGTAAATATTGACCATTGAAATTTGCATATTTAACACGCAAACCCGATCACGATTGATGTTAAAGCGACTGTTTCATTAAATAACAATCGTAATTTTTTTGATATTATTTTAAAAAACTGAGAATCATTAATTGAAGATATAACAAATATTTTCCTGTTAAAATAATTACATCAAGTGGTATTCGTTTTGTATGAAAAATGTTAAAAGTGAGGTACATTTGATGGTTTTCATTTTCTCTCTCATGGCATAGCAAGTGAGAGATGGACGTCGACAGAAGCATGTACTTTTAATTAATTTAGAGAAAGTGCCCCACACTTTTTGATTTTATATTTATTACATTATTTTATACTTTTTAGAATCGTGTTTTTTAGTTTTTTAAAACAAAATTTATTGAACCAGTAGTTCGAAATCTAGAAAGTTCAAAATCGAATCACTTCTCCGCATTGGATTAGTATTTGAATGAAATGTTATCAAAGAGAGAGATACACCTTTATTTTGGTTTACTATATTTTAATTTTACATTTTTAATGGGTTAGTTGGCTAGTTGGCTTTATTTGTAAAGAATTTTTTTCTATTTTGTTCATTTATTAGCCACATATTGAATACGTAGCTGAGTACTAACACCCACTTTCTCTTTTTTTTATTTAAAAAGGCAGATGAATAATTCGAGCAGCAGATTGAATCGTTTTTTTTTTTACGAATGTTTAATCGATTTGATTAACGCTAGACTTTAGCTCTAACCCAAAGCCTGATGGAAATGCTGATCAAAAATGCTGGTTCAGTGTACGCAATGTTTTCGGTAAAGTGGATGGCCACATCAGAGAACACGTCAGCTTATTTTTATTTATTTTTATTTTATTCAATATACGGAAATAGTTTTTATACCGTTCTGCTGTGGCCACACCTCGAGTCACTCTTCCGGTGCGGGAAGATCGGAGTGCTATAAGGAGAACATCTCATGTGGAGGCCCAACAACAAATTATTCTTGGGTTGCCATTGCTTAGATCTTAGTTCTAACACAGTAGTTCGAAATCCAGAAAGTCCAAAATCTAATCACTTACGGTATTAAGATTAGTATTTGAATTAAATCTTCTCAAAGAGAGATACAGCTTTATTTTTGTTTACTATATTTTAATTTTACATTTTTAATAGGATAGTTGGCTAGCTGGCTTTATTTGTAAAGAAATATTTTTCTATTTTGTTCATTTATTAGCCACATATTGAATACGTAGCCTGAGTACTAACACCCACTTTCTCTTCTTTTTTAATTTAAAAAGGCAGATGAATAATTCGAGCAGCAGATTGAATCGTTTTCGTTTTTTTTTTTTTTACGAATGTTTAATCGATTTGATTGACGCTAGACTTTAGCTCTAACCAAAAGCCTGATGGAAATGCTGATCAAAAATGCGGGTTCTGTGTACGCAATGTTTTCTGTTGATATTTAATTTAATTGGCCGCCCCCACAGCATTTTGACCTTCTAATCAAAGAAGCGAAAGGCCAAAAGAAAATTAATAAATTATGAATGAAATGGAAATGGAAATGTCCCGGAAACTTTTTTTTTATGCTTCTACCAAATGCAGAGCCAACCAACCCTCATCCATCCACCCACCCCTTCATCGTGGTGGATTGATTGAGTGAGAAATTCAATTTGTGTCAACAAGCCTCGGCTGTAAAATACAAAGGGCCTTCATTAAACACCATCTACGACTTTTTCTACTTTTAATTAAATTGATTATTATTAACATGTGGGGCTGGTAGACCAGGGAGGGTCACAAGAACAGTTCCGCACCCATTTTCAAATTAAGTACTAAAAATTTCGATAAAACAAAAAACTTAAATGCAACAAATAAAATAATAATAACTTAAAAATCAAATAAAATTCACTAAAAGGTATAAAATAATTATAATAATTATAATAATTATTTAGTTACAACTAAACGACGAAATATTAACATGAAATTACTTTTTGAAGTCGGTGCTAAGCAAACTATACCTATAAGCGAGCGTACCCGCCAAACGTACTAAGTAAGATCCATCAAGTGCGATTCATAAAATGCATGTGTTTGGCACCGACTTCAAAAAGTAATTTCATGTTAATATTTCGTCGTTTAGTTGTAACTAAATAAGATAATTATCTTATACCTTTTAGTGGATTTTATTTTATTTTTAAGTTATTATTATTTTATTTGTTGCATTTAAGTTTTTTGAAGTCGGTTTTATTTTTTTTATAAAAATTATTTTTATTTTTCTCTTTTTAGTGATGTTATTAATAGTGACTTAATATAATACCTTGAATGCATCTCGTAAGAGAATGAATCAGAAAATGATAATAAAATTCAATTCATAAATATAGAAATTCTCTCGAAACGTTTGCGGGTTTTAAATGAATGTTATAAGATTTTTTTATAAAAGATTTTATTTATCATAATTTCGATTATTTGCTCATAAAAATTGGAGATTTACGTTATTTCGTCGTTGATCATATCATCAGAACTTGACCAAATTAATATGCCACCATCCCTAAGATACCCCCTTTCCAATAAAAAATCGGTTCATAAACAAAGAAGTTAGGCCTTAACAAACCTAACAAAAAAGGTCTAATATCAATGACAAAACGGGACCAATCGGAAGCTAGACTGAACTCAATGCAAAAAAATCATCAAAATCGGTTCACAATTGGCGGAGATATGAGGTAACATAGAAACACAAAAAAAAATTCAGTTGAATAGAGAACCTCCTCCTTTTTTGAAGTCGGTTAAAGAAGTAAAATAATAATAATAATAATAATAATAACTAGCGGATTGGATGTTGCTAAATGAACATATCGTTTAACAAAAAAAATATGTATATTTATTGGAATATCGACAAATAAATATACGATAGAAAAATTGATAACCTGGTCATATAGGGGATGAAAAAAGACAGAGGATTTATATATTTCATGAAAAAAAAATAATAATCACCCTGTCAATCGGTTCATTTTTAATTTATTCATCGAATGTTTTTTATTCTCACAGGGTTATTAAAAATTCAATACGTGTTTTATATGAAATGCGTGTCTATTATTTTTTTTTTTTTTTTAATAAATATATATATGTGTATTATATTATTTTCAACCAAAATTGGATTTTTTAAATGCAATATATGGTCATTTACAGGTGTCGAATGGTTGTTAATTTATTTACATATAACCAAAATGTAATAAAATATTTTTAAATTCGAATAATTAATTGAATGGTGTTATAACATGATAAATAAAATTGTAATCTCATGTGGTTACTTTTTATAACAGCGATTTTAAAAGCATAATATTTCGGTTATTTTTCATCATTTTATCCTACTTAATCCAGGTAAATTACGGGAAAAAATGGCATAAACAGGAAATTATTCCCGGTAAGGATTTTATTTCTGGAATACTTTTATTTGTACTCCAATATTACTAATCAAAGTTTTCCCCCAAATCTGTGTTGTGGAAATTTTCAACGCGCCTCAAAATGAGAAAATTTCGAATTTTTTTCAATTTTTCTTGAATAAATCTAAAAGGGCTTATCAAATCAAAAAGATATCAATTAGTTAAATTAAAGCCCTTTAAATTGCGCGTGAAATGATGAAGATTTTATTTATTTAGGTTCATTAGAACCGGTACTAGCGCCTGTCAAAAAACAGCCCCCGGGATAACTTTTGAATATCCCTAAAACTCGTACTTTTTTCGATTTTTCCACATTTTGACCATGATGGAGCACGTTTTCGACAAAGACGACTATATACATTTTTAAACTAGATTAAATCTGATACAATTTAATAAAGTTTCATTTTAATTGGATAATGGTAACATGAGGCTGAAGTTTTGAAAAAAATGCAATTTTTTGCAAAAAATCGCAGTTTTTCCTTCATAAAATGAAAACCACTGACCCTAGAAACTTGATTCCTATCTCATTCTTTAGTAAATTTTGTTGACTTAAACGTTTAATTGATCATGTTTTTTTAAATCTCTTAGATTTATAGATATCCAGCATTTTCCATGACGCTTTTGAGGATTCGATATCCTGTCCGGAAAATGTAGAATATCTATAAATCTAAGAATTTTAAAAAATTTCAAAATTTACCAGGAAGAGTTTTTTGATATATACAGAAAAATGTCAAAAAATGAAGGAAATCAAAATTTAAAATTTTTCAAACCGTCTGATTTGGCGTGGATTGCCCCATAAACATTCTTGCTTATATCAAAATAATATAGCAAAAGAAGATCCACTTAGAAATAATGAATTTAAATTTGTTAGATAATATGAATGAAACATAGAAAATCTAAGTGACTGAAGCAGTTAGTAAATGAACAACGAAACGTTCAACTAGAAAATTCGTTTTTTTAAACAATTGTCCACAACTCTACGAATTTATAATTAAATGTGATAAGGCCACCCACATGAATTTACCATACACCTCTGGCTTCTCTCTTATATTTAATATTTAATAAAATAATTTATAATTATAAAGAATCCCCACTCAAATTTTACACCCACCCGCCCTCTTATTGGTCATTATCAATTTTACATATTGAGTCATTTTTATAAATTCGTATAGGGTGCATATGCGAAATTTCGTACAAATCGATCAAAGGGTCTAGGATTTATATTGATAGTTCTATTTTTTTTGACAACCCCTCACCCCGATTTTTGCCCCCGATAAAAATAATAACTCTCTTTTTTTATTATACCTATGTTCATTTTACACTAAATTTCATTTTACTTGGTTTTTTAGCTTGTAAACCTAATAATTTTAATTTTTTTACCCTCCCCATTAATTTTTGGTTCGATTTCAACCAATCTCTAACCAGCTCAATACATCAAAACTACATGTGAAATTTCGTTTTGATATTTAGACTAGTTTTTGAGCTAGAGCGTACAGAAATTTTGTAACATACTAACGTAAATACTACCAGATATTTTGATAAAATAATTAATATCTCATAAAATATAAAATTTTCGATCCTCACTTATTATGCCTTTTTTGTAGACAAAAACGACATGGTTGTAATTAATTTATTAAATCAAAATAGTTCTATTTGTTTTTCAGATATTTTGAAAAAACGAAGCAAAAAAAAACACGTTTTTCATGCACGATTTCAATACTTGACCATAAGTAAAAATGGAGGGAAAAGTATAAACTCGGTAGCCAGTTAGAGTAATTTATTTTTTTATATTTTTGAATCTGTGTTAAGTCCAAACGAAAAGTGAAAATCATTTTTGTTTATCTCTATAACGAGTATCATTTTGGTCCAAGTGCAAAAGGCCATTCCTAGAATAATCTCCAATAATCTGAAACAGGTCTCGACTTGTATTTGGGAAACAGGTCTCGACGTGTAATGTTTTAACACTTAACGAAAAGAGATGATTCTATCCACGCCATTTTTAATAATTTTGCTCGATTAGATTCTAATGATAGAATCGCTCACCCGCACATGTATTAAATAATATTGACACTTTTTCAAGACTCGGTACTCTAGAGACGTCTTACTAATTAATAATAAATTTAAAAATAAACTTCTCATTTATTTCTGCCTGTATTATGACATCGCATTGAAATCTCAATAAAATCATTCAAAAATATTGTTTCCTCATTTTTGAAACTGAAATTTTAAACCTATAGAGCCCAAAATTTAATCAGCTCTCTACATTGAAAAAACAATACAATACTTGGCCTTACGCGGCATGGTAAAGTAAAAATAGAAATTAGTTTTTCTAAACGTTTATTCAATCAAAAATTATTTGGTTAACTTTTAAAATCTACCAAATGTAATGTTTTCAATATTCCAAGTCCGTTTCAACTATATTAGTTTTGGCAGTAAATCGTGAGGGTTCCATTTCAATTTGTCAATTTTGTTCTTGATCGCCGTAGCGGTAATTTATTTGAAGGGCGCCGAGTATTCCTAACCCATGTCACCGATGCATTTGTAATCAGAACATGGACTACTTGTGTTAAAATAGAGAAGGGCTGGTGTAATCCACCAAATAGTCCCCAAACCAAACCAATGCCCATTTAAATACAACCAATCGGATTGAATTCTTAAAAAGGAGAAAATTGCTCCCCAAAAGCACCTGCAACTAATACTAAAACACCACGTAAAGCAGTTTAATCCTAGAAAGCACAAGCTTTTTTATAAACACCAAGTCGCGAGCCGGGCCTGACAGTCCCAATATATGTTTAATTGATTTATAACACATTTTTCAATAATTATATTCATGTTTTTTTATTAATTTATATCAAGATTTATAAAAATAAATAATAAATCAATACTTTTTTTTACTATACTTCGATCTAAGAAAATTAAAAAACAAAAAAAAATTAAAAATTTTACACAATGTCCCGCCGAGCCTGTCAGACCCACTATTCACGCAACCTCGCTTAGCGCCATCCGTGACCAAAAAAACAACTTCAGGTACAATGTATAAAACAATAGGAATTTACAAAAAATAATTAATTTCATAAAAAATACAATATTTAAAAGCTAAAATAATCATATATTTCCGTAATAAATAAATTTGTTAATAAACAATTAAAATAATAGTTTGAAAATTATAATTTTTCAATTAAAAAAAAGATTTTTAAATATCCTTATTGAGGTTAACCTTCATGAAACTTTTGATATTTTATTATTTTGGCTAGAAACTCTCGAGATTTCCATTCTTCTTTTTAACACTCTTTGAAATCTAAATTAAAAAAAAATAATAAGAATAAAATTACATGCTAATTTATGTACTTTAATAAATAAAATTTATTACTGGTTAATTTAAGATCCTGATCTCAGTAGTCGTTTTGCTGAATTGTCAAAGATAGTCGGATTATAACTTGGACTTTCCGGATTTACGGATTTTTTATTTATCAGTAAATTGAAAACTACGGATCCTACTGCTTTTTTGTGGAATTCAATCTGATCCATCTAGCCTGTAATTTTTTACTTAAATTATACGCATGTAAATATTTATGTATCATTTCCCTACTAGCAAAATAGCTGTATAATTTTAGGTTATACAACTGTTATGTTGTATTGATGTTGTATAAGCGTTATGGAGCACTTATAAAACAGCAACAAAACATAAATGTTATATAACCTAAAATTATACAGCTACTTTGCTAGTTGGGTTCTCAATTATATAAAACTGTTTGTATGAACTAATTATTTATTTCCTTATACTTACCTACTCCGACTTTTTTAAAGCTTTAAACCAATGCACACGTCTAAGCACTTTGTGTGGATAGTTAGGGTTAGCCGAAGGAAAACAATAAAATTCATAGTTGGAATTTAGTGAAGTGTTTTTACAGTTCGTAACAGACCACTTGAAAACTTAATTTTTACTTGAATTCATCATCAATTGATTCACGTTATAGTTAAAGTAAAATAATTAAACACTTTTTGATTCAGTAAAATACACGTTAATATACGCAGATGAATGCTAAATAAGGAGGTAGATTGTACCCGAAGTTCTTAAAAGTGTTACCTATGGCGCTGCCTCTGTTGCGCACGGGGCGAATAGGTTTATTGGTTTATAATACATTTTTCAATAATTATATTAAATATTTTTTTTATTAATTTATATAAGAATTTATAAAAATACATAATATATCAATACTTTTTTTACTGTTTTTACTTTTTTAATACAGAGCAAACCCCCAGGGCCCGTCTTGTGACTTGTAAAATGGTTTCATTAAAAAATTAGGTACACAACATTTTTTTTTAAATTCTTTAAAAAAAAACTTTTATTTAGTATTAATGAAGGAATATTAAGAACTTGGAATTTATAGGACCCGTTTTCTGAAAGTAATTGAAAAGAAAAGTTGTGACAGTACCTGGCAGGCCCGGGTTATGCGTCCTAAAGTTAAGGGATAGACGGGGCGAAACTCAGGAGGGCAGCTATACTCGATAATAAAATAATAATTTAATTACAAAATTTATACTTGTTCATAACTATAGTGCTTTATTTGTCAAAATTATTTAATATCAAATAAAAGAAGAAATAAAATTGAAATGAGATTATAATTTCCCTATAAATGAATCGTAACATGAAATAGCTCTCTCACTAAATAATATAAATTGTTGGAGAGTTAGTGTAGTTATAAATGTGCTACAATTTAATATACTCTAAAATTTTATCTACACTCCCATAAGTTGGATTATGATGCGTTTATGTAAGAGAATTAAATATAAATACTAAATTCAATTAAAACAAAACTGTTGAATATGAAGAAAAACTTTACTTTATTTGAAAATATAATATAACTAAATAATAGAGAAATTGCCGTTTTCAATATTACCTGTCACTCCTCGCTTAAAATAAAACGTTTTATTATCAAAATAAAATATTTTATAAAAAACAATCTTGAAACTTTTACTTAAAATCCAAACGTTTTATAGCCCAGTAAATAGGCGATCCAAAAAGTGGTTTAGATTACATGTATTGCAGGAAAGATTTTTTCGAGAATCGTTTGGTATGGTGTGGGTATGCCAAATTTAAGTTTGCGACCTCGAAAGTGTTGGGGACAACTTTTGGTGGCGGAAAAACCTCGAAATTGTCGGACTTTTTCCAGTTTTTCGCTTATAACTCGAAAACATTCAATATTTTGTAAATAACCGTTCTATAGTAAATTAAAGAGAGAGAAATTTCACCTAGATTAAAAAAAGAAATGCAAAATTGGTCCAATAGTTCGATTTTTAATTTTTTGCAAAAAATTGCAGTTTTTCCATCATATAATTTTTATAAAAAAAAAAAACTGACTTTAAAAAAATTAAATGCAACAAATAAAATAATAATAACTTAAAAATAAAATAAAATCCACTAAAAGGTATAAAATAATTATCTTATTTAGTTACAACTAAACGACGAAATATTAACATGAAATTACTTTTTGAAGTCGGTGCCAAATAAACTATACCTATAAGCGAGCGTATCCGCCAAACGTACTAAGTAAGATCAGTCGAGTGCGATTCATAAAATGTATATGTTTGGCACCGACTTCAAAAAGTGATTTCATGTTAATATTTCGTCGTTTAGTTCTAACTAAATAAGATAATTATTTTATACCTTTTAGTGTATTTTATTTGATTTTTAAGTTAGTATTATTTTATTTGTTGCATTTAAGTTTTTTGAAGTCGGTTTAATTTTTTTTATAAAAATTATTTTTATTTTTCTCTTTTTAGTGGTGTTATTAATAGTGACTTAATAAAATACCTTGCAAGCATATCGTAAGAGAAAGCGTCATGCAAATGAATCAGAAAATGATAATAAAATTCAATTCATAAATATTGAAATTATCTCGAAACATTTGCGGGTTTTAAATGAATGTTATAAGATTTTTTTATTAAAAGATTTTAGGTATTTATCATAATTTGCTCATAAGAATTGGAGATTTACGTTATTTCGTAGTTGATCATATCATCAGAACTTGACCAAATTAATATCCAAATTAATAGACACCATCCCTAAGATACCCTCTTTCCAATAAAAAAAGAATAATAGAAATCGGTTCATAAACAAAGAAGTTAGGCCTGAACAAACCTAACAAAAAAGGTCTAATACCAATGAAAAAAACGAGACTAATCGGAAACTAGACTGAACCCAATGCAATTTTTTTCTTCAAAATCGGTTCACAATTGGCGGAGATATGAGGTGCATAGACACAGAAAAAAAATCAGTCGAATAGAGAACCTCCTCCTTTTTTGAAGTCGGTTAAAAAAGAAAACATTATACGATTATTTTAGAAAATATTTCAATTTTCAAGAAATAATAATTTTATTAATGGAATAAATTATAAATTTCCTGTATTATGTTAATATATTTTTAAAGAAAGAACTTACTTAACTGACAAGCGAGACTAAACAAATGAACACGACACCTTGGGCGTTTCGTAAAAGACGCATTCTCTCAATCTGGTGATATCAAATTTTCCGCTTAATTAATATAACACTGAATCGTGAGATTGGGAGAGAAACCAGGGGAGAAGATCCAGTTGATAAATCATCGCGTCTGCCAACGTTCGCTGTCTTTCAGCTTTATTTATAATAATGATCGATTGCGCCTGCGATCAATATCGATTAGTTAATAATCCGTCAGAAATTGCGACTTAATTAATGGTGGAACACGGATAATCAGTTTCGAAAATGCACGAATTATCATATTCAATTCGGATTTTGTTAATTGGCAGAGGAAATTCTCACTCTACTGTCAAATCAGGGATTTTTTATTTCTTTGATTTTCATAAAAAATTGGAGTAAAAAGCCTGAATTTTTCAAGACTCGAAATGGAAAGGAAAAAATTTTCTATTCCCCCACTAAAATCGGTTTATAAATACAAAAAAACTGAGATGTGTAAAATGTTGGCCGGTTTTAATACTTTAATACGTGCCACCGAGAGGTTGAAATTTAAATTTGATTTAACAGAGGAAATCGAACTTTTTGAGACTCTTGAGGTTATTCTTATTTATTAATATTTTGGTATGAAAATATGTACCCTATAGCTTTGGATTCCGCGACATTTCAGCCCCCGACAAAATAGTCCCGACAAAACATCACCCGACAAAATATCTCATGACAAAATAACCCTTCCCCTCGTGAATCTTACGAGTAATGCAAATCGACTCCGGTTCAGTTAATATATATTCAGTTCGGCTCGGTTGGGTTCGTATAGCTCCTTTTCGGGCTGGCATTTATAAGGAGCTATACGAACCAAACCGAGCCGAACTGAATATATATTAACCGAACCTCCGAAAGTTTAGTCCGGGCGGGGTGTGTTTCGGGCTCCCATTTTTTTTCTAATCAAACACACATTGAAAAACCGAACCAGCCAATCGTCAAGCGGGGTGTGTTTGGGGCTCCCATTTTTTCCTAATCAAACACACATTGAAAACCGAACAGCCAATATTTTGTCAGAAGATATTATGTCGGGGGATATTTTGTCCTTGAGATATTTTGTCGGGGGATATTTTGTCGGGGGATATTTTGTCGGGGGATATTTTGTCGGGGGATATTTTGTCGGGGGATGTTTTGTCGGGGATATTTTGTCGAGGGATATTTTGTCGGGGGATGTTTTGTCGGGGATATTTTTTCGGGGGCTGAAATGTCGCGGTACCATAGCTTTGGGGTCACTGGACACGAATCTAATGTTGACAAACAACTGCCATCGCAATTGTCTATTTTTTTTTAATTAATTAATTAATTTTTTTGTGACAGTTGTAATGTCAGTTGTCAAAAGTCCAAAAAATTTGTCAACATTAGATTCATGTCCAGTGACCCTCTAGGCGAGTTTTTGTTTGGCGCCCCTAAATTTTTTTCGTTTACGATAAAATGCACCAGAATGCTTTTGAGCCATGCTAAACATAAAAATAAGTCATTTTTCGATTGAATAATACATTTATATTTATTGACATTATAAAATTATATTTCTTACTTTCAAGCCTGCAATATTTGTTTTGCTTCTTTGATCAACTTTTTTATTTAAAATTTATATGATGCAAAACTTTTGACTAGTGTTTTTGTGGACATTCTTCAGTACATCTATGACTCTATGAGTCTTATTTGTAGAATCGGGGATTCTCAAATGCACCTGTTTTTATTACAAAGCGCTTTTAGACCAACAGTGCTGTAATTAGTGCGTTATTTCAATGCACAATTTTATGATAAAATTTTCTTCTTATAAATTCTCTCAACAAATTAATACTAAAAATAATTTTATAGATTCCATTTTTTTCATTTATTATTTATTTTTTATTTCGTCGAAAAATAAAAATGAATTGCTAAAAATAATGTGAAATTTGGCGCTCTTAAAAATATGGCGCCCTAGGCAGTTGCCTAGCTCTCCTATGCCTTCAGCCGGCTCTGAAGGTACACATTTTCATACCAAAATATTGGAAAATATGAATGTTACATTCAAAAGTCTCAAAAAGTACGATTTCGTATGTTAAATCGCATCTAAATTTCAACCCCTCGGCGGCAGGCTTATTACTATCAAAATAGGTCATAATTTTACACAGCTTAGTTTTTTTGTATTTTAAATCGATTTCAGGGAGGGGGGGGGGGAATGAGAACATTTTACCTTTCCATTTTTAAGAGCCAACCTAGTATTCCAGAATAAAAAAATAAAAAAACATGGATGAAAATGAGTTTTCAGCATGTTCCAGACATTTTTCAACACAATTAATAAAAGAAATTTCAAAATTTTTGAGGGAATTCAATACTAGGCTTGCCCGGTAGGCAGGATTTGCCATCTTTCAGGCGTACCGAATAAAAACCCTCCAATTTAATCACGAATTCTCCGCACCTACTGGAGCTAATAACTTGAAATTTGATATTATTATAAGTTAATTTTAAAAAGTAAATGTCAAAAATAGTTTTAAGCAGGCGGTTTAAGACTGTTTGACTAGCAAGTTGCCCGCCGAAAGTCAAAATGTCGGCCCTAATTAATTGATCCTGATGTCAAAATCAAAATTTTATCTCTTCTATAGAAATAGGAAATCATTTGTTTTGTTTTTTTATATCAGAAAAAATCGTTTCGAATGAAATCAAGTATATTAATGAATTCACATTAAAAAACAAAAAAGTTCTTTCAGAGGCCAATTAAAATCAACCACGCGGGCCATCAGGCAGACGCTCGTCGCCTTTTTTTTACCATTTTCCTTTGTTTATCTTGATCCAATTATTATTTGTAATTTTGTATGCGTTGCGGCGAACAGACGATCTTTGCTCATTCGGAAATATAAAACAACAGTATTAATAATCATTGTGATCAAGAACAAAAAATAAACAATAATTATTTGCCTATTTGGGAGAGTTTTATTATCGATTAGGGGGTTGTTTTTTTATCGCTAATTAACTATTTCCTTCTTTCTCCCGTCTTTTTATTAAACTCATGTCAATTTACTGAAACAAGCAACGTGTTGATAACAAATATAACACGAGTTATTCACTTTCCAGCGAAGGGTGAACCGCCACCTAATATGCTGTACACCTACTTCCACTTGTACTTCCACATATTTCCAAGTAATTCCAAATATTTCCAAGTACTTCCAAATATTTCCAAGTACTTCCAAATATTCTCAAGTACTTCCAAATATTCTCCAGTACATCCAAATATTCTCAAGTACTTCCAAATATTTCCAAGTACTTCCAAATATTTCCAAGTACTTCCAAAATACTTCCAAAGGGGTGTACACCTACTTCCAATTGCGGATCACCCCTCGCTTTCCAGGTTACTTTATATAAAATCACAATTTCTAACACCCTCTACAAATCGGAGACTTCAAATTTAATAAATCAGTATACTCGGGGGGGGGGGGGGGGGGGCGATTTAATTAATTTTTTTTTGTTTATTGTATAAAAATTGTTTGAAACATGGAGAAAAATATGATTTTTTTCTACCTTTGTGTCTGAATTAGGATACGTAGAGAAAATTTGCTCTGCAGTCAAAATGATTATATTTTGGGCTCGCTAGCTTCAAAACTTCTGGTTTAGAAAGAGAAAAAAATAATTTTATGAATGTTTTTTATTTATATTTTAAGGTTTTATTATGAGGGAAGAATAAATAAATTAAATGGAAAAATCGATGACCTTGTCCTCTGCTTGATGCAAATAAAGTAAAGCAATTTTAAAAAATTTGGCTTAATTTGATCAATTTTTAATAAGAAATAAAATTATTTAGAATTAAGAAAATACTAGAATTTTGATAGAAACATTTCAAAACCTTAATAAATAATTAGTTGTTAATGAAAATGGGACTTAATTTTATTCAAAACGTTTTTAGAAAGCTAAAACCAAAATTTGGAGAGTATAAAAAATCCTTAAAGATAATTAATGAAAAAGTCACTTAATTTGAATCGATACGTTGTTTGAAAGCAAAAATAAAAATTTGGTTCAATTTGGGTGAAGAGTGTAAAAAAGTCCTTAAGAATAATTAATGAAAAAGTAATTAATTTGATTCAAAACGCTGTAAGGAACCTAAAACTAAAATTTGGTTCAATTTAAAAAAATAAATAAATAAAATATATGTAGAACTAATTATTTGAAATGTCTGATTTGATTCCGATACTCATGATACTTCAAAAAACAAAGATCGAAAAAAGTTTGTCCTAGTACCAAAATGTTTGTATTTCTTTAGACAGCATGAAAATTCGAACATTCTGTGAAATAATTTTCCAAATTAAATCTTAATACAATTTTCATTTTTTTAAACTAATTTTGTATATATTTTCATTGCGATAATGTAGTATTTTGCGTTCTACATTTACAGTTTCCAAATTGTGGGGCCGCTTAATATGAAAATTTTTACACACCCGATAACAGCACCAAACTTTTACCAGATACTAGTTAGGTACTTAGCTTGAAATTTTTGATGGGAACCAACTCCTCCCAGATATTCAGCATTTTCCAGACATGGCATGATCCGTTTACATGTTAAGCGGCCGCGTCTGAATATCTACAAATATAATTTATTAACAAAAAAGTGGTCCAAGTAAAAGTTCAAGTCAACAAAATTGCCTAGAGAATGAGACACGAATCAAGTTTCTAGAATGAGTGGTTTTCATTTTATGATGGAAAAACTGCATTTTTTGCAAAAGTTCAACCTCGTTGAGGCAGGTGTTATCTTTATTCAATTACGGTGAAACTTTGCCAATCTCATTTTTTAGCCAATTGGCAACTATTAAGAGATTCACACTGGAAAAATTCGATTTCTTGTGACCACCCTAATACCTATAGGTATTTCAACATGGCCGCTATAAAATCCAAGATGGCCGACGGAGGAGTTAGTTCCTATCAAAAATTGCAAGCTAAGTATCTAACTAGTACCTGGTTGGTGCTTTTATCCAGTGTGTCAGTATTAACGCGAAATTCGACGTTAAGCGGCCCCACTAAAAGTGCTTTAGATTCGAGAACAGGCACATTACAAAGTATTAAACAATGGGCTTGAACTGTTGAAAGTTTAATGATAAATTTTTCGGAATGGTGAATGTTTAATGCTGATAGAAGATGTCAAAACGGGGCTTGGAGATCAATTAACAGTGAAAGGTCGATGGATAGATAGACAGCGAGAGAGAAATTTCCCTTTCGAAGGTGAAAGAGAAAAATCATCCCCCACGTGACAAACGACGCCGATGACTTCAATCCCAAATGACACCCCCGGTGGCCAGCAACCCGCTTCCTACCCCTCAGCCCTTCCACAGGCTATTTGCCTATGCACACTGACAGAAGAAGGGATTGGCCATGTCGCTCTCTTTTCCGATCAAATTTCGACCAATGATCGCATACTAAAGGAATATATGAATATTTGATTGGTAATGATATTTTTCCATGTTGTTTTATGTTTCTTTTATATTCAGCTCTTCTTTATCGAAACTTAATACCGAGGGAGTTTGTAAAAAGCTTTAAAGTCTATTTTTACTTCAAAGTGTTCTTTTTTTAAATAATATAATATCAAGAATATTTAAGGGTTGGATTCAAAGGGATATTTAAGATATGTATCTTAAGTTCAAAGATGATAGAATTTGGAAACTATACATGAAAATAATGTTTGTATCTAAAAGGTAAACGATAAATGAATTGCATTTTTACTAATCGTTTATTTCAAGGAAATACAATTTTGGATAGAATCATTGTATTTTTTATCAAGTCCTACACAAATTTACAATGTGAAAGGTGTTGCTATTTAATTTAAAAATGTTTAATAAAGTATTTAAATTTTAAGGTCAAAATCTAAAATTTTAGTAGAAAATATTTTTATATTGTGTATCAGAGAGATTCATCCCCTCAGAAGTTGAACCCGAGAACTAACGTGCTTTTCGGGTAGATAGTTGATTTTTGAAAAAAATCCATTTATTTTTCTTAAAAAGTTAATCAATTCTTTGGAGTTAAGAATTTTTTTGTCGAGAGTAGTAAAGTTGTTGATCCATAAAGAGAAATCAATGAGGTTTTCCTCTGTTTGATTCTAATAAACATATACATATATTTATATACCGAATGTAAATATAACTATAGTTTACAATTAATTTTACTTTTTTTCATAAAATAGCAAATTTAATGGAGTCTTCATGGACGATGAAACATCCCCTATAATTTCTGAAATAGTTATGCAATATTTGGAAAATTCAGTAATTAGTAAAATACTTTTCAATATATATTTTTATAAAAGATAGGTTGATGATATTTTTTTAAAATTAAAAATAATATTAATATAGAACTTTTAACTGAAGCAAAAAGTTGCCGAGCATCGCTCGGTGGCTCCAAGTACTGGTTTCTTATGTGACAAATGGAAAAATTCTAAAAAAAAATTTGTATTTTAAATAACGTTTTAAGATTTTTTTTAAAAAGATTTAAATTAATATATATTAATAAAATAATCAATAAATTGTTTTCAATATTAAATAAATAAATATGATATAATAATTATATGTTTTTAGCTATGTGACTATAGATGACAAAATAATATTTGGCCGAAATATCACAAGAATTTTTTGATTTATTTTTTCTTTACTTGGCTGCTGTCACGATTTTTCCCTTTCACACATCGGAAACTTGAGGGGGTGTTTTTCTCCCTTCTTTACAAGCCTGATATCTCTCGCTTATTAATAATTTAAATAGGTGAAAGCAAAGAATATATAAAAAAAAATATTGAATGTCACGGGGTGTGCTAATTGTCTACGTCACCCTTAAAACAAACCGAGCGATCCGCCAACCAAAACCACCCCCTTTTTGAATCTATCTTCTTTTAAATGTCAATCCAAGCTACTAATTGATTTCCCACCCATCATTGTTTATTCCTTCCAGCCGCTGGGTCTATTATTAACATTTATACCTGACACCGAACCCCCACTATGGGGGGTATTCATTTTTTTTTTAATCTAAAATAAACAAAGAATTTTTTCGCCGACCAAACATCCTGACATCTCCTTTCCAAACATTTTTTTGCTCTGATATGTCAAAGCTTATCTCACTCTATCTCTGTCTTTTTCGGTTTCCTGCATCAATGTTATAGGGGGTGAGTGGAGAGTAAATGGCGGAACGCACCTCTTTCGACAATTTATATCACTTTCCAAGGAAAAAGTGTCTTTTTTTAAACTTATTTGCTCCAATTCAAGTCGTTTTTATTTTTTTATTTTTTTTTGTTTAAATCTGTTCCCTGGCAATGCCCCTTATACCATGTGTGGGTGTATCAATGTTCGTCGGTGTGTCTCTGTATATATCGTATGGCCAAAAGAGAGAGAATTTTTCGAGTTGTCGCTCGTTTTCTTTTTTCTCAGCTCTCTGTTCTCGGATAGGAAATGATTTATCGACACGATCCAAGAGTCGATACACCTTCCTCTTAAATTGACAGTTCTCAAAATAAAAAAATCTATTTCGATTTTCTTTTTTTTTCTTTGTAGCAAATTGTTTGGACTCATTTATGGTTCATACCAGAGTTGTTAACAAACTAGATACAATATTTACAGTAGGGTGGTCCTTATTTTAGGTATTTTCGAATTTTTATGCTGACAAGGGCTCATATGGTTTGAAAATAAAAAAAAATATCCCCCAAGTTTCATATCTCTATCTCAATTTCAACCTGTCCCCCAAGCGATGTAAGTTTCTCATCAAAAATATCATTGGTGTTTTGCCATTGAAAGAACAATTTTTTATTCCAGCCAAATTAATGTCTCTAAAAATTTGAAACTCTGAAAACTTTATCCTTATAATAGTAGCTATCCCTCAGAATTTTTACAGATTTTTAGCTATTATAACTTTGGAGTCTCTAACTTAGTAACACTAAGATATAGCAACATTTTATCTAGCTGTAACTCCAAAATTATAATAGCTAAAAATCTGTAATAATTCTTATAGATAGCTAGTATTATAAGGATAAAGTCTACAGAGTTTCAATTTTTTTCAACCATTACTTTGGCCGGAATAAAAAAATTGATATTTTAATGCCAAAATCCCTATGTTATTTAGATAAGAAACTTACATCGCTGGGGGGACAGGTTGAAATTGAGATAGAGACTTGGGGATATTTTTTTATATTTATTTCTAACCATATGAGCTATTGTCAGCGTAAAAACTCGAAAATACACAAAATAAGGACCACCCTAATTTACAGTGCTGCTGCGAAGTTTTATTCGAATCTACTATTCATTTTAGTAAAATGTACTGTAATGGGTTAAAAAATTAGTTAAAATTTGGACTGTCTTGGGGAGTGAATCTTCAAACAGAGAATTTGTAAAATACTTAATCACGACATCATATTGTTCAATAATTGCTGCAGTGTGAGTCATCTAGTTTCTGAGGTCTAAGAATTTTGTGTGGTTTCATTTTCAAAAATCGGTGAAACTCTTTTAAAATATTTACTCTTTTAGAACTATGAGCAACGTGAGAATAAATGTCTCTCACCAAAACTTCAACACCATTTGGTAGTTTTTGACACGCATCTGAAGAACATAGATTGAAAGAATGGGATGTGCAAAATATCTAGATATATTATTACTTTCACATTTATATTTGAAAAATATAATGTGTAAGTATTTTGCTCATCTCGTAAAAATTACATATTACGAGATCCCAAAGATCTCTATCCGGATGACGAGAATTCTGACTAATTAAATCCTCTATATGCAGTCAGCAGACGACACGCTGCTAATAGCTAGTACTTTGGAAGATCTACAGAGGCTGCTAAATAGAAAAACCGTCGTGAGTTAAGAGTATGGGCTAAAACTGAATATGGCCAAAACAAAATATATGGTCATCAGTAAGAAGATAAACCCCTATGACACCGGACTAAAAGTTAGCAACAACCCTCTTGAGAGAGTGCAACAAATTAAATACCTAGGTTGCACTATAAATGATAAATGGCATCACTCTGTGGAAATCAAACAGAGAATTGAAATGGTATTCCAGCGAATAAGACCTCTGTTGTGCAGCCACAACCTCAGTATCGATTTGAGGATCCGGCTAGTAAGATGTTACGTGTTTCCGGTTCTTCTATATGGGATGGAGGCCTGGACTCTTACAGAAGCGACAAGTAATAGAGTGTAGGCATTTGAGATGTGGATATACCGGCGAATCCTGGGAATAAGCTGAATAGATAGAGTTACAAATGAAGAGGTTTTAAGAAGAATGAAAAAAGATAAAGAATTAATAAGTAAGATCAAAATTAGAAAATTATCTTACTTCGTCCATATATTAGGTAACTCTAAATACCAATTTCTACAGCTTATTATTCAGGGGAAAATAGCCGATAGACGGGGACCTGGGAGAAGAAGGACATCATGGTTAAAGAATCTGCGGCAATGGGTCGGGAAGACTTTCTTGGAGTTGTTTCGGACCGCCATCAATAAAACAATCATAGCCAGAATGATCGCCAACATTCGCTGAGCGGATAGGCGCCAGAAGAAGAAGATATGCAGTCAAAAATAAAAAAATAAAATTTCAATATATTAGTTTTGGGATTCTATATAATATCTCATGTTCACCGATTCCAGATTAAATGGCTTAATCGATTGACTTGAAATTTGTAACACAGACTCCTGAGGGGTCAAATAAGCGGTGTGATTCATAAAAAGTGAACTTTTAGTCCCAGGAGGATAAGTTCACCTACCTCTTTTTAACTCTCACATTTAAATTCGAGAATATAATGGGGAAGTATTGCAATGGCCTGTCTGGGTTTCTTTTTGTTATTCTTATTCCAAATTCTAATAATAAGAAAACTATTGAATTTTTTCTTCAAATTTAAATTTAATCTTTTTGAAACCCACAAACAGTTCAATATAATACAATTTATAAAAGATATCGGCTATTTCTTATTAGAACAATTAAAATATATATTATATGTATCTAAATCTGAGTAAATATGAGTATCGCGTAATTTAAAAATACTATATTTCTATAATATAATATTGTAGGGCCACTACTAACTACTTTAATAATATTCTTATTTGGTAATATTATGAACCTCATAAAAAAATACCAATATCTGCTGCATAAAAGCCTAAGACGTTCCCCTAAATTTTAGAGATCGGGTCACATGTGAATTTTGTTACTATTGGCGGGCCGGATATAACATATTATACTTACGGAAATTATATTAATAATGCGCTATTATATGGCATTAATATTTAATAATATAGTGAATATTTGTGAATTTATTCTATAGTAACCGTGAGCCGAATGGATAAATTTCAAGGGCCGGATTTGGCCCGCGGGCCGTAGTTTGGAGACCCTACTCTAAAATCTCTAAAGAATTTTCAAAGAAATTCACCGATATATGCCTGTAAATATATTGATTTGTTTTTGGATATTATTTCATAAATTTTCTCTACTCTACCTCTTTCTTTTTATTTACTTGTATTATTTTACATTATTTGAATTAAATTTTTTTTGTTTCAGGTAAGAATGAATCACGATATATTGATCAATTAAGTAAGTTTCAGTAGCATTTATTCGTTTTCAAATTACTGGCAGCTCTCACCCGATTATAAATAAATATTATTTATTTATTTTTTAATGTTAAGAATGTGAGAAAGAGTTACACCAAGAAAATGCAGTGATTCATAAAAAAAGAACTTTTAGTCCCAGGAGGATAAGTTCACCTACCTCTTTTTTACTTTCACATTTATATTCAGAGAATAAAATGGGGAAGTATTGCAATGGCCTGTCTGGATTTCTTTTTGTTATTTTTATTCCAAGTTCTAATAATAAGAAAACTCTGATTGAATTTTTTCTACAAATTTAAATTTAATCTTTTTGAAACCCACAAATAGTTGAATATAATACAATTTATAAAAGATATCGGCTATAGGCTATTAAAACATGTATATGTAAAATTAAATAAAATAAAACATCAAAACCTATTAAAACAATTAAAATTTATATTATATATATATCTGAATCTGATTAAATATGAATATCGCGTAATTTAAAAATACTATATTTCTATAAAATAATATTGTAGGGGCACTACTAACTACTTTAATAATATTGTTATTTGGTAAAATTATGAACCTCATACAAAAATACCTAAATCTGCTGCATAAAAGCCTAAGACGTTCACCTAAATGCTCTAAAGCAGGGGTCCCCAAACCCCAAACTTTTTATAGATCGGGTCACATGTGAACTTTTTTAACTATTGGCAGGCCAGATATAACATATATTTACGGAAATTATATTAATAATACGCTATTATATGACATTAATATTTAATAATATATTTGTGAATTTATTCTATAACCATTCTATAACCGTGAACACCGAATGGATAAATTTCAAGGGCCGGATTTGGCCCGCGGGCCTTAGTTTGGAGACCCTACTCTAAAGAATTTTCAAAGAAATTCACCGATATATTAATAAAGTAAAGGGAGTGTAGTATCACAAACTGTTTTTAATCTGTTTACTCCTGATGATGGACTAATAATCCGAAATATATTGAGTTTGGATAAACCTCTTTGGGTTTTATTTCATTCACTGTGAAACGGTAAAGTACTTTAAAATATAATTTTACAAAAAACTTTATATGACCTTTTTTGTGGTCCTCAAGGTACTTTTTAATTACAATATTAAATTTCATCAAACTTGGTTTAGTCATTTTCAAATTATTTAGAAAATAACCAATACTGAAATAAAGTACTAATGTTTGTGGCCCGATATGTACCAAAAACTAATCACCATAAAGTAATGGTAGGTTTTCAATTTCATTTAAATTGGTGCAACGGTGTGTAAAAAATCGTGGACAGAAAAAACGTTAACATCCATCCATCCATCCGCACGCACTTACTGAAAAAATCGCACTTTTTGGCCCCATGTAATTTTTGGCAAAACCGTCACTTGCTAAAATTCAACCGAAATGAATACTACAATTTGTGACTTTAATTGAGACCATGGGTCCCGTAGTCTTTACCTGGGGACCCTTTCTTGCCACGAGACCGATTACAATACTTTCCCCATGCTTCGCATTGGATAAAGTAATAAATACCTAAGTAAATATTTTTGATTCTGATTTATTAAACATTGATATTATGTTTTATTTTTATTTATAATAGTATCGATAAAAAGTTTAATTTAATAAATTTCTATTGATTCTGTATGCTTTTTGGTTTCAAGAAAGAGGCGTAAAAGGGAGATGGGGTTATTTGTTAGGGTGCAATCTATCTTAAGAGAGTAAGAGAGATCTCTGATCCTGGCTGGGTACAAAGGATAGTCCAAAAAAAATCGAGAGCTCTGTTCCTAATTAGAGATGGAAGCTTTTTTTGGCCCTGCCACTTGTCACATCTTCCTAATGATCAGCTCTATGGCTTAATTCCGGATTTAATTAAATGACTTGTGGAGATCAGACCAATCTTTCAAGAAAGATTTGTCTTTTACTTACACACACAATGAAAAAAAAAGCTAAAAAGGGGAAAGATTTTTTTTTGTTAAAATAAAAAATTAAGAAACAATTGCTTGTATATATAGCAAAGTGTACTCTGAATAATTATGATCCGACAGAGCCTGTTGAGAGATTAATATTTAGAATAGAGGCTTCACTGATTCTCTTATTATTTTCATTTAAAATGAGTGAAGTAGTACTTATTTGGAATGTATTCTCTGAAAATTAATTATTACAATTTTTTAATGAATGCTTTTCACCAAATTTCAGTTCATTTTAGGTGCAAAGATTTAAGAGGTCCCATATAACATTCGATTTATTTTTTTTCAAATTATCTGCATTTTTGTCAAGGAGTTCTAAAGCCTAAAATCTAACCCCTTTTTTGTTTTGAAAATAAAAAATTTTGGCACCAAAAAGACCTTTAATTTTTTGAATTAACAAAATCCAGACTACTACTTTCGATATAGTCTAAGATCCCGAATTAGTTCGACCTTCACCTATCGAGTTTCTTAATG
This sequence comes from Forficula auricularia, assembly GCA_024734495.1. Classification (NCBI taxonomy): domain Eukaryota; kingdom Metazoa; phylum Arthropoda; class Insecta; order Dermaptera; family Forficulidae; genus Forficula; species Forficula auricularia. The sequence goes on from JALMQS010000084.1 coordinate 3,628,665, forward strand.
AAATTAATATTTTGATAATATAATGTATTAAAAAACAAAACTTGATAGGGTCGACATCCAATTTCCATGCATAGCTATTTTTCATAAAAAAAGTTAAAATTGTTAATTTTATTACATAAATGTAGTTATCAAGTTTCCGGATAAATATATATATTACCAATTGAGAGTAAAATATGTATATAAAATGCCAAAGTTCGGTCGCCATCTTTTTTCCACTACATAAATTCAGGTAGACAGGGTATCAACAGGTAACTTCGAATTAGTATTTCGTAGTTATAAAGTTTCCGTTATTGTTATATATGAAAATGTAGATAATTAAAAAAATAAAATAAAATAAATAAATCCAATAAATTAGATAAAATAGCTATGCAAGGAAATTGGATGTCGACCCTATCAAGTTTTGTTTATTAATACATTATATTATCAAAATATTAATTTAATTAGGAAACTTGATAGGTGAAGGTCGACCTAAGTCGGGATCTTGTACTATGTGTAATATATTATTAAATAAACCCCGTGTTCCCGATTGCCTATCAACAGGGGCTTGGATTATAAATTGATTCAAATATGTTAAATAAAAAAAATTAAGTAATTAAAATTTTTATTTCCCATGCTAACATATTTCCAGAATGTTCCAACTTAATTATTTTATGATACTTTTATTATTATTTTATAAATTTTTCTATTACATTTATACGAAAATGAAATTATATACCTACTATAATCGTAAAATACTTCATACAAGTTTATGTATTATATCCTTAGCAGTTGTTTTTAGTATAGAACAATGTGAATAAATAAATAGACATCATATATAATAATAATTAAAAACCGGATTTCTAACTTATATGCTAGTTCTTAATAAATAATTTGACTAAATTTTTATTTTTTAAATAAATAAGAATTAAAATAAAATTGTGTATCGAACAAAAAATGGAAAGATTTAATTAATTTTTGGGTGATAAATTCAAATTATTAGGCTTAATATTTACTTTTTTATGTAACACTATTAGAGAGTTCTAAAATGAATAAATTGATTAATTTAATAAATTTAAATTGAAAAATAATTATGTTGTTTGAAGGCATTTATAATTGAAAACGATCACAGATGTAGTGATCGAAACGTCGTAAATTTATGTTAATTGGCTACTGTTTTAATAAATATATTTAATGTGGCTATTTCAAAAAATTACAAAAAAATAGTTTTTTTTTATCCCTTTATCGTGATAACGTCTTAAAATTCTTATAATAAAATCATTCAATTTTTTACTTAGGTTTACTGAAATTAATGACCTCAAAATCTGATCAGTTTTCTGCATTGGAAATATAGATATTTTGCCTCCAAAACAAACTTTTTATGATTTTCAGCTCTTAAGAGAAGGGGGTTAAGAAAATTCTCAAATTTTTATCATCGAATCATTAATATATTAAATATTATTTCCCGAAATTTGAAGTTGAGTTAACTTACATGTGTTTTTTTCTGATAAGTCGATTTCAGTGTAGCTATTTAAAAGTACTAGTTGAGTAAATGTGAGTGGATTCTTACCTGAAACAAAAGAGAAAAAAATGTTTATGAATCGAATGATACATTTTTAATAGATTTGACAGTCTAGTTAATTAGTTATTCATAAATATAAAAAAATAAAAAGTTATTTGCAGACAACAGAATATTACAAAATAACTAGTGTAGAATTCCAACTCTATTTCTTGAAATCGTTTTTATGATGAGAAAAAAATTATTTCATTATTCTTTTTTCAATATTATGAAAACAAAGATTTTTATTCAAAATTAACCTCATTATTAACCACAGGAATTATTTAACGGGTTATAGTGGTGTTTCACAAAGAGGAAATAAAATTAAAAAATTAAAAAATCTTTTAAATTATTTTGGGGATTTTTTTATTTATCTCTATATTTCTATATCTCTATTATTTATCTCTATCAAAGGGTTCATAGCCCGAAATATGTATAGAGATAAATAAAAAATCTCAAAAATAATTTAAAAGATTTCTTAATTTTTTAATTTTATTTCCTCTTTGTGAAACACCACTATAATCCGTTAAATAATTCATGTGTTTAATATATTTCACTATAAACCAACACCGCTTTCCCTAAACTTTACTCATTATTAACAATTTTCTTTATTAAAAAATTTAGTAAGCAGAAGCTGTCACTCTGCAGAAATACAAAAGATTTTTTGAAGATCAACCAGATAGATAAGCTGTCTCGAACTTCCTTAAGTTAACGTAAGTACCTAAGGGAATCCAAACCCACAGACTGACAAAAAGAAGCACAAAGAAACAAAAAATTATTACAATTAATTTTTCCATTGCTTTCAATAATTTATCATATAATTCCTTAAAAAAATTAATAAAATTAAATTAAATACAATTTTTGGCTGATTTTAATACTCCGCCCTAGAGCTGGCACTTTTGGCAAGAAATGACCATATCGAGTGATTTTATTAAAATTATATTTATAATAAGAGTGTGAATTTTAAGATTAATTTTTAGGTTTGAAAAATTAAATTTTGAGTATTTTTGTATTTATTCTTTTTCGAAAAATAACTAATAAATTAAACATTTATTTTTAATTTTTATGTGCTTATTTAACCGGACTATAATAATCATATGTAATAGATTAAGTAATATTATGATAAGTAAATGTTTTTATATCTATTCATTTTTAATATGCTAGACTAAATAAAGTTTTATTCTAATGACGTATGTATGAGAAATATGAAACCTTGAGATAAATGCTCTAATGGCTTTTTATTTAAAGTAACTGCCCTTTTTTTAAGCCAACCAGGGGTTAATGAATAATTTCTCCCTAATGGGCATATTTAAAAAGCTCTGCCACCGAGAGAGAGTAAAGGGGTGGTTTTCTCGGGTCCCTGAGCATTTCTTGTCATGTGCACATGGGGTTACGTTTCCGCACAAATAAACAGCCTGAGTAGATACCTGGTAACCTGGCTGCCTCCATTTGAAATTCAAGTCCGCTAACAACCTTTTATATTTATCAAAATAACTAAAAAGAAATGTTACAACTTTTATTCTAATCAAAATCAGAACTTTTTGTTTTCATTTAAATTAAAATAATACGGGGCGGATTTTAAAATATATTTTTAATTAATAGAAGGTGGACATTTTGTTTATTAAATCACACATAATTAATTTTTACTATTTAATGAACTTAAAAAACAAATAATTCAATATACCTAATCGCTCAATCGGCTAATTTTGCGATTTTTCACAATATGTCGTTTGAGCAATAACTACGATTTTTTACTTTGCCATACAGGGTATGGTCAAGTATTGTAATCGTGTATGAAAAAAGTGTTTTTCGTGCTTCTTTTTTTGAATTATCTCAAAAACGGCTGAAACTATTTTGATAAAAACCATGACAACCGTGTTACTAGCATGTCTTTCTGGCTATTTAGTTTGCCAATCTTCAGCCATTCATTCATACTCGACCATCGAGAGACATCGCAGTTTCCTATTCTCTAAGCAAGCGATGCCCCTTGATGGTCGGGTAGGAATGAATGGTTGAGGATTGGCAAACTAAATACCCACAGAGATATGGTTGTAATATATAATATATCTATATTTTCAATATTAAAAAAAATCTAGGCGATTTAAGTAAACCCATCCAAATTTTGTATACATAATCAGTGGGCCCTCATAACACTAACAATGCAAAAACAAACCGCCCAAAGGGGGGGGGGGGGCTGGGGAGAAATCAAAAAATTAAAATCTAGGCCCTTGTACCAAACTCAACCAGAAGTGTATGGTAAAGTCAAGTGGATGGCCACATCAGAACGTATCAATTTATTTAATTGATACTTTTACTTTTATTAAAATATATAGTATGTAATTAGAGACAAAATAGAAAGGGTGAGAGTCCAAATTTGACAAAAATTTTGAAATCGAGCAGTAGAGAAACTCGAATTTTTATTTTTACTGTAAACTCAAATTAAAACATTCTAAATACCAAGTGAAAAAAAATGTTATTTCGATTTGGAAGAATACAATAAAATATATTAGGTATTAGCTATAATATAAATAAAAGTAAAAATTAGTTTAATTTGAGGAAATTTTACAAGAAAACGATTTGCTAGCGCTTTAGAAAGAATTACGTATGGTACAGTGTGAAGTGAGCAGTGCAGGATTTACGTATAAGCTAGTATAAGCTACACAAGCTATAGCCCCACTTTTTTGGGAGCTCCCCCCCCCCAAAAAAAAAATATCCGAGTGAGAAATTGTCATATATACTTAAATATACTGCAGAATTATTTGTCCCAATGCCGCACGTCAGGAATAATAATAACAAGCCCTTGTAAATTGTGCCTTTTAAAAGAAATTTTGTGTCTTTTTACCAGAGTTTGCATTTTTAAGTTTGTTATGAATAAAAATGATTTTAAGTTAAAGATTTATTATTTCACTATCTATATACTTCTTAATTGTATTTCAGTTTAACCCTCTAGGTATCCGAAAATCATATTTGGCACAGACAGATAATACCTGGACTCATAAAGGCCCCCATATCTCAAATAGCGTAGGATCTTATCAAGTCTAAATCCGGCCCTGGAAATAAGAAAGAAAAGAAAAAATCTGATTATAAGATAGTTCAATTTCCTACTGACCATAAAAGTCTCAGCTTTATTCATTAGACCACCCAACTTAAATAACATTGGACGCAATTTTGACTGATGGCTAATAAACTACTTGAAGAGAAATTGAGTTGTTGGCTAAGTAGTGTCGAGTTTAAGTATCGGCCGCTTTTGATTGCAATTCATCAGGATATTCAGCATTTTACTACACTATTTAGTAAAGAGTGGTTGCAATTTAGAAAAAACAAATTTTACTTTTACTTATTAATATAAATTATATTATATCACAAAAAGTGTTTTCTCTCTAGCATTAAATGAATATCAAAAAATAACGGGTATTATTTTAAATAAACTGACCCTGTTGATAGACTACCTTGAACTTAGGATGTTATGATATTTTATAGAAAGCCAGCCCAGGGATAATGAAAAATTGAAATTTCGAATAAAATACATAAACAATTTAAGTATTAAATGAAAGACTTATTTTTCAGCAGTTTTTAAATTTTAAATAGTTGTTTTTTATTTATCCATATATTTCGGAAATTTTGTATAATATTCCTTCTTCAGTGGACCTCACTTAAAAAATCACCATACTTTTTCAGTCTTCACAAAAATTAGAACACAGGGCCATAGAGACATTTTAATTTGTTATTCTTAATTCTGCCCTCAAAACAATAACAATTTTTTTCATTTATATAAAGGCTTTAAAGAACAAGTCAATCAATACTTAATTTCTTCAAATCCAGTGACATATTCTAAATATTTATTTTTTGTTTTATTTATTTGATTATTTATTTATTCTTCCTAGTGTATTTATTTATTTATTTTTATTATTTGGACGACACGCGGTATTACTTTTTGTTATTATTATTCTTTTATTCTTGGTCGCAGCATACTAAGGTTTCACACCGTTCTGCTGTGGCCACACACTGAGCCACTGAACCGGATCCTAAGTGGGATGATCGGAGGGCTATAAGGTGAGATGTGGAGGCCTTTAAAAAATACAGTTGTTCTTTAAAGCGTCAAAAAGAAATTTATATAAATGAAAACAAATGTTATTGTTTTGAGGGCAGAATTAAGAATAACAAATTAAAATGTCTCTGTGGCCCTGCGTTCTAATTTTTGGGAAGACTGGACAAGTACGGTGATTTTTTGGGTGAGATCCACTGAAGAAGGAATATTGTACAAAATTTCCGAAATATTTGGATAAATTAATAAAAAAAAAAAACACCATTTAAAATTTAAAAAACTGCTGAAAAATAAGCATTTCATTTAATACGTATAAGAATCATCAGCACCACCGTGAATCGAGATAAACAATTTATTTTTAAATTTATTATTAATTAGTAATACGTCTCTAGCATACCAAGTCTTGAAAAAATATTCACTTTTATTATTATTTAATAAATGTGCGGGTGAGAGATTCTTTCATTAGAATCTAATCGAGCAAAATTACTAAAAAGGGCGTGGATAGAATAATCTCTCTTCGTTTAGTATTAAAACATTACACGTCGAGACTTCTTTTCCAAATACAAGTCAAGACTTGTTTCAGATTAATTTCTTAATTTCTATTATTATAGGAATGGCCTTTTGCACTTGGACCAAAATGATACTCGTTATAGAGAGAGAGAATATTTACTTATTCATTTGGACTTCACATTCAAAAATGTAAAAAAATAAATTACTTGGTGCGGCTCTAACTGGCCATCGTACCAAGATTTTACTTTACCATAGGTACACAAAAAGTTGTTTTTTTTTTTGTTTTTTGATTCTTTTATTCGAAATATCTAAAAAAAAGGGCTGAAACTCTAATATTTTATTAAAAAAATTTGAGCTAAACGATGACGATTTGCTCTACAAAAAAATCCCTAATGAGTGGACATTGAAATAATTATATTTTACGAGATTAATGATTTCGTCAAAATGTCTGTTAGTTAGTATGTTCCCAAATTTTGAGTACGGTCTAGCTCAAAAACTAATATGAATATCAAAAAGAAATTTCTTATTTATTACACCTAATGTTCTAATGTCCAAAAAGAGGCGACTGTGGGTCAGTGGTCAGAGTGCCAGGCCGCTGTCCTGAAGTATACTGGTTCGAGACTGAGTCTCGGCAGATATTTGCAGTCGCCTCCTCTTGGAAAGCAATGGCAAACTACCAAGAGTATAACTGTCTAGTCAACCTCTCCAAAACTATCGGCGCTAAAAAGTAGGTCCCGTATATATGCGTAAAACAACTAAACACACCAGCACAGGTATATGTGGAGAGGAGCCGACGCCCGTTCGGGCATGGCACTATAAGAAGAAGAATGTTCTAAAACTGTGTTTTTGTGACAATATCAATTTTTAAACGAAGTTTACGATTTTATGCCCTGTCGCAATTATAGCAGCTTCGGGGCGTATGCGGATCAAGGCAGGGTTAAAGCCTTAATTTTCATAAAATAAGTAACGTTTATATTTCAATAAAAGTAATTTTCGTGAAGGCTTTTATATTTGAATAAAAGTACTTTTCATGAAGGCTTTTATATTTGAATAAAAGTACTTTTCGTGAAGGCTTTTATATTTGAATAAAAGTACTTTACGTGAAGGTTTTTATATTTGAATAAAAGTACTTTTCGTGAAGGCTTTTATATTTGAATAAAAGTACTTTTCGTGAAGGCTTTTATATTTGAATAAAAGTACTTTCATGCAGGCTTTTATATTTGAATAAAAGTACTTTTCATGAAGGCTTTTATATTTGAATAAAAGTACTTTTCGTGAAGGCTTTTATATTTGAATAAAAGTACTTTTCGTGAAGGCTATTTAAATTAAGAAATTATTTTTATTTTATTTATGATATTATTATTAGATCACTAATTATATGCAGATGTTATGTTGGTATGTAATTGAGAGATAAAAGACGGAACCCTTTGCCTGTCATATTTCATAGTTGAGATGATTTCTGATATGGGAACCCATTCGTGTAACCCGTTCGTTCATTCACAAGATCTTGTCTTTTTGTTTTCGCACCAGTCAGCCGTTCATCTTTTGCTCGTAAACCGTGCGACTTTCACATCTACTATTAATACTAATACTAATACTATTATCTCTCTCTTGAGCAGAGGCCCGTGAAAAGCTCTGCAAATTGACAAACTAAATCCATAAACTATCTTAATATAGATCTTCATCAAATATGTAGCAACATATGATAAATGCGCGTCACGGGTTCATTTATAACTATCCCTTCTTTGAAATCCTCCTCCTTAGTTTTTCTCCTTTAAATTAATACGTTCTAAAGCTATAGAGCTCAAAATCTAATCAGCTCAAATTATTTTTCTTTATCTCGGTTACCAATGACAATCAGAAATTCAGAGATTCAAAAATTTCGGCACATTCACATAAACAATAATTAGATAAACAGTTTTAGAAACAATACAAACAGAATGACATATTGAAAAGTTCTTAAGATAGAACGCCCAAAATCTATATCGTTTTGAAAATACAAACATTTTGAAACAGAAAAAGAACTTTTTTTTATATTATCGAAAAAGATAAAATTCTCAATAACCAACAGGACATTAGAAATTCCACAATAATAGATCTATTAATTAATAAAAATTAAAACTTAACACTCTTCTTTCTGAACTATATACTATTTCCCAAAATACAATCAAAATCAAATTCAAACCACGCGCCTCAACCTTCTAAAATAAATGACATACTACTGATATATGTGATAAGCACAAAATTGTTGTATATTGCAATTTATCTCATCTAATTTATCTCTATTATGTTTTATTTTAATCTGTTTCTCTAAATGTAATTTATGCTTATTTGTACATTGATATTTATAATTAATTTTGAATTTATGATTTAAAATTTGTAATTTTATTTTCTAATTTAATTCTAGAAAATTTATATTTATACTTGTTATTAAAGGTTTTTTTTTATTTATATTAATATTCATATTTACCTAGCTTTTTATATTTATATTTATGTGTTTTTATATTAAAAAAGAAAAATTTTTGGAAAAAATTGTTTAAATTTTAATTTTATTGATGTTTTTCTTGTGTTATATTGGTATGCATGATTTGAATGTTATATATTGTTATATTGGTACTTTTGAATTAGATGTTAAAAATTGTGATCGCTCGTTCAATTATTATTAGTTTTAACCTGTAAACTCCTGATGATGGACTAATAATCCGAAATATATTGAATTTGTATAAACCTCTTTGAGTTTTATTTCATTCACTGTGAAACTACACACCCTTTACTTTATTAATTAAGAAAAAGAACTGTATGAGAATCGGAATTCTGAAAGAAAACAAATTTTTTCATTAAGAAAAATAATAATAATAATAATAATAATAACTTTAATAAATTAAAAATTAAAAATACACCAAACGTCTTATCTTGTATTTATATAATTTTATTTAAACTTAAATAGTAACGTGTATGTATTTTTCGAAATATTGTAGGTAAGTATTCTTGTAAAATGTTTATGTCAAGATTTCCTCAATGATAGATTTATTTTATTTTATTTTAATTTTTTTAATGTATTTACGTGTATCTGTCTAAATTAAAATTTTTTAATAAATACTTATCTAATATTTCACTTCATTTTTAATTTTTCCGGAATGTTCACTAAAAGCTGAAAATATATAATTATAAATTAATTGAAAACACAGCTTGAGTGCCTGATAATTCTGTTTATATCAATAGCAAACTCTAATCCCAGAAATGCATATGTATTTTTAAATGAGACATAGAGTATAGATGGTTACATGCGAGACCTTTTTTAGCCCTGAATAAGGAGAGAAAATCTTCCAAAATGTTAATTTTTAAGAGAATTAAAAATTATGTTCAAAATAATAATAATAATAATAATAAATAATAATGCAACAGGAATAGCAAGGAATTGGACAAAAATTAAAAACACAGAGTTTTTATTAAATGTGCCAGATGTTTCGTCAATTTATTTTGACTTCTCAGTGGCCCATTTTTTCACTCTTTGTCAAAAAACAATTTCACTATACGACAAAATATATAAAGTGAAATTGTTTTTTGACAAAGAGTGAAAAAATGGACCACTGAGGAAGTCAAAATAAATTGACGAAAAGTCTGGCCCATTTAATCAGTGTTTTTTAATTTTTGTCCAATTCCTGCTATTCCTGTTACAAATTTATTAAGGATGCAAAAATACAACCAAATAATAATAATTTTTATTACCCTTGGACTGCCTTTCCATCACTTCTCCATTGAGTTCTGCCAGTCGATCTCCAAAAGAAAATACATCTAATTTATTAAATAAAAAATAATTTTTAAGAAAAAATAAAACCGACTTCAAAAAATTAAATGCAACAAATAAAATACACTAAAAGGATATAAAATAATTATTATCTTATTTAGTTACAACTAAACTATGAAATATTAACATGAGATTACTTTTTGAAGTCGGTGCCAAACAAACTATACCTATAAGCGAGCGTGCCAACCAAACGTACTAAGTAAGATCCGTCGAGTGCGATTCATAAAAGGTATCTGTTTGGCCCTGACTTAAAAAAGTAATTTCATGTTAATATTTCGTAGTTTAGTAGTAACTAAATAAGATAATAATTATTTTATACCTTTTAGTGTATTTTATTTGTTGCATTTAATTTTTTGAAGTCGGTTTTATTTTTTTCTTAAAAATTATTTTTATTTTTCTCTTTTTAGTGATGTTATTAATAGTGATCATAACAACAGAACTTAACCAAATTATTATGGCACCATCCCTAAGATACCCCCTTTCCAATAAAAAAAGAATCATCATCATCGGTCCATAAACAAAGAAGTTAGTCCTGAACAAACCTAACAAAAAAGGTCTAATACCTATAAAAAAAATGGGACCAATCGGAAGGTAGACTGAACCCAACACAAAAAAATTCCAAAATCGGTTCACAATTGGCGGAGATATGAGGTAACATAGGCACAAAAAAAAAAAAAAAAAAAATCAGTCGAATAGAGAACCTGCTCCTTTTTTGAAGTCGGTTAAAAAGAATGCGATCCCTAGCAAGGAATAAATTTCAATTTCATACGAAATATATTCTATATTTTTTAGTTAGACTGAACAACCTCCGAATACTACTAATAAAAATCAGTCTAATTAAATATAGAAGCTACTTTCATTATATCCACATATAAGTCCAATTAAGGACTTATGCCTTTTTTTTCAAATTTAATATACAATTCTATAAAAGAATCAGAGTAAAAAAAATCTTTCCAGTAGAAAATTATTTCTCATGCTCGTTTTAACTTATTGAATAATTTGCTTCAAAGTTCGAGCTGAAATTAAATTATCTCGTTCTCAATTCCATTCATTTTATTATGGGCCCGCCGACCTATTTAAAATCATATATAAGATGGAGATAAAAAGCGTAGAGTGGAAGCATAACCCCCCAACCCCTAAGAACATCTCTTCAATTCCAAATTATAAAATGAATCGTAAATGGAGAATATGGGCATAATGAAAAATCACAGAAAAAAAAATTAATGAATATGGTACTTAAAAAATATATAAAGGTGGAGGATCTGAACAACTTTTTATATTAATTCATCATTCTTTGGGTATATTTATGCTTATAATTAAAGCTGAATAATTTTAGTATAATTAAGGGGTAAGAGGATTTAAATAGGTTGTTTAGTTAAATTAAGAGATTTAATTTTAATTTCCTTATACTACATATATAATAAATTGAAACAGTATACTATACGCTTTATCAACGATTCTTCTAATTTTGGCATTCCTGACACCTTTTAGGATTTTTGGAAACCCAAGAGTAAATATATATGGAATAAAAAAACTTTTTTACAAGGGTCGAATCCTTAGACCATGAAATATATAGACACTCCCTCTGCTACTCTCCACACAGAGTGAAGTGAGGCCAACATAGCCTACAGATAACGTCACGTTCTCGAATAAATATTTTGGTAATATTAATTTAATATTAATTTGCGATTATTGGAATCCAAAATAAATAATCTAAACTACGATAAATTTATCTCAATGTATAATAATTTCTATAGTGACCATGCTATTTCTGGGTGTTCCTACCTACAGATGACGTCACATTCTCTAGTTGATGTTGGGCTCACCAAATCGACACCAGGGCTTGTCTATATCGTATATTTCATGGTCTAAGGTCGAATCTATATAGGAATCATGCGTTAAACATAGAGGCAGCACTACTCCTGGAGGTAGCGCTCTCTTGTCTTTATTTATTCAAATAATTTGGAGGAATTGTCGCAAATTTATTGTTTTGTTTTTATTTATTTATTATATTTTTAAATAAATAAATAATAAATAATAATAATACTAGTAAACAAAAAATGACATATAAACATTTAATAAATACCCCTATTATTTTAGACATTTTGGTCGTCAGTTTGCTCTAAAGTCATGGCGAGGGTCTCTATATAGACATTTTGGGCTGCAGCCCAGGGCCCTGTGGATATATATGGCCCTCAGCCCACTTTGAAAACAATGGACAATATATGGAATTAAAAAATAATAATCTAAAATTTTAAAAATTCCTATCATAAGGTTGGCAACCCTGAGATCAATCAACCCCTATACCGTATATATCATTATAGAAAACAGTTTTTTGACAAAATGGCATTAGTTTGATTAATTAGGTAGGCCCTCAAGTAGTGTTAGCCCGGGCCCCCACACATTTCTGAAGAAATTGAAGGAAAAGTGAAAACTTTTTCCAAGACTTAGTATAAGCCTGTATTTATGCAACCGAAAGACGCCCTCTGACTAGAAGTAACCTACCCTACAGGCGTGCCTGTTAAATGAATATTTTTCATGTCATGAACTCATTTCCTATTTTTCGGAACAATAAGTCTCAGAACTACGAAATTCAAAACTTAAGCTCAATATAGGCTAGAAGTAGTACAAAAGACTTTTGGTTGAAATCGGAACACCGGAAATTGACATTTACATGAAAGATTTTTCGTTTTTTGGGGATTTTCTCAAATACTGCTCTAAATATTTTTTAAAATTGGTGTGCTAATCAAATGTTATAAGTTGTTAGTTATGTACACATTTTAATCTGATTGAAATAAAGGAAGATGGTGTAAATTAGGAGTGTCGAAAAATAAATATTTAAATCGATAATATTATCGTCTTATACGCTACATCGCTGAGATTTGGCATTTGAAACTATGAGCTATCTAGAAGTTAGAAGAAGTAACTCGAGATTTTGGCTGAAATCAAAGAAACGAAAGTTGATATTTACTTTAATTTCTGTAATTCCTAAAGATGGGTTGATAGCCCGAAATATATATATATATATATTGAAAAAATTTGCCTCTTTTATTTTTTTAATTTTAACGTGAAACCAGTGACCTAGAAAACCTAACTCATAGTAAATTAATATCTCATAAAATATTTATTTACTTTTATCTTTATTAAAGATGTTTCACCTTGCACCAACACCACAATCTCTATTAATTAGTTCCAATGTTAGAAGGGGCGCAAAATTATAGTTTGCACACGGGCGGCCGAATGGGTTGGCGCGGCCCTGGCTTGGGGAAACCCAAATTGAAGTAATGAATGAAAAAAATTGATATGATGATTTCAAACAAGGAAGAAACTGATTTGAAAATCTTGTCACCACTCTAGTTGATTTTCTTTAATTAATGAAACAATCCTCCTTTGACCCTTTTAAATCCTAAAGAAGAATGGAATATCGTCTTTTAAGAAGATGACAATGTCGTTTTAATAAATTCTTTTATTCGGAATTTATGATTTTCATTATCCTTGGACTGCCTTTGCATCATGTCAGCATTGAGTTCTAACACTTCTTAAATAGAAAATACTATTAATATAAATCATATAAAATAATATATCTTCTTTAACTAGACCCAAAATATTATTAGCATTTAGGGAAAGCGGTTTTGGTTTATAGTGAAACAAATTAAACAAAGGAGTTTTTAAAGGAATGTAGTGGTGTTTCATTAATAAAATAAAAATAAAAATTTTAATTAAATTTTGGAGTTTTATTGAATACTCTATATATATTTCGGGTTTTTAGTCCATCATCAGGAGTTGTATTTACAAAAGACCGAAGAAAAATTTTACATTCTAATACCTAAACCCGAAATATATATAGAGTATTCTATAAGACTACAAAATTATTTAATTTTTTTTTTATTAATGAAACACCATTACAACCCTTTAAAAACTCTTTTGCAATATATTATTATCTCGGTATGGCAAGTAGGTACTAGCTAAATAAAAGTAACAAGTCCATTTTCGTACCTTTGTTTTTTGTTTAAATTGAATCTTCGATTTCTGTTGTTTCTAATTTCCCCCTATTTTCGATTCTTTCCTTTGAGAAATTCCTTCTTTTGATAAGTTTCAATCTCTGTGTCGATTTTTCTATTCGTCCAAATTCACTTTGCATATATAACTGCGTCTGTTTGGTTCATCGTTCGTATCTTTAAGTAGCGCCTTTTTTCCCTCTTTTTTTTTTCTCCCTCCCTCGGGCGACTTTTCTTCACCTTTTGGATTTCCTGTAGTCCTTATGCTGGATAAACATCATTTCCTATTCTTAAATATACACCGTTTGAATAGCTGTGCGCCAACTTATTTCTATTGCTTGAGTTTTCTCTCTCTCGCCAGTTAAATATTTTATTAACACTTGCAAAATCTTCCATTTCAATTCATCTCCATTTTCATGTTATAAAAAAATAAAATAAAATAAAATGAGGCAATCAATTTAATTTCTTATTCAATAACAAGACATTGAAAATTTGGGAAAAATTTAGTATTTTTTATTTTTTATTTAACGAATTGAATTGTTATATATGTTGCACTAAAAACCCGTTTTTTTTAGTAAGAACGCGTTCTTACTAGTTAAAAAGCGTTTCACTGATGTGCAACTAGTTGTTGTTTGAATTTGGTTCAAAGGTCTAGAATCTTCATTTTTGAACTTCCGCCTCATTTTGGGTGTTTATTTTCAAAAAATTACATCCTCTACAGATTTTATTCTAATTTTTGACATTTTGGTTTAAAATTTTTTGAAAATAAACACCCGAAATGAGGCGGAATGTCAAAAATGAAGATTCTAGAACTTTGACCCAAACTCAAAATTTCTTATATAATTTTACAATAAAAAAATGGGAAGTCTGGCCTCAAAACTTTTTAATAATATTACATACCAGTATTGTATTCTTACAACATATTTTTTACTAAAAAAAAGTAATACAAGAAAAAGTAAAGATAGTCAATCCAGGGTTGGGACTAGAAGTATAGGTGTTGAAACCAGTGGTGGTATTTTTCTTTATGAGGATGATTCAGATGGTTATATAGATTATAAGGATATAGGGAAGAATGGTATTAATTTAAATACAGTCTGGTTCCTACAAGGTAGTTAATTCAGATATTAATATGTAGGTTTGCATTCATTTGTAGGATCTGGCATTGATTTGTGAAAGTCTGTCTATTTATTACTACTTGGGATTATAGTCTTCTGCCTCCTATGATTAAATCAATTATAAAATTTGTCAAGTCCTAAAGTCCTAGCATTGTAAAAAATTTTATTTAGTTCTCTCAAGCAGAGATTAGCTGAGGTAGAGAGAGGTCATACGATCCTTGTTAAGGTTTTGACCAGGTTTCCTTAACAACTTATGGCAAATGCCGGAATGGCTAATGCGTCGCTTGCTCCTGGTATCGGGTTTTTGCGCGGAATTTTTAAATTACTCTTTGTCTTTTGATGGAAATCTATGGTCATGTTATTTGTTAATGAGCATACATTTCTATTTTTTTTTTCTTTTTTTTACTTGTTTATTATTTGTTAAATTGTTGTAATTAATTTGTATTGATGTTTGTTAATGTATTGTAGCTAGATTGTATTGATGTTTGGAGGACCTAGCCACCGAGGACTTGTGCCTCTAAGCAGGTCGAGGAATAAAGATTTATTTATTTATTATTTATTATTTGTATTGTAAACATATATAAAATTTATAATTTTTTTAACAGTGACTTATAGGGACTTCTCTAACGTAAATAAGTTTTCCCTTTTATTCATTATTGAATAAATTCGCGGGTGATTAGAACCTGATTTAGAGCAAATCATTGCAAGGGTGCCAAATACAAGTCCAAGCCCATTTCAGAGGCTTAGAGATGAGTTTCTAATTTATGTTATTCTAGGAATGGCCTTTGAATCTAGGTAAAAAAACATTAACGAAATGTATATTAGATTTAGATTTTCCATATACAAGTCGAGACCTGTTTCAGAAGTCTAGAAATGAGTTTCTAATTTATACAGGGTGGGGCATAAAGATCTACCACATTTTGAAGATGTATATAAAAAATGAACAAATTTAACCAGAAAAAAACTGAATATATTTTTGAAAAGAACAAAAAATAAATTTTTTAAATGTGTTTCAAACATTATCAGACAAAATAAAAGGAGGGGGGGGTCAAAAATGAAAATTCTAGATCTTTCGATCAAACTTAAACAAATTTTTTATACATATTCTCTGGACCTCCAGAAGGCTAGAAATGCAAAAAAATAACCAAATTTTGTATACATAGTTTGGCCGAAAGGGCTAGAATTTTCATTTTTGACCATCCCTCAAACTTATTTTCGTCTGATATAATGTTTAAAACACATTTAAAAAATATATATTTTATGTTTTTTTCAAAAATATATTCAGTTTTTTCTAGTTAAATTTTTTCATTTTTTTATACCTTCTTCAAAATGTGGTAGATCTTTATGGCCCACCCTTTATTATTCTAGGAATGGCCTTTTGATTCTAGGTAAGATAATATTAAAAAGAAATGTAGGTATATCAGATTCAAATATTTATTCACTGAAACCGCAAATAGTGTTCCGAGTCGTGAAAAGTTTCAATTTTCCTCCAATTTATCTGATTGAAATTAGGCTCAAAAATCGTTTTTTTTTTTTTTTTTTAATGGGAAACCTCTCATATCTCGAATTATATAAATTACTTCAAACAACCGAGTTTGAAAACCAACAAACCACTCAATGGTGTGGGAGGGTGGACTTAGAGCCAGGTATCTCTTTTATCTATTTTGATTGATTCTTGTGAGTGAATAAAGCAAAGTAAAAAAATCAAAGACTAAGGTAGAAAGAGATGAGAGAGTGGGTCGTCGAGGAAGCCGAGGGGGGCTTAGAGGGGACCGTGGAATGGGGAGGGGGGGGTTGTGGCACGTGCCTTTTGGATTCCTTTCCAGTTTTGTCTCTTATCAATTCAAGGGGTGGCGGTAGTAAAACCACAAGCAGCCCTTTTACGACTCGGAAGGGTTTTTTTATATATAAAAATGCTCGCAATGTAGATGTGACCTTTGTAATGGATAGTATATATAATATATATGGCCTATATATAAGGAGTGGGTGAATAGAAGATAAGCCATGCCAAAAAACATTGTTTCGTAAATGTAAGCCTATTAACTAGGGGGTCTTTCCTCTTTCTTTTACTACCCCTTTTTTTATCTTTATAATACATCAATCAGATAATTTATAAATTTATCCACACACTACCTTTATAAATTTCAAACATGATGTAGCATTGCATGAAAAACAAATTAAAGATGAAGTCTTAATTAATCTACTGTTCATAATTAGTAGACATTGTGGTGTTGGTGCAAGATGAAACATCTTTAATAAAGATAAGAGTAAATAAATATTATATTTAATATTGATTTACTATGAGTTAAGGATTCTTGGTCACATATTTCACATTAAAATTAAAAAATTAAAAGATGTAAAAAATTTTTCTTTTTCAATATATATATTTCGGGCTATCAACCCATCTTCAGGAAGTACAGAAAATAAGTTATTTTCTGTACTTCCTGAAGATGGGTTGATAGCCCGAAATATATATATTGAAAAAGAAAATTTTTTTACATCTTTTAATTTTTTAATTTTAATGTGAAATATGTGACCAAGAATCTCTAACTCATAGTAAATCAATATTAAATATAATATTTATTTACTCTTATCTTTAATCTACTGTTTAATAAACATTTTTTATCAAGAAAATAAGACCCAGATTCAAAATCTGTTTACATATGTCACAAGTGATCGTCCCCTCAGAAATCGAACCCAAGTTCCAATTTTCCATTTGGACTAGTTCGCTTAACCTTAGAGACGATATGGCATTTAGATAATATCTGGTATGTATCTAGAGTTAAGCCGAATTCTAGAAAAGCAGGT
This sequence comes from Forficula auricularia, assembly GCA_024734495.1. NCBI lineage: Eukaryota > Metazoa > Arthropoda > Insecta > Dermaptera > Forficulidae > Forficula > Forficula auricularia. The sequence goes on from JALMQS010000084.1 coordinate 3,646,483, forward strand.
TCGGCGCTTGAGTACAAGTCCTAAGGGGCCGATCCTTCTGACATGAATGAAATAGATCTAATAAGATCTTTGATTCTGGGCTTTAAATTTCTTGATAACAATTTGACAAAAATAGAGCTAGAGATGTTGAATTAAAAAAAAAAACACCAATTTTCTTAAAAATTAAAATATGACACGATTTTGGTCATAAAATATTTTTATTCGGTACGGTCAGTTAGCTTATCCTACCGGGCGGGTCTTGTTCTATTCATAAACTTTGACTTTATTTTAAATAAGTTGTGACTTAAAACTTATATTTTTTATGTAAAAATCTTAACCGGAATATGTGATTTTAATAGAAATTTACTTATTTATTTATTGTTGGTTTTAGAAATGACTGAAATATGGGAGAATAGGTATTGCACAATTTTCTTCCTGTGTGTTTTCCTATTTTTGATTTCAATATCAGTGTGGATTCAAGAATAGATAATATCGTATAAAGTTCGTTCTGGTGCCAAAACGATTGAATTTAGAAATAGAAGAATAGCTTGAAATTTAGAGTTAATATGTATGTATTTTCAATATAAAAAGAACTAATAAGGTTTTGAGCTTTGCTAGCTTGAGAGAATCTGAATAAAAAAATTGAGAAAATCGTCTCGATATAGGGAAAACTTTCTAATAGTTAAAATTTGAATTTTTATTTAAATCATACTTAATTAATTATAATCATTTATGAACACGAACAAATAATACAATAATACAATATACAATTAGTAGTTATATTGTATTATTTGTTCGGGATCAATAAATAATTGTAATTAATTATCTGTGATTTAAATAATAATTCAAATTTTATTCAAAGTAATCACAAAAAAGCTTCAACAGCTTCAATACTTTCTAATAGTTGTTGGTCTCAGAGAATAAATTGAAATTTGGCACAGAAATTTTCACTAAATACGTCACTAAAGGCCACTTTTCATCTTCCTGCCGAAAAAATTGCATAATCAAAAAGTTCGTTGGAATAACAAACGGTAGTTAATTAATATTTAAGAAATTTATTTGAATTTTGATTTTTTGTAAAATTTTCAAAACATTGATTTTTTGAAAAATTTGAAAATTTTGATTTTTTTTTTGAAAATCTTCAAAATTTCGATTTAGCGAAAAATCTTCTTTTAATTTTAAGGTCGTGAGTTCAATCCCCACATGGGAGTAAAATTTTCAAAACATTGATTTTTTGAAAAATTTGAAAATTTTGATTTTTTTTTTGAAAATCTTTGAAATTTCGATTTAGTGAAAAATCTTCTTTTAATTTTAAGGTCGGCAGTTCGATCCCCACCTGGGTGTCAAAATTTTCAAAACAATGATTTTTTGAAAATTTTGATTTTTTTTTTTTGAAAATCTTCAAAATTTCGATTTAGTGAAAAATCTTCTTTTAATTTTAAGGTCGTGTGTTCGATCCCACCTGGGGCTCTTATTCTTTCTGCTTTTTGCTCTCGTACTATTGTTATATTATTTCCTCCTCCTTAAATATGTAACGCTCGAGAATCCGAACTCGCATAAGAAGTTACAACTTCAAAAATTATTAATCTAGATGCCTTCATTTGAAATTTCTCTTTTGAGAAAGATAAAACAGTGTTTGCTAAATGTAAGCCCATTATGTACTATACTAGAGGTCTCTCCGATTTTCCTTTTACTGGCCCATTTTATCTTTATAATTCATCAATCGGATAATTCATCTAGTACAGTATACACACACACATGTATTTTTTTTAAATTTAAAACCTGACGTGACAGTGAATGAATTATATAGGAGGGAAAATGAAAATGAAAAAGGAAAAGTCTTTTAATTAATACAAGATTAAAGGTTTCCTTTTAGTAAGCAATTGTAGATAAGCGGCCGGGCGATGAAGGGGAGGCTGATATACGGGGATGATTATTTCAAATAATTTGTATGTGCTTCGGCTTAGACTAGGTACTCTCTAATAGGGGAAATAGAAAATTAATTTAAATTATTTGCTAAAGTGCTATTTATTATATAGAAGTAGCGAAGTTTTTAAAAATTGAAGGAATAAATTAAAGATTGTATCTGTTGTAATATTTTTTGCCTATCGTATTTAGAAAAGTTTTGATCGTGAAAGATAAATCATATTTTTTTCAAGAATTGGTACGCTCTCTGTGAGGGGTCGATGAAGGAAGCATGTAATAATTTTCATTGATCCTTTAAACAAGAAGGGAAGATCGCTCAGCACGCCTTCGCTGTCAAATTGGATAAAAATCGAACAAGCGCTTTCGCCAACTCTTTTATCCCTATGACCTCTGGAACTCGCTCCCAGCCGCCGTCTTCCCAGTGACTTATAACCTTCGGCTGTTTAAGACAGTATCCACAGATACCTTCGACCCCTGCTCAGGACATAAAATTTCCCTTTCTTCTTTTCACGATGGAGGGGCCAACCCAGGCCTTTAGGGGATGCACCTTTTAGGTGTAACTCCTTCTCTCATCATTTTCATAAAAAAAAATATTCTCGAAATCTCGGTTTAAAAATTGAAAAAAAAAACTTTCCAATAATTCTTCTTTTTTTCTGTTTATGCATATCAGTAGACTATCTTCCATTCAATCTTCATCCTGTTAACACACTTGGACTAGAACATGTTTTCTAGACACTGGGAGATCTTCTAGACACCTTAAAGACATTTTAAAGACAAAAAGAACTGAATAAGACATCTTCTAGAGCGGGTGTGATATCTGGGGCAGTCAGTCTCCAAGGAAAAAACTATTGGTATAATCTTTAATATTCCTACTATACATGAACTTATTATTTATTTATATTTGTAAATCAAAAAATTCAACTAAAATATCCAAAAGTCAAAACATATATATTTTTTTTTTAAAGGAGCTCAAAATATTGTGGTATAATACAAATATATCAGGAGCAACGTTTTTTACTTTTTTATATAGGAAATCAAGTAGGTACTAACATTTTTTAATTTGTCGATAGATTTTTCCCTCTTGAAATATGTGAGTAAATACTAACCATGTTTAAAATCAAAAACTGTAACAAATTTTTTGATATGTTCCTATGTAAATACAATACAAAACTCGTTTAGAATTGAAAACTGTGCCAAATTTTCTGTGGGATGATTATGAAAAGATAAAATGTGCTAAAACCACAAAAATTGGGTAAATTTAGTTTTATTTTAATATATTATCATGATTTGTTTGGAACTACTGGAGGTAATAAGGGGAGTTTTAAGATGGAAATGCTTGTTAAGAATTTTTTTATTTAAAATTTTTAAGGGACGAAATACTTTTGAACTCACGATTTTACGTCTTAAAAGTAACATTTCTACAAAAATACCGCAGTTATACGAGAGTTACTTTTACAAAAACAATACAAAAAGTTTCAAATATGAAATTAACAAAAGTAAATAAGTAAATATCGAATAAAATCTACCGGTTGTTAACTAATAGGTCGCGACCGAAAAGTGGATCGTTTTTTTTTCTTTAAAGGGGTGCAAAAAATAATAACCACATTGCTTATCTCTATCTTGGTCATGGACAAAAAAAGATTAATAACCACTGCATTGTGGTTTCTGGAGAATATTTCATTAATCCTTCAAAATTTCGAACCACAAATACCTTTGACTATAATTAATAATAATACTGAAGGAGACAATAAAAGAGTGTCTTTTGCTGGAATTATAAATTTTATTTATTTATAACGAGACTATAGTTTCGAGGGCTTTGCCCTCTTCATCAGTCTATTACAATTGATCCACAGGAATTAATTTATGAATCAATTGTAATAGACTGATGAAGAGGGCAAGGCTCTCGAAACTATAGTCTCGTTATAAATAAATAAAATTTATAATTCCAGCAGAAGACACACTTTTTTATTGTCTCCTTCAATATATAAAAATTCTGCTACTCTCGGCAAAAACTTTCAATTTAATAATAATACTAATAGTATAAGCCTTTATTGTTTATTTTTCTCAAATATACATATTATATATGTACAAAAATTGTTATCTTGAAACTATGCCCTTATAGGGATCCAGGTTGGCCGAGTGGTTAAAGTGCATGCATTCTAAACAAGCTAGCACTGGTTCAAGCCCGACTCGCTGAAAATTTTGACCGGCTATAATCATGATTCAGTCAGGGGAAGGCAATGGGAAACCACCCTGTGAAAAAATTTCCTCAGGAAAATTTCAATGGAGATACTCTCCATAGTAATCGCCGACGCTCTTATGGGCATAGGCCTCTCCCATTGACTATAATTAAAAATAAATAAATAAAATAGAAAATGACATAAAACAATTTCCAACGCTTCAATTTCCATTATCTCTCTTTAACTTTAATTAGATGATAATACTTAGACGATCTACTTGGCTCTTTATCTAAAAATATTTGAAATTCTCAATTAGCTAAGAGAAGCCAGGTTAGATTCTATTTCTTCGAGTTTGGCCTCTTTTGCCTTGCAAAATGTTCCTTCACTTTGCATGAAGGGTTAATCAAGTACAAGGAATTCAGGAACATTGTTACCAAGTTATATCGTCGATGGTTTCTCACCTAACAACAGACGAACAGGGTGAGGAAGACAAGGCGTTATTAGTTATTAAACTTTAGACAACTTGGCAATTTATGGATTAGCTTTTTACTTATTTTTTTATAATAAGCCATATTTTGAATATATTGAGCTCTATTGAGCTTGAATATATTTAAAAAAGAGGAAAACTTTGGAAAAGTTGTTTCGCCCTAACTATATACCTTAAATTAAAGGAGACAATAAAAGAGTGTGTGTCTTTTGCTGAAAAAATATTTTTTTTAATTTATTTTTAATGAGACTATAGTTTCGAGTGCTTTGCCCTTTCATCAGTCTAACTCAGAGGTCGGGGAATTTAATAGCCATTACCCCAAAATATTTTTGCGTAGGTTGCTGTTAACCCTACATTCTGAAAAGCAAAAAAAAAGGTAAATGTATATTATTTATTGAATTAATTGGAATTTACATGAAAACTATCTGAGAGTAAATAAAAATTAACATTAACATTAACATAATGCCTCGCCCTGGTTTGAGACGGTTCGAGAGTTTTTACTCGGAGCGACCCGGAGTGCTATCGCCGATTTCCAGATGTATCGTGATGGCTAATAATAATGACCACCTTATTGATTTCTTCTCGAGAAATGCCCTAGCCCAACCCTTTTTCAGCGTTGATCTATTTATTTAATATTTTACCCAGTAGCCTATATTCCCAGTCAAATATTTATTTTTCTTGACCATGGCGGTTTCCTGCCTATTTATTTATTTATTTTTTATTCCTTGACTACGGCAACTTTTTGTCTACTTATTTATTTATCTGTTTTTTAAATTATTTATTTTTAAATAATCCACCTAACAACAATTTCTTCAAACCCAGCGACATATTCTAACTATTTATTTTTTGTTTTATTTATTTGATTATTTATTTATTCTTCCCAGTGTATTTATTTATTTATTTTTATTGTTTGGACGTCATGCGGTATTCTCTTTTTTTGTTTATATTATTATTTTATTCTTGGTCGCAGCATACTAAGGTATCACACCGTTCTGCTGTGGCCACACCCTGAGCCACTCAACCGGATCCTGAGTGGGAGGATCGGGGGGGGGGGGGGGGCTTAAAAAAATCAAACGCTTTTACGTTTTAGAAAAATGATGTTGTTTCATTTTCGTTAAAATGACTTCAAAATTAGGACTTGTTGACGTGAGCGCAATTTGAATACAGTCCTCTGCTATCAAAGTAAAAATACTATAATAGTTTATAAAATAGAAAATTTTAAAAATGTCCTTATTACCCCCGATAGTTTCATTGTTACCCCATTTGGGGTAATTTACCCCGGTTCCCCGACCGCTGGTCTAACTAAAATAAAAAATCAATTCCTGTGAATCAATGTACTGATGAAGAGGACAAAGTCCTCGAAACTATAGTTTCGTTATGAATAAATTTAAAAATTTATTTTTCCAGTAGAAGATACACTCTTTTTTGGCTTTTCGTCCTTTCTAGCCATCAGCCAATTTACGATACTCACTATTTTTAAAACTTTGTCTTCTACCCAGGGATAAGATTTTAGCCGGTTGCCGAGAGTCGGATTAGAACCCGGGTCCCCTTGATACACTCTTTTATTGTCTCATTTAATTTATAAAAAATCTTCTACTTTCAATTTATGTGCCCTAAAGTAGCCAAGTCACGTTTCATTCAAAAAATTTTGACTGGAAATTTTGCCTTTTCTGAATTTCCTTTCAATTAGGATTACTAAGTCGATATTTCGCAGGGAGATTTTTAGGGTTCTGCTTAAAAGTAAACCCTATTAGGGTCCCTACAATGTATGCTCATTCTTGTTGACCATAAACTATATATTAAGACATGAACTTGAAATTTAGAAGTTATACTCATTCAAATTCAAATCAAATCAATATTTTGACTTAAATTCCACGTATTGCCTCATTCTCTCCGAATCAATGACAAATCAGAAAGATCCCTAGCCATGCTGTTCGACTCTTACTTGGCTGAAGATTTTTTTAAAATTATTCTTGTTAAAAAATGTCTAAAAATTATCAATCAAGCTTGAGTTGTTTGCCATAAAAGAATTTAGTCTTTTTGATTTTAAGTGATTCTTCCACGTTTTCAGTAGAGGTTGCCATTAATAATCAAAACATCAAAAATGGAATGCAATAAGGTTATTCCTCTAGTATTAGATAAGAATCGATCGTTATTTTTGATTTTAAGTCGATTCCTCTATGTCTTCAGCAATGGTTGCCAATAATAATCGAAGCGTCAAAAATCTAATGTAGAATTGTTATTCCTCAAGTAATAGATGAGAATCAATCGTTATTTTTGAATTTAAGTCAACATGGACTGCAAATAGCAAGTGATATCTGATTAATAATAAAGGAATAAACATATTAATATTTCAAATGAATTTGGATAAAGTTTAGCAACGATCCGTTGCAGTTTATTTTCGTATGATTCTCAGAAGGTATGTCTTCTGAATGAATTACGATACCAACGATACGGTAGAGAATCGGTATGCAATCTCAAGGGGAATAACGAAAAGTGTGGAATTTTTATCATTATTTCAAATTCTCAAATCCAACATTTTACAAGATGGTACACATTTACGTTAATTTATGATAAACACAATTTTCAAGGATAATCTTGTTGAGTCTTTGGTGGTATCGTTGAGGAACTTAAAGTTACTTATGGGCTCGACAAAATATGAATAAAGTATAAAATTTGAATTGGTTTTATAATTTCTCCATGGGCGGTCCATCTTTCAAATATTCATGATTGTTTTTTTAAATTTTAATCAAATTCTTCCAACTTAGAGTTCATTATTATAAAAATGCCCGCGCATTAAAAAAAGAAACTGATTATCAAAAACGATGATTTGATTGTTCTTTTTGGGCCAAAAATTACCTTTTTAAACGTCATCCTTATTTTTTATCTTGTTATCAAAATAAAAGAAAAAGAAGAAAGAAAGAAAGGAGAGAAAAAAAAATATCATGAATTATTCTCTGGAGCCAATTGAGCCTGAGCCTCCTCCCTGGCAAGTGATAAGAAAGCCAGTTAGTTCTCTTTTAAGTGGAAGATCAGCGAGAAAACGAGCCTCTTAACTTGATGGCAAAATAAAAATTCTTCCGTTCTGTTGTTTTTTCATTTGTTATTCTTCTTCGTAAAGATAATTGCAATACTAATTGGGGATTTTAAATTTTCCTGGTTTCCCTACTGTCAGAATCAATTAGAGACATCCAGCTTGCTATTTATAAATAATTTATATAATTATGCAGCTCTGTTATCAAGTGTTAATAGATTCAGGGATAATCAATCAAACCGTTGCTAAATTTTAATGGCTAATCAGATAAAATCCAGGATTGTTAATATTATCCCAGGCTTTTTACTTTACCAAACAGTATTGTAATCGTGCATGACAAAAAAAGTGTTTTTTTTTGCTTCTTTTTTTTCGAAATATCTCAAAAACAGCTGAAACTATTTTAATTTAAAAAAATTGAGTGGAACAATGGTGTTTTGTCTACAAAAAACTCTAATATCTGAACATTGAAAAATTATATTATTTGAGATATTAACTGTTTTAAATTTTTCATCAGGATATTCAGCATTTTATTACACTATTCGCTAAAGAGAGGTTGTAATTTAGAAGAAACAAATTTGCTTTCACTTATTAAAATATATCAGAAAAAGTGTTTTCTCCCTAGCATTAAATGAATGGCAAAAAATAACGGGTAATAGTTTAAATAAACTGCCCCTGTTGATAGAGTACCTTGAACTTAGGATGTTAGGATATTTGATCGAAAGCTCAGCCTAGGGATAATGAAAAATTGAAATTCCGAATAAATTAAATTTTTTTATTAATTAGTAAGACGTCTCGAGTACCGAGACTTGAAAAAGTATTCACTGTGCGGGGTAACTATTCTTTTATTAGAATCTAATCAAGCAAAATTACTAAAAAGGGCATGTATAGAATCATCTCTCTTTATTTAGTGTTAAAACATTACACGTCGAGACCTGTTTCCTAAATACCAGTCTAGACTTGTTTCAAACTATTGGAGATTAGTTTCTTAATTTCTATTATTCTAGGAATGGCCTCTTGCACTTGGACCAAAATGATTATTCGTTATATAGAGAGAGAATATTTACTTATTCATTTGGACTTTACTCACATTCAAAAATTTAAAAAAATAAATTACTTGGTGCGGCTCTAACTGGCGATTGTACCGAGTTTTTACTTTTTCCTCTCCAAATAAGAAGAAATTGGAGAATGAAAATCTCCCTACAAGTTTTCAAAGAATAAATGGGCAGATTTTAAATTTAGAATTTGAAAAAATATATCAAGATTTCCGGAAAAATATTTTATATCACCATTTTGGCATATTTTGAATCATTTTTATAGATTTAAATAAACTTTCTGATTGAATATATTATGGAAATGAAAGAAAAATTTAATAATGCCTCTTTATTAAAATTTTATAAACATTATCTAACCCGAAAGAAAGAAATATTCCTCCTGGCTTCACAATATTTATTCACTTTTTAAAAATATTATGAATTTAAACATACCTACTTGAAGCTATTTTCGAGAATAAAATTCACTAAAATCAAAATAATAATCTCAATTATTGGTAAAAAAATAACGAAGTAAAATTATTCTTCATCTTATATTTTTCTTATTTTTTTAATATTTATTATTTCAGTAATTAAAACTTTTTGAAGTGATAAATGATTTAAAAACAAAATCCCGAAGGAAGATTATTAAGCTATGACATTTTTGCTTCATTGTCATGGTGGATATCATTATTCTACATTATTAACTATATTTTTTGATTAACAAATAATAACAATTGAGTTAGTTATTATATATCCAGCTCGAGGCATTTGTTTTTCATTTTCCTTTTTACTTTATCCAATGCGAAGCATGGGAGAAAGTATTGGAATCGCTCTCGCGGCAAGCGCGACTTTAAAGGGTCCTCAGGTAAAGACTACGGAACCCATGGACTCAATTAAGGTCACAAATTGAAGTATTCAATGAGATTGAATTTTAGCACGTGACGGTTTTGCCAAAAATTACCTGGAATCTCGCCGAGAGGCCAAAAAGTGCCATTTTTTTGGAAGTGCGTGCGAATGGATGGATGGATGGATGGATGTGTGTGTGTGTGTGTTATCGTTTTTTTCGTCCACGAATTTTTCCAATAAATTGAAATTAAAAACCTACCAGTATTTTAACAAAACGAAGAGCTGATTAGTTTTTGGTACATATCGGTCCACAAACATTAGTACTTTATTTCAGTACTTTTTTAGTTTTTTCTAAATATCTTGAAAATGACTTAACCAATTTTGATGAAATTTAATATCCTAATTAAGTACCTTGGGACCCACAAAAAAGGTTAAATAAAGTTTTTAGTAAAATTATATTTTAAAATACTTTACTCTAGAACATATTAATATTTCAAATGAATTTGGATAAAGTTTAGCAACGATCCGTTGCAGTTTATTTTTCCTTTTTCCATGTAAGCCAAAAGGTTGGACACCACTGCTTCACCTCAAAAACCAATAAAGAATGTATCAAAACGAAACTTTAAATTCAGAGATTTTCTATTGAGATTAACAATGGATTACATTTTGGTTAAATAAGCTGACGTGTTCTGATGTGGCCATCCACTTGACTTTACCATACAACCTGGCCCCTAAAATTATTTATAATCATGTAGGAGGGGGTTAGTTTTTGCATTTGTACACTTCTGGGGTCCCATTGATTATGTATACAAAATTTGGTTGAGTTTGCTCAAATGCCCTAGATTTTTAATTTTTAACCCCCTCCACCTACCTTAATTTTGGGTCGATATGCACCAAAATCTAATCAGCTCTTAATCTCAATGCAACAAAACTTCGTGTGAAATTTGGCTTCGATATTCACACTAGTTTTTGAGCTAGCTCGTCCACAAAAATTTGGTAACGCATAGACAACCAGACAACCAACAGACATTTTGACAAAACACTTATTATCTCAAAAAATATAATTTTTTCGATGTTCACTTATAAGGGCTTTTTTGTTAGCGAAATGCCATGGTTTTGCTCAATTTTTTTAATCAAAATAGTTTCAGCTGTTTTTGAGATATTTCGAAAAAAAGAAGGAAAAAAAACACTTTTTTTCATGCACGATTACAATACTTGACCATACCCTATATCAGAGGTTCCCAACCGGTGGTACGCGTACCACTTGTGGTACGCCGGAACGTTTCAGGTGGTACGCGTGAGTGATGTGAGCAACTAATCCTTAATCTATGTACGTATATTATATCTTTGAGGCAAATAAATACAAGTGATTATATGTATTTACAGAAGATAAATTTGAAGAAAACTTTTTCACTTTTTCAATACTAACCTCAATTTTTACAAATTTAACTGATTTAAACCAGGGGTTCCCAACCGGTGTTAGGCGTATAAGTTTATTTGTATGTTTTTAGACCTATGGGTAATAAATAAAACTGTAAATTAATACCATTTTAATATTTTTATTTCTCCTTTATTATAAGCATGTTATAATTAAACAAATATCTAACCATAATTAGTAGAGATTGTGGTGTTGGTGCAAGGTGAAACATCTTTAATAAAGATAAGAGTAAATAAATATTATATTTAATATTGATTTACTATGAGTTAAGGATACTAGGTCACTTATTTCACATTAAAATTAAAAAATTAAAAGATATAAAATTTTTTTTCTTTTTCAATATATATATTTTTAAAAATTTAAATTTTTTTTATATCTTTTAATTTTTTAATTTTAATGTAAAATAAGTGACCTAGTATCTTACCTCATAGTAAATCAATATTAAATATAATATTTATTTACTTTTATCTTTATTTTTTTTAATATCTAACCATTAAATATGAAGTTTTCTCAGGAATTTAATTCAAAAGCCTTTGAACACTTTTAGAAGAGTAAATATTATACGTTTATTATTAAAATATTTAGGTCTGGTGGTACGCCAAACAGGTGCAAAAAGGTTGGGAACCCCTGCCCTATATGGTAAAGTAAAATTAGTACAGAGGGGGTTGCAAATTTGAGCTCTTTATCTGGACCAAATTTTGCACAATTACTTAAAATGTTATTAATTATTCTAAATTTGATTTTTTTTATTTAAATTATTTAATATACAAGTGGGGAAGGTGTATGACAAAGTCCATGAGACGTCCACATCAGATATTTTGACCGAAATTTTGGTTTAAAAAAAAGAAAACTTTCTAATAAATATTTTTTTAATGGGAATCATCTTTTGATTATTTATCCTTGGATTGTCTTTCATTCAATCCTCAGAATTAAAGACCGTTTAAAAAATTGGAAATTTTGAATCGAAATACTCTTAGTTAATGGTTGTGTGCGTGTAATCTACGATGTGCTAGGAAGACATCCACGCAGAGGCCGTAACTAAAGTTCTCCTAGTTAAGTAGTATAATGACAAAAGATGACTGGGGCGGTAAGCCGATCTAGAGCTAATTGCACGGGGATAATTCGGGGGCTTAGCGATCAGAGAAAACCGCAACCCCGCGTTTTAATTAAAATCCAATTTCTCAGGGAGATATGATCCTTGAAGGGATAAAGCCTGGATTGAACAACGGGACAATGACGGGGGAAGATCTCTCGCTCGCTCTTTCCAGCTAAAACCAATCAAGAACCCCGAAGAAACCCTTTAGAAATCTTCAATTAGCCACAAAAGAGAAAGCCTATCGGCGACGGATTCCATTTTAATATCGATCAACGCCAACTTGCCAATCGAATTGAGAAAAAATCCAAAATCCCTGTAGATCACAATCTAGTCCTTTTAATTAAATTCTAAAAGGGTTGAATACACCGATATTTAGAATTCAATAAAAACCAATCCTCCCTGTTTGAAAGGCGAAATAAAAAAAAAAAAAAGAGTTGGAGGAAAGTCTGAAAAGTTTTTCAAAATTAGGGTAGGTATACTTTCTAAAATTTCGGGTAATTTATCAATTTTTTAACTAGAAATTCTATAAGGACCTTGAATAAGTTCTCCCTGTTTTTGACAAAATAAATGCCTTATTTATAATATAAGGTGAAATAAGCTGACGTGTTCTGATGTGGCGATCCACTTGACTTTACCATACAATCTGGCCCCTCACATACATTTAATATTTAATGAAATTATTTATAATCATGTAGGGGAGGGGTTAGTTTTTGCTTTTTAGACTTCTGGGATCCCACTAATTATGTATACAAAATTTGGTTGTGTTTGCTGAAACGGCCTAGATTTTTAATATTTATCCCCCCCCATTTTGGGGGGTTAGTTTTTCCATTTTTAGTCTTCTGGGGTCCCACTGATTATGTGTACAAAATTTGGTTGAGTTTGGTCAAATGGCCTAGATATCAATTTTTTGACCCAGCACCCCTCCCTATTTCAAAAAAAAGAAGGAAAAAAACCACCTTTTTATGCACAATTACAATACTTGACCATACCCTGGAAAAGTAAAAACATTTTTTTAGGGAACATCGAGAACTTATTCAAGGTCCTTTTACTTTATAGGGAAACTTTCCATAGAATCACCAAGTTTCACTTTATATTGTAACTATATTGAGTCTATAGAGATCTCGAGAATCTACACATGTATAGTTACTGTAACATATAGTTTGAAACTTGGTGCTACTAGAGTTATATCAAAAAAATATTTTCAATTTTTGACCCCACAAAAATTTGACTCCTTCAAAAAATACATATAACTTAGTAAAGATAAGAGTAAATAAATATTTTATTTAATATGAATTTACTATGAGTTAAGGATACTCGGTCACTTATTTCACATTAAAATTAACTCATAGTAAATTCATATTAAATAAAATATTTATTTACTCTTATCTTTATTAAAGATGTTTCACCTTGCACCAACACCACAATCTCTACTGATTATCATATAACTTAGGTTTAAATTTCAAGTTTGTGTCTTAAGTTTATGGGCAACAATGCCCTCACAGATAGATGGACACTAATAGGACCTTGTTTTACTTTTGAAAAGAACCCTAAAAAGAAGGTGGAGCTTAAATATCTATACATATTTTATATACCAATTTCCAGCTCATTGAAGATTCCATTTTTTTCACTCTCTCGGTACCTGCGGTAGGCTTTAGTGTTAAATTCTCAGAGCATTGTTTTAAATAAATAAATAAATAAATTAACTCGATTTTTTATATTGTAGATTTTAGTACGAACATTATGGAAATTGACGACGAATGATAAAGCTGTCTTTAACTTGGTTGTGTATTTATTATTAAAAATATGAATATAATGACTAGAAATTAATAACACATTTAAATAAATTTAGTAAATATCAATTACTTATTACTTGTTTTATATTTCACTCACAGCTTCTTCCTTCTATATATTCAAATATATCGCTCAATGACTGACTGTATAAGAAGTTACATTTCCATACAGTGGCAAATTTCTGCAGTGGCGCACTATACTTGTGCCGGCGCCTCATAAATCAAGGTGGCCTCACAATTCAGCTCTTAAAATTAAAAAAATATTTTATTTATTCATTATTAATTGAAATTGTAGGCAGTTGGATAAAAATTAAATTACAAATAGAGTTTTATTCTTTAATATGCAGAACGTTTCGTCATTTTATTTGTGACTTCTTTATGCAAGTTAGTCAAAAAAAAATGACGAAACGTTCGGCACATTAAAGAATAAAACTCTGTTTGTAATTTAATTTTTATCAAACTCTCTACGATTTCAATTAATAATTTTAATTATAAATTTGATTACTGAAACTTGATTTTATTTAATTATCATTTTTTTCATAATAAAAATAATTAATAATTTATCAGCATTTACAAAATTAAATTGACAATTGAACTATTGGGTGTAGACTGTAGAGGTAGTGAAAATATTTAGAGGGGCCTCCAAATTGAATTTCTCTTGGGGCCTCTCAAGTACAGTAAATCCGCCACTACTTCCATTGAGCGTCAAGATACTCACAGATTTTTTTTTATTTATTCTTATTAAAAAATTTATTATGCCTAACTTCTTGGGGGGTCAGATAGGCTAGTCGGTAGCGTATCATCCTGCTAACCAAGTGGACCCGGGCTCGAATCCGACTCGAGTCATTCAGCTAAAATCTGACCCCCAGGGTAGATACAAAAATTTAAAAATATATATAGTATCGTAAATTGGCTTATGGTTAGAAAGGCCGAAAAACCAAAAAAAAATGCCTAACTTCTTAAAAATTATTTTAAAGCAAGATTTTTCCATTTGATTGTCTGTGAATAAAATATGCCTGTATGAATACAACTTACTAAATACAACTCAAGAATAATTAGTTTAAAAAAGTTCGTTATAACTAAATTTTATAAAAAAAAAATCGACTCGTTAAAATCTAATTATGATAAATTTGTGAGAAATTTGCTTGTATTCAAATATTTAGATATTTTACTGATTAATAGTAATATTACTTTTATTTGATTTATATTTAAAAAATAACCTATACACATCTGACAAATAATAAACGAACCTATTCAGCACTTGTACACAATTCACTTACTAAAACGTGCCCTCTTGTTTGCGTAATGAGATTATTAATTACCCAACCCCCTCCAGGGTGGACAATTGCCTTTCAGTTTAAATAATAATCATCAACTAATATATATATATATATATATAGAATGTGCAATTCAGATAAATCCACTAAAATAGAAGCCGAGTCAATCTCCCTCTGTCTATTGTGGAATTCATTAAACACTTTTATCAGGTCATTAATTCGTTATTGAAATTTTATTAATTATATCTCCGAAGGGGAATATTTTAAGCAAACAGAATCATAATGAGATTGAATGGAAATCAATAGGCAGCAAACGGCTGGCTCTCTCTATTCAAAAGACACCCTTTATGGCAGGTTCATGGTTCGCGATCTAATCAACACCTAATCAATTGGAAATTATAAACCCATTTGTCTAATAATGTTTTTTTTTTTATAAAATTAAAATAATCCGGCCAATGAGCCTGCCATGAGAGCAGTGCTCCAATTAGCCACGAGAAGCAGCACTTGTGGTAGGGACAAACATTATTTATTCCCATTTAGTGCCGTGTTATTTTACTGGTTATTTAAAATTATTAAATAAATATTTTTTAAATAACCACAATGCCTATAAAACATTGTAGTTTTGCTAATTATACTTCGGATAATCGATATCCAGAGGAAAACGCTTATTTATAAAGAAACGGACTAAACACTGGTGGCGCCTCTGTCGACGATTCTATAAGTTTTCAGGTGATTGATACTCCATTTGGCTTGAGATATACATTATATTACAAACTCGTTAAAAAACATTTAATTTTTGCTTTTTTTTTTATTGTCATTATTACTAATGATTAAACATCAAAAAAATTATATTTTTCGAGATATTGATTGTTTTGTCAAAAATTTTTTAACCAAAATAAAGACAGGTTTACATTTTGATGGAATCGCTGTATTTTTCGATATAGATGGATTTCTAGAATCTTCCCAGATGTAATATTGATACTGACACAAAAACAAAAAACTTTATTGTCTGGCCTAGTAAAGAAGATATACAAGAAACTATGCCATCAGCATTTAAAATACATTATCCAAATTGTAGAGTTATTATAGGTATAGATTGTCCAAGGAACTATTTTTCTTATTGATATTCACACTAGTCTTTGAGCTAGAGAGTACAAAAATTTAGTAACGTACGTATATACTAACTAACAGACATTTTGACAAAATAATTAATATCTCGAAAAATATAATTTTTCGATGTTTACTCATTAGGGTTTTTTGTAGACCAAAACAATAAAATAATATTAATATATCGGTTTTAACTAAAGCAAAGAATTACGCTAGGTCCACCAGTGTTTACTCAAAATTCATATACCTGCTTAATTAATTATATCTAACTATTTATTAATAACACATACATTATTTATTGTTTTTAAATATTGAAAATATAGATATATTATATATTATTACTATGTATCCTACCCGACCATCGAAGGACATCGCAGTTTCCTATTCTCTAAGCAAGAGAATAGGAAATTGCTATGTCCTTCGATGGTCAGGTAGGAATGAATGGTTGAGGATGGGCAAACTAAATGGCCAGAGAGACATGGTAGTAACACGGTTGCCATGGTTTTAATCAAAATAATTTAAGCCGTTTTTAGATATTTCGAAAAAACGAATCAAAAAAATACTTTTTTCATACACGATTACAATACTTGACCATAATCTGTATGGTAAAGTAAGAAAATCGGGGATAATAATTGTTTGAAAACCACTTTTAATAATAATGACACCAGACATTTTTAATAAATGATTTATTTTAATAATTATCATATATTTATTTAATGTAGCTCTCAGTGTTAAATAGGTACAATCCCGTGAAACGTGTAATTTTTCTCCACCATGGACGCTGGAGAATTTAGTCCCCATGCCGCCTACTATTCAGTATTACAACTTTTTATTCACAAAATGCAAGTGTAGACGTGAATTTAAATAATTTAATATTTTTTTAAAAAAAGAGCTTGATTGAAGGTATGTGTGTGAGGGCAGAAGGGAGGGCTATTGAATATTGGCTGGCTGGGTTCTTGCATTTTAATCCGCCGTTCGAAGCTATATCTATTTTTCTCGTGTCTAAAACGACGACGGCCACTTGTTGAATATTGCCGGCGGAATGTTAAGAATAATTTATCCCACGCATTGATCCAGATTCAAACTTGAGACCTCGTGTGCGGAATTCTTAACAATAAAAAAAAAAATAACCTCCCTCTTTGAAAAAAACATTTGTGTTTCCATATTTCCTAATAAAAAATAATCAACTCGAACTATACTACGATAGATAGAAAAAAAAAGAGATTTATATATTTAATAAAACGATAAATATGATAGTGACAAACACCCCCTACCCGGCACCTCTCAAGTCTTTCTTGTTCATTTATCAGCCTTTCAATAAGAATCGATGAGGGTATTTTGGAAAAGAGAAAGAAATATGATAGAGAAATAACGATATCATCATTATTCATACTCAGCGCCGTGAATAAAAAAAAAGGAAAAGAAAAGTAACGATAGAGTAATTTCCACCCTTTAAATCAAACAGAATAATAATAAATTATATATTGCACACAAGAAAAGACTTCGTGTTCCTTTTCTTTTTTTAATGGAAAAACTTATCTGAACAAATCAAATAAAATTTTATTTCTATTAAATCAAATTTATTTTATATTTATTGATAAATTTATTACCTAATACGTTAAAGAATAGCAAATAAACGGGGTTCTTATTCGATCCGTGCGCAACAGAGACAGCGCCATAGGTGACACTTTTAAGAACTTCGGGTACTATCTACCTCCTTATTTAGCATTCATCTGTGTATATTAACGTGAATTTTACTGAATCAAAAAGTGTTTAATTATTCTACTTTAACTTATAAAGTGAATCAATTGATGATGAATTTAAGTAAAAAAAAAGTTTTCAAGTGCTCTATGACGAACTGTAAGTTTCTATCAAAAATGATAAAATATCAACATTTTCAAGTGCTCGAGATTTACTTGTATATTTACTTTTTGTGTATTAAAATCGATAGAATGGAAAAAATTTTCAAAGCCAATTTTAATAATTTTACATTTCATGAATGTTAACCTCAATAAGGATATTTAAGGATCTTTTTTTAATTGAAAAATTATATTTTTCAATCTATTATTTTAATTGTTTATTAACAAATTTATTTATTACGGAAATCTATGATTATTTTAGCTTTTAAATATTGTATTTTTTATGAAATTAATTATTTTTCGTAAATTTCTATTGCTTTTATAGGTATATACTATTATAGTATAGTGTAAGGAACGGGCGTAGTAAAGGGCACCCGGCATTCAAGATTGGGGCATTGACTTGAGTATTCGTGTACTTTACATCCGTAGCATATACTATATTTTTTGTTTTACCAGCTGAGAAAGAACAATTTGAGATAGAAAATTATCCATAGCTTTACAGTAAGATCTTCGATATAATTATTATTTCTAACGTTTCAACCATTATTTTAGCCACTGAATAATTATCACTTTTATGCTCGGAATGAGCGGATGACAGCATCCTACACAACGCCCCTGTATCGTATAAAAATCATGTAGACATTGGCTCCTCAATTAATTTAGACTTAAAAACGGGGGATCCTAAAACTTAGTTACCTTCAATACAGTGAAAACGCAGTGTTGCCTAATCTCTAGGCGCGTTGATAGAAACCTCTCACACATATCATTCGATTCTAACTCACTGGAATTCAGTGATAAAATTTCAATTTTTGTCTCTTCTTTCTTGGAATGACCATATCTCAACCTCTGCTAAAGCTGCAACATGCAAGCATGGCCTCCTATTTAGACCTAGCTTAAAGCCCAACCAACTTCTTACACTGTATAAGTCTCAAATTCGTCCCTGTTTTGAATACGGCTCTTATCTGTGGAGAGGGGCCTAAGACCTCTTTGTACACTCAACATAGAG
This sequence comes from Forficula auricularia, assembly GCA_024734495.1. Lineage (NCBI taxonomy): Eukaryota > Metazoa > Arthropoda > Insecta > Dermaptera > Forficulidae > Forficula > Forficula auricularia. The sequence continues at coordinate 3,665,539 of JALMQS010000084.1, forward strand.
GAGTCTCAAAAAATTTTAAATTAATCGAATTTTTTTTTTGAATAAATCATTATGAGAAGGTCATAAACAATATTATAATTACATAAACCAAATATTGATAAAAAAAAGAGGCTATGTGCAAGTAGTACTCGCAAACCTTAGGTTTTGTTATTTTTTTAAATTACATTCAAACTAATCATTTTATAACAACAACAAAAAATATTTAAATTACTCAGACAGAGCTACTAAAATAGAAAGGGAGATGATTTTTCGTATACCGCTCTTTCTTTAAGAATTTGTCTAATGTATTTGGCTTCTCATCCTAAAAGAGTGACTAAAACAATTAAAGAAAATACGCTATCTTATGAAAAAAATATTAAAATTCATTTATTTGCTTTTTACCCAATTTATTTTGACTTACCATATTACCTATTTTATCTTTCTATATTTCATTATGATGTGTATAATGTTTATGTTTATGTGTAACGAATTTGTTAAGTCTTTTTTTCCCCCATCAAAAATAAAATAAAATAAATAAATAAATATTCACGATGTCATATTATATGCAAAAAAAAGTTGTCAGCTAAAATCTCAGCAATCACGGAATCCGGTTTGAAGCCCTATTCGCTGATCCTTGACACTGAGCTTAAGTTGATTTGAACAACACGTGAATTAATTTGATTTAAATATAAATCTCACTTCCTTAAACACACTAGCTTAGCATTATAAGTTTGTTTTTAATGACTATGATCCAAAGGTGTCAGAATGAACTATATTAAAATTGAATTCTATTAATTTATTTAAAGTAATTTAGTCAACTTTGTGAATATACCGTATTGTTTACGTATAAAAATATCAGTCCATATCTCGAAAGCTCTATTTAATTAAAAAGAAGATAATCCGCTTGTAAACACTCAACCCTTCATTTATTATTTCTTTTCTAATCAGGGGGAATTAAATTAAAATATAAGGTAGATTTAATTTAATTCACTCTTATTTAAATTGTTTCACACCTAACTCCTTAAAAATTATAGTAATAAGGTTCCAATGAGTAAACAGGTAACTTACATATGTTTTTTCTGATAAGTCGATTTCAGTCTAACTATTTAAAAGTACTAGTTGAGTAAATGTGAGTCGATTCTTACCTGAAACAAAAGAGAAAAAAACAATTTTACGATTTGTTTGATTTCTTAGTAATATTTGTTAAATATTAAGGCCGAAGTCAGAAAAATACTTTTCAGGGGTTTTGTGATTAAAAATTGTATATATTAATAACTAGGTTATTTTCAGATCTTGTATTAAATGATTCTAAAATGAATAAATGCAGTTAAAGTAGGTATTTATTATATTCTAGTATTAAATTAGATTTTTTGTAGTATTATAGGTAACATCTGACTATGGCATTGCTTAGTATTCATAAATATTTTAATTTTTTTTTTTATTTTCTAAAATTTATTGAGTTTTCAACTATAGACCCGTTCCATATTTCAGAATAATATAAAATGCATGATAAACAATACATTCCATAATATATAATTAGGCGAAGAGGTTTTTATGATTTTACCATACACCAGTTTCTGTATATTAAAATTAAATATTTTGGATTAGTTTTTTTTTAAAATTGCACTAAAAAATGCTGGTGTCCTCTTTTTATGGTATTTATAAAAATAATCAATTTTGATGTGGAAATTGGACAATTTTTATTTTTTTTTTGTTTCTTTAAGTAAAATGAAATAGAAATGAGAAAATCACTCAACAACAACTGAATCTTGACCTACAATGCCTACAATTTCAACATCAAAATATATTATTTTTATAAAATTAAATAATTGGTTATTTTCTGGCCATGGACATTTTAGAATAATGTTAATTTTTTGAAATTTCTTTCCTACAAATCAATTTCCCATAGATATATAGACATTTATATAAGGCAGTGTTTCTCAGCCTTTTAACAATAGTGTATATTTGATTAATTCTTTGATTGATGTCAATTAATTAGGGAGAAGGTGTTTTACCTTTGGCTGTAACAGCAGAGAGGAGTCCATCCAGGTGGATAGCATTTCGAGCTCGCTGCATAAGCACAACTGATAAGCTGGGACCTGTTGGCCCGGCTGACTCGGTTGCCGGGCCAGGCCAATCTTATCAGCCAACGGGACTCGCAAAAGTTATTCTTTCAAGTCGAAATTCACAATAATTTATTTATTTCATTAATTTCTCCAGAAATTCATTTATTTATTTTTCTTAAGAAAAATAAAAAAATAAAAATTTGATTTCAAATGAAAATAAAAATTCATATTTTTTTTATCAACACGACATTTTAAATAACAGATAATAATTTCAATTAAAAAATTAATTAAAAAAATAATTAATTTACATTTAGAAATTGGTAGGCATCGGAGGATAAGGCTACTCCAATTTCTACATCTAAATAAATTATTTTTATAAATTAAACATAGAGGACACCAGCATTTTTTGAATGCATATTACAATCATAAATAAAGTAAAAAAATGATTACATTTAAAGTAGAATGATACAAAGATGAATGTGTAGCTTAGTACTTGGGCTATTGGACATTTCAAAAAAAAATAATAAATTAAAAATAAACTGATGTGGCCATCCACAGGACATTACCATACACCTGACTCTTCTCTTATATTTAATATTTAATAAAATAATTTATAAATATTCGATTACAAGATTTTACTTAGATTTCAAATTTTTTACTTTACAATACAGGGTATGGTCAAGTATTGTAATCGTGAAAGAAAAAGTTGATTTTTTGTTTCTTTTTTCTAAATATATAAAAAACGGCTGAAACTATTTTAATTAAAAAAATTGGGTGTAACCATGACATTTTGGTCTTCAAAAAAACCTCAATAAGTGAACATCGAAAAAATTATATTTTTCGAGATAATAACTGTTTTGTCAAACTGCCTATTATTATGTGGGTTACCAAATTTTGTGGACGAGCTAGCTCAAAAGTAGAGTGAATATCAAAACCAAATTTCACACGTAGTTTTGTTGCATTGAGATTAAAATCTGATTAGATTTTGGTGTATATAGACCCAAAATTAAAGGGGGGGGAGTGGAGGTTAAAAATTAAAATTATAATATTTTCAAACTAAAAAAAACAAGAAAAATGAAATATACTATAAAATGAACCTAAAATAACAAAAATATTTTTTTTTCTGTGGCCAAAATTGGGAGAGGGGTCAAAAAATAAAATCTAGTCTATTTGAGCAAACTCAACCAATTTTTTTATATATAATCAGAAGAACATTAAAATTACAAAAACAAACCCCCCAAAATATGGTGCGGGAGAGGGAGGGGGGTCAAAAATTAAAATCTAGGCCCTTGGACCAAAGTCAACCAGAAGTATATGGTAAAGTCAAGTGGATGGTCAGATCAGAACGTGTCAATTTATTAAGTTAAGTCTTTAATGGGTTATTATATTTTTGAAGATAGACATTTTTGTATTATTAATTCGAATTAAAAAAAAAAAACTAAATAAAAACAACAGATTTCATTTTGTATGGAATAACCAACATCAGCAAACAACATCAAAATGAATATATAAAGAACAGACAAACGCAATAAATAATCTGTTTGTCGTTTTAACAGCAATAATAACAACTGATTATATATTTATAATATACTGACCAGAGTATATTTTGGCCTCATTTTTATTTTTTTATTCAGGGAGGAGGGTTTTGCATAAACAAAACATGAAGAGGGTAGGGTTTGAGAGAAAAGGGTGGGGATGTGAGGGGAGGGGAGGGGTGGGGACGGGGTTGGAAGAGAATGAAGCGACGGAATTAACTTGAATAAACTGACAGCACGATATGAATAGAATAAACTGAGGAAAAAGACGGGGCAAACTTTTGTCTTAAATGTTGGCTCACTTTCTATTCTATTAACGCATTCTCTATTTCAAAAGCAAGCACTTTAAAACAATTGGCGAAACAAAATACGAGAAATGACCTCGTTTTTTTGTTTTTTATTAAAATGAAGTTTGTATGAATATAGGTAGGTATATCTATATATATATAAAATTAAGGTTTTGTCTGTACATTGGTCCAAATCACGCCAAATTTTGGTTGCACACGTTTCAAGCAAAGTTATGAACGAAAACACCCTAAAAAATTCCAGTATGTCTGTCTGTATGTTTGCGTGGTTTCCGCGAAAAGTTACTCACGATTCACGTAAAAACGGCTTGAAGGGATTGCTATGAAATTTCATATTTGCATCAGATGTCTTCTAACTTACGTTTTTAGCAATATAACGTTTTGATATTTTGACCCCAAAAGGGGTTTGGGGGGAGGGGCGCACAAATGTAAATTATCAAATAACTCACAAACTATTAACTCTACGGCAAATTTTATTATGAGCAAAGTTGTAGGAGATGTGATTTCTGACAGCTTTTGTTTCAAAAAAACCAACCAAAAAAGGGGGGGGGGGAGGTCAAAATATGAAAATTCTTGCTCTTGGTCCAAACTCAACCAAATTATGTATACATAATCTGTGGGTCACTAGAAGGCTAAAAATGCAAAAACTAACCACCCAAAATGGGGGGTGGGGTCAAAAATTTAAAATTCTTACCCTTATAGCCAACTTAACCAAATTTTGTATATATAATCTGTGGGTCACTAGAAGGCTAGAAATGCGAAACTGGGTGTGAGGGGTGGGTGCGGGGTGGAGTGATTGTGCGGGGTTGGGGTGCGTGGGGTGGAACGGAGTAGGGGGTGAGGTAGTCTATGGGGTGCGGGGTGGAGTCCGGGGGGCGTAGCGGTGTGGGGTGGTTGTGTGGGGACGGGGGTTGGAGTGCTGGGTGGGTTTCGGGGGGCAGGGGGTCCGGGGGCGCTCCCCCTGGCTATGCAAGAGGGCCGCCGAAGGCGGGCCTTGCAGCTAGTACTAAAATATATTTATGGAAAATTTAGTATTAATGTTACGGCTATTATGTGAAATTCTCTATTTCGGAAATAGGTAACATTTTGCCGAATTCATGAATTAAGGTAGTTGTTTCGCGATAATACTAGCAAAAAGTTAATGCTAGAGTATATAGAACAGACAATAAGGATTCATAATTCATAAGCCCAAAACATTTTGCTGTTTATGTACTACTACTAGACAATCTCTTGCTCGTTTGGCAATCAACACTATCGGAGCTTGTATATATTTTATCATAGAAATTTCAGATAAAAGTACATTATAAAGGGAGATTTATAAAATAAAAAGTTCTTAATAAACGATTGAAAACTGTTGAGACAATGGCTTAAGCGAAAAGCGTCAAAAAAGTACTAAAGTTAACCCACTTTTTAGGTTAAATAAATGCGTTGTTGCCAGCTTGTTTTTAGTGTAAATTTTTCATTATTTATTCATTAATATCTCAGAAACTGATAAAAAATCCTTAAGGATAATTAATAAAAAAGTCACTAAATTTTATTCAGAACTTTGCTAGAAAGCTAAAGCAAAAATTTGGTTCATTATGGATGAAAAAGTGTAAAAAATCTTAAGGATAGTTAATGAAAAGTCATTTAATTTGATTCAAAACGTTTAAGAAATCTAAAACTAAAATTTTATTCAATTTGGATGAAAAATGTAAAAATTTCCTTAAGGATAATTAATGAAAAAGTCACTTGATTTGATTCAAAACGTTGTAAGAAACCTAAAACTAAAATTTGGTTCAATTTGGATGAAAAGTGTAAAAAGATCCTTAATTTAATTTATAAACTTAAAATTGATTACTTATGATCGATTTTCAGATTATTTACTTTTAGGGCCATTTATCATTAAAAGCGCAGATTCTATTAGAGCAAATATTGTTTTCAGAATAATCAACTGTTTGTATCAAGAATAAATAACTTCATCTCCTAATAAAATTAATATTTAAAAAATGTATTCTTATAGGGGAACCCGATGGGTGAACCGCGACCTAATATGCTGTACACCTACTTCCACTTGTACTTCCAAATATTAAGAAGAAGTACTTCCAATATTTCAAGTACTTCCAATATTTCGAAGAAGTACTTCCAAATATTTCCAAATACTTCCAAATATTTCCAAGTACTTCCAAATATTTCCAAGTACTTCAAATATTTCCAAGTACTTCCAAATATTTCCGGGTACTTCCAAATATTTCCAAGTACTTCCAAAATACTTCCAAAGAGGTGTACACCTACTTCCAATCGCGGATCACCCCTCGGAGGAACCTATCCGAGGAAACCCTGATGGAACGTGAATAATATAAAAACGAATTATTCAAAATAAAAAATAAAAATTAACTGATTCCTATTCAGATCTCTAATTTTAATTCCCTCAAATCTCTAAATATATCTTTCATTTTTTTTATTTCAGATTGGAGAAGGTCCAGGCATAAATCAAGACCGTTTTCTTTCTGAGTTCATTACCGAAATTCAACAGTAATGAACCATGCCACTAAGAGGATCAGCAACATCCGTGTGAAACGTCGTGTAAACCCCGCCACGAACGAATCCCTAAAGGCACATAAAGACTGGCAATATTATGCCACATGTTTTTAACTATCTTTTAATTAGAAATAACTTTTAGCTTTTTTTTTACCGGATATTTCGATGTCTATTTCTGCTCTGAAATCCCATGATTAGTTTCCTCTCAGCCAGGCTAATAAACTTCACTTTGCGGCTTGTTCTTGTGGTGAGGAAGACATTCAACTTAAACCTCAACACTTCTAAAAACGTACACAAGCAATTATTGCGGATTATGTACGTAAATTAAGCCGAGGTATTGTAATAGTCTGAAAAATTTGAATTTAAATTAACACCGGAAACATCCCTGAATCCAATATATCCAATCTGAGTATTAATCTGTCATCCCTACGTTACTAAGTATGTTTGAATTTATGTGGAAGTGATATTTTAATAACGATAATAATATTTCTAGAGAATTCTTTATTAAAACATCACTTCCACATAAATTCAAACATACTGAGGTACAGATTAATAGTCAGATTGATTGAATTGGAATCAGGGATCTTTAAAAAGACTGTTTCTGTTGTTGAATTAGATTCAAATTTTTCAGTCCAACTCTAGACTTAATTTAAGTACATAATCCTAAATGCTATATAAACCCTAATATATATTTTGACGTACCTTTTACATTTTCCAAAAATACTTGAATTATAAATATCATTTTTCTCTGACAATGATAAGAAGAGAATGAACAAATTTGTTGAATTTTTCCACAATTTTAAGTTCAACCACTTCTGAACGCTGACTGGTATGAAAATTACCTGAAAAATGGCCAGTTTAGGACCCTATTAAACTGTCAGTTCAAATTGAATTGAATTAAAAGAAATTAATCCTAATTTTCCTAAAAAAGGATAATTACAGGAATATCTCACACCTCATGATATAAAAAAATTAATTTTTACCCCTCAAAAAATGTGACCCATATAGCTGTAGTGCTCTCGACATATTTGGATTAATCCCTTAAATTAATTAAAAAATACTGGAAAGAACTAATTGAATTTTATCATGTCATGTCTGGAAAATGATGAATATCTGGGAGGAGTTGGTTCCTATCAAAAATTGCAAGCTAAGTACCTAACTAGTACCTGATAAAAATTTGGTGCTTTTATCTGGTGTGTGAATGTTTTCATGTTAAGCGACCCCACTACATAGATTTAAGTGTATTTTATATCTTGCTAAAGCTACTTACTGTCAAATTTTGTTAACATTTATTTTTTTAAATATGGGCAACTTATTTTGTAGATTTTTATATTTATCTGGACGAGGCCATTTTTTAAATGCCTCCCTAAACAATGAAATTAACTTACCTGGTCCCCACATTTTGAAACTCTTATCTAAACTCTAAAATTTAGAGTAATATGGAGTGGAAGGCTCTATAAGGAGCCAATGTATTTTATGGTATAGGAGTTACAGTATTTTATGGTATAGGAGTTACAGAGCACTCTGGCGAGCCAAGGACGAGACCATTGGGCAATAAAATGGCGGAAACCGATCTCTTCGGGGCAAATTTTGGTGACATTATCAAGAGTAAAAAATGCGCTTATATATAAGTATATATATAACATAAAGGGTATATGTATCTTTTATCTATGACAAAGGCTTTGAGTGTTCTATGACCTTTGAATAGCTCTTAAGAACTACGAGTTTTCGACCTGCAGTCGCTAGAGAGCGATTTTTCGATATACGCTAGCCTTCCACTCATTATTACTCTATGCTCTAAAATATCATCCTTAAATAAATTAAATTTATTTTCTGATTGAAAGGGAATATTTTAATTTTTAAAAATGATGGTGATTATAACTTATGGTCTTTTTATTAAAGCTGCATTTAAATATGTTTAAAAAATTGGTGTTTTTATCATATAAATCGGAAATAAAATAGAACTTTCATTAGGGAAGTTTTTAAACGATTGTAACTAAGTTGAAATTTAGCAAACATAATTTGTATTAATAAACTGCATCGATTTGTGAAATTTGAACTTGGTAGCTCAAACCGTTCGCTGGCGAAAAATTGCTAAAATCTAAAATTTTCTGAAATAGAACCAAGCCTTGAGAAAAACTTCCACATTTTCTTCATTTTATTACTTTTTTACTTTAATTAAAATTCTTAATTAATCTTCATTTTAACTTTACCAATTCATTTTTGACTCCCCCTAAGTCAAATTATTTATTAATTACCAGGTATTGAAATTCCTTAACCCCTTCTAAGTTTTTTTTTGTGTTTGTTATCTTTAAACCCTTCGTTTGCTCTTTTTTCTACAGATTAAATAAAACCCTCTTGTTTTTATTAATTTTCATTTTAATCCCATCTGATAAAGATGTATCGATCCCATTTAATCCTTGTTCTAATTCCTTTTTACTGCTTGCTAAAAGAGCGATGTCATCGGCATCTTCATACCAAAGTATTTTCTTTCTTAAATCCATACTTTTGTATCTAATTTATTCATTATATTCAACCATAATTATTTTCTGTTTGTATGGATGTGATTTTATCCATATAAGTCAAAGAGCTTGAAATATTGATATTGATAAGTCTTCCCTCAATATATGTATTGGCAGTGTGCGCTACAAAAACGACATCTGACGGCGGCGTTAAATCATGCTCTAGTCATGAAAGAGGTGCTAATTGTTTATAAAATTAATTTATTTTGCATTAATAAATAATGTAAAATAATTTCAAGAACCTCAAAGGAAAAGTGCAATACCGGTAGTAAATAAAAGATATTGAAACATACAAAGTTTGAAAAGTGTTAATAAGTAGTAAAGTTTATTATTGGAATAAGGTATCAGGCGATAGTGTAACGGACTTTGGAAAAGCAAAAATGAAATGCCGACTTCCGAGGTCTCTGACTTGTATAAAATTTCCAGTCACTATTTCTGCCTGTATTTTAACAATTAACTACACAGTAAATATTATGCACCATTTTTAATATTACTTTTTATTTGTTTACCCTGAACGGGAGCATGATTTAACGAAAATTTGACCACAACGATCGCTGCGATCAATTCAGTTGTCCCCACTATGCACTCCGCACGGCCCTAATATAAAAAAATAAATACAAATCTTTTAAAAAACACTCTTCAACACGTTTAATAAACCAGACGTTTCGAGAGAATTTCTCCCTTTATCAATGGAATTTTTCACGGGCAAAAAGAAAAATGAAAAAAACCATTTGCTTTCTCTAAGGTTTAGAAAGCAACCCTAAAAATTGTCCAAATTAATCTTTCGATTAAAATTTTAATATTTCGGGGAAAAATGAATGCATATAACTTCTTGTATCTTAACTACTTAGCTACAATGTGCTCTTTCAAAACTTGTGACTCTAATCATGTTGTTTTACTTTTTGAAAGGTACACGTAAAAGAAACCAAAAAGTGACAATTTTAGAAAATTAGGGTTTTTAACTTCAAATTCGGACTTTTCCATATAAAATTCAGGATTTTATAAACCAAAAGATCAGACTTTTTCAAATCAAATTCAGAATTTCTTTAAAATCATGCATATTTTACATATTAAATTATAGCTTATTACCTGAAAACGTTTCCTAAGAGTATAAAATGCCAATCTTGGATGAGCTGAAAATTGGTACTCAAATATCTCAGAATTCTCTAAATTTTAGTTTTTTACCTGAAAACGTTTTCTGGAAGTACAAAATGCCAATCTTGAAAGGTTTTACTTAATGAGCTGAAAATTGACTCAAAAATATCTTACAATGCACCAAATTTTAGCTTTGTACCTGAAAATGTTTCCTGAGAGTTAAATTAAATTTAAACTTTTCTAAACTATAACTTTTTTTCAGTTGTTTATTAATAAATTCTGAATGTGATTTGAAAAAGTCTGATTTTGATTTTTAAAATCCTGAATTTGATATGGAAAAGTCCGCATTTGATTTTTAAAATCCTGAATTTGATATGGAAAATGTCCGCATTTGATTTTTAAAATCCTGAATTTGATATGGAAAAGTCCGCATTTGATTTTTAAAATACTGAATTTGATATGGAAAAGTCCGCATTTGATTTTTAAAATCCTGAATTTGATATGGAAAAGTCCGCATTTGATTTTTAAAATCCTGAATTTGATATGGAAAATTCCGCATTTGATTTTTAAAATCCTGAATTTGATATGGAAAATTCCGCATTTGATTTTTAAAATCCTGAATTTGATATGGAAAATTCCGCATTTGATTTTTAAAATCCTGAATTTGATATGGAAAAGTCCGCATTTGATTTTTAAAATCCTGAATTTGATATGGAAAATTCCGCATTTGATTTTTAAAATCCTGAATTTGATATGGAAAATTCCGCATTTGATTTTTAAAATCCTGAATTTGATATGGAAAATTCCGCATTTGATTTTTAAAATCCTGAATTTGATATGGAAAAGTCCGCATTTGATTTTTAAAATCCTGAATTTGATATGGAAAATTCCGCATTTGATTTTTAAAATCCTGAATTTGATATGGAAAAGTCCGCATTTGATTTTTAAAATCCTGAATTTGATATCGAAAAGTCCAAATTTGAAGTTAAAACCCTATAGATGATTTGTTAATGTTGATAAACCCAACTGGATCATGCATACTTGATTTAAATTTCTCTCTATTCGTATATTATACTCATACATTTCGACTGAATTATACAAAACAGAACATTCTCCTGAATTTATTCGCATATAAATAATTAATAATGCCAAAAGGGTAATAACACTTGGCCTTAAACTGCGTATAATTTTAAAGATGATTTTATCTAATTGACTCCCTGGGCAACTTGGAGTAAATTATCCAAATAGATTCCATTTTAATTACAAAATTCGATAAGAGAATTGCCTCTTGATTTGTAGCCGGCTGAAATCACTTTTTAATCATTTTAATTCTTCACCGGTCCTATTTTTCAACCCTCTCTCTAATTAAATTATCTAAAAGGCTGAATAATTAAGAAATTGACAGATACAACCATCAACCCGACCACTTTTTTTTGTCGTCTCTCGTTTGATCTGTCAAAAGTGAAATTTTCAGTTTAGTCCCGAGAAAATGTCGCCATGAATTTCGTTCCGTTTGACAATTTAATTCATTGCGGTTTGGATTAAGAGAGGAGGAAGATGCGGAGGCAACTATTTCGAACACTTGCGAGAGTTATTTTAATCCCCAACTCTCTCCATTGATGAAGTCATTTCGAATCAAGACAGCCAAGGGGGGCAGACACGAAATATATATTTTTTCACACTAATCTTAAATTTATACCTAGGCTCTGACGTGTATATTTGAGTTAAAATAAAAACCTGATTGGAATTTTTGGAGATTTTTTAAAAATTTATTTTACATTTAGGAACTTAATTTATTAAACTATTTTTTTTAATTTAGCGTTGTAAGCGTGTTTAGTGTTTTATTCGTCCTCAGAGGCGCCGGAACCGGGAGGGGGCCCGGGGGCTTAAGCCCCCTCTGAGCTTTGAAGTGGGAGGCTAAGCCCCCTACCGATGGATCATGTCGTCTACTTTTTCCTACTAAAGTGATTTCTTTAAATAAATTCTAAAGTACATCAAATATTTATTATTGAGATGGAATCTTATACGGTATATTTGATATGAATTGATGGTGAAGTTAATTATGGCGCAATCCATCTCTGTTCAATATGAATAAATGATATACGTATTTTAAGTAGTCACATATTTTTTGAGCAACTCTAGATATATTAATAGTTAAGATGCCGCTATTTGAATCAAGTACCAATAAGTAAATTATGAAAATATTGTTATTTGAGTAAAATAGTGGAATAGTTAAAATTAATAGATGGGTATTTAAATGGAATAATATGTAATTACGACAAGAAATGATATAAACTTGAATATTTTTTATTTATAATAAATATATGTATTTCTCACTAGAAGATGAGTACCTATACTATATTCATTTGATGTAGAATCTACTATATTCAATCAAATGAATTATATAAATATTTATTTGAATTATTCATTTGGTTGAATTAATTAGATAAAAATTTGAATTATTATATTTAATTTAAGGTACACGGTAATCTAATTTTAATATATATTAATAGTTCTAATCTTATAGTGGGTTTTAAAATTAAAAAAAAAAAAATTGTAAATTTTTTTTTAAATATCTTAATTATTAAGATATCACTATTTGCGGAAAATCTAAGTCGTTTTATGATAAAAAACATTATAATAGGAGGTTTCACTAGAAGGAAACAAGACATTCATTGAATATTAAGAGATATCTAATAGAATAAAATAGATTACTCAAGTATATAATATATTTGGATTAAATACCTAAAAAATTTGCCCATATTTGGAATGATTTCGATATATCTTGATTATCAATAAAATATCTTTGGAATAAATAAGAGCTCATTAAAAATGCTCAACTCTATCAATATATTTATTATAAAGAAATTGTTTTTTAGTGTATAAATAATTAATTAATTTTTAGAATATAAAAATTATGTATCATAGGGGCATAAGCATATTAGAAAGGCTAAGGTCATGGAACAAAAAAGTGGTTTAGAGTTTAGTTTTAAAATAATAATTTTTTAAGGTATTTCCCTATAAAAGGTTGTGAAATTTGTTAGTTTTTCTCCTCAGCTAATCTTTCCTATGTATTTTATATTTGATAAATAATTTGGAGAAAAAATATTAATTTTTAAATTTTCTCTCCTTATAACTTATATTTTCTTAACTTTCAGAAAGTTTCTATTTAATTAATTCATAAAAGTTCTATTATTTTTATAGAATTTTTAAATGAAAGTACTGATTTGTACTAATAAAAAGAGATAGTAAGTTTTTTAATACACGTTACTTTTCATCTTTTCATAAAAGTTTTAATGAGAGTATTAACTCGACTAATATAAAATGAATCCTTTACAAGTAAATATAAAGCTTGTCATCTTGAAACAGATTAATTGTAATGAGTTCAAGGGTGGCGTCGGAGGGTTTCTTTTTTTTTTTTAAGAATTCGCACTAGAGCGGAAAGAGACACTTAACGATATTCAAAGCAAATCAGAATCTCCTTCGATTTGTCAATGCTTAATTCAAGTACGACTATATATATAAATATATATAAGTTTTTTATTAATTTTATTTCTAAATTAATTAACGAGAATAATTCAAGTAAAAAGTTTATAATGAAGATGAAACATATCAATTAAATAATTGGAGGAAAAATTGAAAATTTTTTACTTGGTACACTCTATAAAGAGAAATCCCTGAGGTTGTCCTCTGCTTGGTGCGTGCATATATATTAGAGTGGTTTTAGCGTAAATGAGGAATTTCAAATTATGCGAAAATCAACGGGACAACCCGGAAACTTGTTCATATAGATAAAAACTAATAACTGTAAATTTTGAGACATATCGAACATTTTTCCAAACTTTAGAGGCTAGGTTTACGAGATGTTGGATATGGCTCAAAATCTACAATTATTAGTTTTTAATCTATTCGAATAAGTTTACGGGTTGTCCAGTTGATTTCCACATACTAGTAAAATAAAAACCACTCTAATATACCATATATTTTGCAGTAAAAACCCGTTTTTAGTACGAGCGGGTTCTTACTAGTTTGAACGCGTTTCACTGAATACCTTTGTTGCGATTAGAATTTATTGATGTTGGTTGAGTTTGGTCCTAAGGATTAGTATCTTCATTTTTGACCTTCCACCTCATTTTTTAAAAAGAAAATGTCAAAAATTACATCTTCATTAGAAGCAAAGTTGTAGAGGATATAATTTTGGACATTTTCGTTTAAAAACTTTTGAAAATAAATACCCGAAATGAGGCGGAAAGTCAAAAATGAAGATTCTTTGAACCAAACTCAACCAACATTAGTAAACTCTAGTTGCCATAAAGGTATTCAGTGATACGCATTTTAACTAATAAGAATGCATTCTTACTAAAAACGGATTTTACTGCAACATATATTTAATTTATATGTTTGAGACTAAGGTTTGACCATCATCATAAGTCTTTTTGAATTGAAATATTTTATCTATTATTTTCCATGGGCTCAATTACATTGGATATAGGAAATTATTCGTTTTGTTGTTATAGCAAGCTGGGGATATGAACTATTTCTAGAACAACAAAATGAATTTTGGGAAGGAGTGGGTGCGGAGTTGGAAATGAGGTTGGGGTGTTTTTTTTTTGGGGGGGGGGTCCAGGGTAGCCCCCTGGTTAGCAACAGGTCCGCCGAAGGCGCGTGTCGCAGCTAGTATATGTACATATGTTTATTTGCATCAAACAGCTGACAGCCTCATTGATTTCTCTTTGCGAATCAACAACTCTGCTACTCTTGGTAACCTTAATTTTTTCAAATTTTATTGTCCCTTAAATTTATAAAAATTCCGCTACTCTCGATAAAAAGAAACTTTCAATTTAATTTATTTGTCATAATACAAGTATGTATACAATTCTAATAAAATTATTGAAATAAATGGAAAGCCAAAAGGGGGCGGAGGGGTTAACGGACAAGGGGGTTGTTTTTCAAAAATGTTAATCATTATTTATGTTGTATTTAATATCTGAGCTTAAATCCCCCCCCCCTAACGGTAGAAAAGTCAGGTTAATATTTTATTTTATTTAATCTCTCATATAATATTTCATTTTCAATTATAATAATCAAGATAATAAAATTATAATTCAATATAAATAAATTATAATTAATCAAGAGTTTTGAATCTAGTTAATTTTCAGGTTGGGGCTATAAATTGGCTACTTGGCTCCCCCCAGGTCTCGCCCTGATCAAATAAAAACGCTGGCTTGGATGTTGGCCGCCCTCTGGAGTGAACTGGAGAAAAAAATTCCAACAGCCCAGCTGTTGAGGATTTAAGCGCGCGCGACTCCCGGAAAATGTTTCCAGGTAATCAATTGAACCGAAAGCAGATATTTTAATTGCGTCCGTAAACCTCAAGCCGATTCATAAATCAAAGGCAAGACGAGGGAAAAAATGGCCATTCTTGAATCTAATCAATCAATAATCATTGGCTTTCGCGTTCGAAATGACCACCTATCCCTGGAATTTATCAACTGTTTCGAATTTTTGTTTTTTCTCTCTTTCTCGTTTAGTTAATTTAAGATTTTGGAATTTGAAATTTCCAGACAGATCATAATCAGTATATAGCGAAACCCTTCAAATCCGAACGCAAAAAAGAGAAACTTATTTATTTAATCATAAAACAATTATGTATATATTCTACATTATAACCTTATTTTACATAATTAGTTGAAAAATTAACAAAGAAGTACAGTTAACATTCCTAACAAAGTGTAAATGTGTCTACATACTTATGTCATCCAGGATTGAAAAACGGTAAAAGTTGGTTATTGAAATTCTTTAGATTATTCACTTTGAAAAAAACAATGAAATAATAATAAAAACACATAAGATATCCCTTAATCTTTCAGTTGATATCACTTATCTTCAATTGTGGAAGTTGATTTCGGCTAATCCGAACAAATTGTAATCCGAACAGGCTACAGCACCAATTAGTTCGGATTTGTGGGGTTTCACTGTATTATAAATAAACAGATGTGTGTACCAGATGACTTTCACTAATAATCTCCCCTTCTTTAAAATCTTCTTAACAATTTTCACAATAATATTATATACAACTATCCCTCAATTTGTGAATTCAATACTACGAGTAAAAACTAGTAATAAAGTGAACGTTTTGGCGAACATATTTATTTATTTACTACTGCCCCTACTACTACCGGAGGCGGGCCTCTTGATACCCAAGGGGCTTCGCTCCCTGGACCCCCCGTCACTTGAACACTCCCTCTCCTTCAACTCCAACTACTCTCCATCCCTCGCCTCTGATCACCCTCCAACCCAGTAAACCTACCCCTGGACTCCCCATCCATGGACTCCGCATCCCCTGTACCCACACCTTTCCCTTGGATCCCAACCCTCACCCCTGGACCCCACATCCCAACCCCCACATAGGTATATAAATATATAGGTACAGACATAGGCACAAATCCACCTTAGAGCACCCCTCCAACCCCCAACCCCCTACCCTGGGGGTTTTTATTTACCTTATGAAAATATGGTGAATAATTGTATTAGTGTTTGAAAAAAGTATTTGGGGGGGGGGTCTCAAAAAGTGTTTATTTGATTTTGCTAAAAAAAATCAGTGTTATACGACATAAATACTATATTAAAACAAAAAAGTATAATATAGTAAAACGAAAGGAAAATTGAAAACTTTTTCAACACTCTCAGTAGGCATCCCCTAATAAACATTGCAAAGTTAATTTTTGGAATTTATATAGTAAATGAATCTAATTAGGCGAATTTCCTAACTTAATATTTATAAAGAGCTTCTAGGGGGTTTGTATTGAAATATAGGTTAAGATAGTTACAAAAGTACTGAAAATTTTTATTTTTTGAAGCTCTCCTTATTTCAGGTGGTTGATTTTTTTCTCATTCTAATGATAGCTAAAAGAGAAATTTGTATTTTTTCGAGATACAGCAAAATTGCTTTCCATCGTTGATATGTTTATTTGCATCAAGCAGAGGACACTTTCTTACAAATCTGTTAATTATTTTTCTTCTATTTTTCCAAATTTCCTCTCTTTTTCTTTCATTAAACTTTGTTTTAAGCAAACAGTCTATTTAGAAGATGTGTTAGCTTAAGCTTCGTTTCTATTCACCCAATTCTTATCTTTAATTCTTGCTCGATTCTCGAGTAGTTGGTCTGCCTTGGGGCTCGACACCCTCGTCGGCTGAAATCTCCGAATCAAACAAAGACCTCAACAAGGGTTGGCTGGCCATTGTGCCTCACAAACATCCAACTATAGAGTCGAAATAAAAAAAAACAAATTTGATTAAAGCATCGGCTGCTTGGTTGTTGTGTTTAAGTGGATTTAATGATCTTTTTCTTAGTTCGGTTTTGAGCCATAGATTACGGCCATTAGTTGAGACAGGGTTGTTTCTGAAGGATTTGTTGGTCGGCCACCCTCCGGCCCCGCTTGCTATGATAATTTCAAATTTGAATAGACAACTGGTCCCGGGACCCGGCGAATGACACTTTGCATTTAATTATCAGGGCTTTATTACAGCCTATTATAAAGAGATTAACACGTGGGAGAACCGAGGGGAGCGGTTTTTTTCCAAGCTTCTACATTTTTTATTAAAAAAAAAGAGGTCGGGTATAAAAGGAAGGGGTTCTGTAGTTTATCTTTCGTAATCTTAACTAATTATTTCATACCAACAACAAAATAACTTTCACATTAAGCTACTTTCTTAAATTTTTGTAAGTTTTTATATCAAAGGGTTGCAAATTTAGGGCTATAGAGACATTGGGAGGGGAATTCGTGAAATCATAACCTGAGGTTGAAGCTTAAAAATAAATATGTGTGATGGTTCAAAGGAAAATATCCATTATCTTCACCTGGTCAAAATCGAGCTAATCGAAATTGAAAAGAGAAGAAATAATCTTTTGGTTACATTTAAATGAATTATGAAAAATTGAAGGGTTTGCTGCAAAAAGGAGGTAGCTCCATCCTATTGATTTTAGGAGATATTAACACTATCTTGTGCAAAAAAAGCTTTTGTTTGGTACAAGAAGGATGTAGCTCCAATAGTTATTTCCAGCGTTGCTCAACAGATGGAGCTGCCCGTCATTTTGAATTTTTTAAACGTTTTTTTTTTGGTTTCCCAAAAACTGAAAAAATTGCAGCTACCTTTTTTTTGCAGCAAAGCGTTCAATTAAATTTCAGGATGTCTTTGTCTTCTTATTCTTTATCCTATTTATTCATTTTTTATGAGTTTATATATGTCGTAGAAAATTAATAATTTCAGGCAAAATATTTTTGTCAAAATATATACTTTTTTGGTAAATATAGTTCCAAGTAATATTTAATTTTCAAATGATGAGGGTAATAATATTTAAGGACGCCAGATGATTATATTAAATTAAGAATGAAAACACGCTAAGTATTAAAAAAGTGTTCATTTAGTACTTAAGTAGATTTTTAAATTTTGAAGGCTAATTGATATTTAAGAATACTATGAGAATTCTTAAAATACGTATATCATTTATCCATATTGAACAGAGATTAATTTCGCCATAATTAATTTCACCATATATTCATATCAAATATAATTTTTAACTATAAATATATCGGTTAAAAATAAAATAAAATGAGAGAGTCTTCTGTTTTTTAAATAAAATAATTTTTAATTATTTCTATTATTTTATTTAAAAAACAGAAGACTCTCTCATTTTATTTTATTTTTAACCTAAAATAAAAACAATTCTGTTACCATCGACAGTGAAATCTTTTATTCAACTAATAAATATATCGTTTTTTCAGTGTATGTGTGAGTAATGCATCAATTCCTGTGAATCAATTGTAATAGATTGATGAAGGGGGCAAAGCCCTCGAAACTCTAGTCTCATTAAAAATAAATTAAAAAATTTATTTTCTCAGCAGAAGACACACTCTTTTATTGTTTCCTATAATTCATAAAAATTCTGCTACTCTCCGCAAAAAGAAACTTTCAATTTAATTATTAACGATCTTTGTTTATTAATATCATTAGAATTAGTATATTTTATATGTGGCCCGATGCATTTGTTTTTACTTCAAATGCGGCCCGTGTAAGCCAAAAGGTTGGATATCACTGATCTAGATGAACCTATTCAAAAATTTTGGAGTTTCTCCCAAATTGTGCCCCTATTGTTTGCAAATCTCTAAAATATTTAAACAAGAATAAAAAAATCGACTCGTTTAGATATTAAACAAGATTGTGCTCCACTTATATTAAAAAGTATTATTATTAGTTAATAAAAATAAATCGATTCTAGATTTACGATAACGTTTGTTGAAAATAGCGGAATATGAGATTTTAATATCCGAATCGTTTATACGCATTTAGGAAGGTTTTTAATTAAGTCATTGTAGGTTCATTCATGGAGATGGGCAACATGCGACCCTCTGCCCCTGGAGCGTTTAAGACGGCAACCCGGTGTAATATTCCGCCACGCTGTGTGATAAATGTTGCCGGTACTCGAACCAGACACTCGCCCATTAACGATTTTTATGAGCAAATCGTATTTTCATAATGCCTAGAAGGTAATAACAACCTACCGGGAACGCGCTTATCAAAAATAAAATCTAAAAAGAAAAAAATCCCGAAGCGTTTCATAATTATTTATTTCCGGCGTGGAGAAAAGAAAAGGCTTAAGGAACATGGGTAAAGGTAAACAACGAGAATTGACAACAAGTGAGGGGGCATGAATTCAACCAAGGAGTAAAAATAAATAAATAAAATTAAAGTCTAGTATTCAGCGTATAAAAAATCAAACAATTTTGTTAAGGGAGAGTGGTGTAGGTCAGGGCTGTCCAACCCGGGGCCCAGCATTTCAATGAATGCCGCCCGACATAAATCATAAACTTCATTAAAACATTGAGATTTTTTTACTTTCTTGAAAATGTATCTGATACAATTTATCCTGATAATTTTTTTGCTTTAACATTCAGGGTATGGTCAAGTATTGTAATCGTGCATGAAAAAAGTGGGTTTGTTGCTTCTTTTTTTCGAAATATCTCAAAAACGGCTGAAACTATTTTGATTAAAACCATGGCAAACGAGTTACTACCATGTCTCCCTGGGCATTTAGTTTGCCAATTCTCAACCATTCATTCTTACTCGACCATCAAGGGACATCGCAGTTTCGTATTCTCTAAGCAAGAGAATAAGAGCGATGTCCCTCGATAGCCGGGTAGAAATGAATGAGAGACATGGTAGTAATATATAATATATTTATATATCTATATTTTCAATATTTAAAAACAATAAATAATCTAAGTGTTATTAATAAATAGTTAGATAGAATTAATAAAGCAGGTCTAGGAATTTTGAGTAAATACTAGCGGACCTAGCGTAATTCTTTGCTTTAATTAAAACCGAATTATTTATATCGATAATAAACTTTTTAAATTTTTTACAGTTGCACTGATGAATGTTATAAATTTAACCGAAAGCTTTACCAATGTTTTGAATATTTTTTTAATCACCTCCTTATAAGATTACTGAATACTTAATTCGATAAATTTCGATTTGGATTACTACTTAATAAAAATAATTGACTATTTTAAATTTATATCAAAAAACCCAATCAACTCGATAAATTTCCAATTAGTTGGAATTAAAAGCCTTCTACAAAAAAAACTTAGAGTGAAAATAAATAAATAAATAAAATTGTAGTTAAAAGTATAAAAAAGATCGTTTCACTGTTGATTTGATACCTTCGGTGAAATGTTATATTGAGTTTGATGTTTGTCTTTGATTGTCCACTAAAGAGTCTCGACGGATGGAAATAAAAATCAGAGATATATAAATTGCCATCGCCCTTGTTTCTGGGCTCGAATTTCTTCTTTTATTGTATAAATAAAAAAAGAGGGGGCAGTTAAATTGTCTATTCTTGTGCTTGTTCTGGATTAAATTACTAGATTTAGTGTAAGATTGTATAACATGGGATTTTAAAATCAGTCATTATGGGTTTTTATTATTTAAAGATAGACTAGGAACTAGACAATTATTTTTAGTTAATGAGGGGAGGATATATATCATTATAGTATAATGCAGTTGCTCTTCACATGTTCCAAGTCATGGTTTTGGTTGGAAAAATTATGTTTTGCCAAGAGTAGTAGAGTTGTTGATTCATATAAAGAAAAATCAATGCGGTTGTCCTATGCCTGAAGCAAATAAATATACCTATATGAATATTTTCAGAAAATTTTATTGATTATTGTATACGATATATATAAATAAATAGGTATTTTATAAAATACTATCTTAAAATATTTATTTGAAATTCAAAATTTCGGGAGATTTCTCCCTTTATCAATGGAATTTTAGGAAATTTGAAAAATTATATATTAGAAAAACAATCTCTATCTGACCGTTTGTTAAATGAATTTTTGTTGTTTAAAATTTCGATCATTTCTAAAATTAATACCTTTTTTTGAAATTCCGCTGTTTATCTAAATTTTTGAGATTATAGAAAAGTCAAAAATTATGTCCCCGCTTAGTTGAATTTTTTTTTGTATTTTTCTATCAATGTAATTAATATGTGTTGGTGTTTGGTTGACCTAGCCACCGAGTAGGTACTTGTACCTGTAAGCAGGTCGAGGAATAAAGATTTATTTATTTATTTGTTTATTTATTGAATGACTAGCTAGAGTAGTACTTTTGGAATTTTTCGTTCGTAAATTCTAGATTTTTATTTTTATTTAAAGTAATTTATTTAATCTCCAAGACAATAGTATATAATTGAGCTTTTCAAAATATTGGTTTGTTTATAGTTATTTTAAATTCTTTTCTTAATGAAATAGTTTTTTTAAATTACTTGAAATTCTAGTGATAAAGGGAGAAATCCCCGAAACATTTGAATTTTAAATAAGCGTTTTAAGATTGTTTTTTATAAAAGATTTGTATTTATTTATATAATTAATATAAATATGTGTTAATCTAACTAGTTTATTTGTTAAAAAGTATAGTTTCGAAAGTTTGGCCCTCATCATCACTCCATTTAATTAGAAATACATATTTCATCTGTTATTTCTCATGGGCTCAATACCCGATTCGAAGTAGGTAAATTATTTTTATCCTAATTCGTTTGGTATATAACCAGCTTGCTATTACGACAAAACGTATATATATATTCAATTCCGAATAACATTAAATCGGGTATTTGAGCCCTATAATTAAAAGGACTGATGATGAGGGCCAAACCTTAAAAACTAAAGTTTCTAACAAATGAATTAGTAAGTATTTATATTCGTTATATAATTATGTATAGTTACGTACATACATATGTATGTTTATTTGTATCGAGCATTAAAATCTCTTTAAGGAACATTTTTGAAAGGAAAATTAGAGGAAAAAAACAAACTTTTTCAAGACCCGGTAGGTTTTACGCAAATTTCGTAGACGGTCGTGGAATTAATGTCTTTATTTTTAATAATTCCTCTTGAATGTACCGATTTAAATTGAATAATTTATTTTTATTTTATTTTTTTTAATTTAGATCCCTCTTTGAATAAATTCAGATTTCATCTAAACCCTTCTTTTTGTGTATATATAGAGAGAATCCAATTTAAATTTCACAAAAGCTGAATTCCAACTGATCTATTTAGCCATTTATAGATTCAAAAATTGTATTAAATTCATTATCCAATTAGATATTAGAGGATTATTTATTAATTGTATTTAGTCAGCTTGTGCACAATATAATGGCCTAAATAAAATAGCTAAACATTTAATCGCTATTATACTCTATCAAACAGCAAGTTTATTTGATTATATTCAATTCAAAAGTATCATTGTAGAAAATAAAAATAAAAAAAGTATTCTGGTAGAATAGGAAACCTTAATTCCGAATAAAATAATTTATTAGAACGTCATTTTAATCCTTTTAAAAATCCCGACCATTCGGAGGATCCTCTCTCCTTCTTCAGGGTTTTAAATGGGCCAAAGTAGGAACCTCAGCGTATATTAATATTATTTTTACTAGCAATATAAAGTTCAAAGCTTTGTGCATAGCGATGTCTTGATGATGGCGGTAACGGGTCAAAACGTTGACAAATAAATAAATAAAATTTTATTTCTGTTTTATTTAATTCTGGCTGCAAATGATAGCCGACTTTTTTACCTGAATTTAAAATTAAAAATTGAATTAATATATCGGTTTTAACTAAAGCAAAGAATTACGCTAGGTCCGCCAGTATTTACTCAAAATTTATAGATCTGCGTAATTAATTATTTCTAACTATTTATTAATAACAGATACATTATTGATTGTTTTTAAATATTGGAAATATAGATATATAGATATATTATATATTACTATCATGTCCCTCTGGGCATTTAGTTTGCCAATCCTCAACCATTCATTCATACTCGACCATCATGGGACATCGCTTGCTTAGAGAATAGGAAACTGCGATGTCCCTTGATGGTCGAGTATGAATAAATGGCCAGAGAGACATGGTAGCAACAAGATCCGCAAAGACAAGAGATCGAGTTTTACTTAAGTACATCAATTTATAGGAACCCAACCACACCAGCAGACGTTTCGAACGAATGATTCTGACAATATGTTAAAACAAACAAAAAATATTTTTAACGAAACAAATTAGATCAATTGTATTTATTTTTTCTGTCTTTATCCGAATTTGATTGATATATCAAAAAATCATATATGAGAAAATGTATGTATTAATTAATTTATTTAATTCGGTCATAAGTTGTATGCATGCACCTGATCAAGTCAACTATTTATTTAATGTTAGAGGTTGATGGATTGGCGTTCATTAAATAAATTTGAACAGCAAATGACGGCTAGACATAAGAGAATGAAGGGAGAGGAGAAGGGTCGAGGATCCCACCAAGTTCAATTAATCGGCCGAAAGAGAGATGAGGTGGAGATGAGCAGAAGAGATTCGCCACGCATTCGGGATAAACTCTATTATAGCTCTATTATTTTATAAAAGTCAATGCTTATGACCTCCGATGAAATATAGAAAATGACAGAATAATCAAGGGATTATTTTTACTATATGCAATACGCCCAGCTGGGCTGAAAATTTGCGAAACAATTTTCAACTTTTTTTTTGGAAAATGTCTAAAACTTAGAGAAAAATTAACGATTATTTTTTTGTGTCAGTGTTTCTGGATTCAGAAACCCACGATAACTAAAGAAGGAAAAATATATAAACATGCCCGTAGCTAGGGGGGGGAAGGGGGCATTGCCCCCTAGAAAAATCGAGTCAATATCTCAATAACTATTTATGCTATGAGATTAATTTTATTATAAAAAAATCAATACAGATTGAAAAATGTAGATCTCAAAAAAAAAATTATCTTCCTATATAGCCCAGTAAATAAGGGGGTTTCAGCTTACATTAATTGCGGGAAAATATTTTTTTAGGATCGTTTGGTATGGTGTGGGTATGCCAAATTTAAGTTTGCGACCTCGAAAGTCTGGTGGACAACTTTTGGCGGCCGAAAAACTCGAAATTTTCAGACTTTTTCCAGTTTTTGGCTTATAACTCGAAGAAAGTTCATATTTTGTAAATAACCGTTCTATAGTAATTTAAAGAGGACAAATTTTCGTATTGAGTAAAAAAAGAAATGCAAAATTGGTAGTGTAGTTCAATTTTAATGGGAATCCAAAAACAGCCACAGGATCACTTTGGAATATCCCTAAAACTCGCACTTTTTTCGATTTTTTCGATTTTGACCATGAAGGAGCACGTTTTCAACAAAGACAACTCTATACATTTTTAAACTAGATTAAATTAGCTACAATTTAAACAAAGTTTCATATTAATTGGATATTGGTAACCCGTGCCACAATGAGGTTGAAGTTTTGAAAAACTGCAATTTTTTGCAAAAACAATCCCTATCTACGCCAATGTATATAAATGAAAAAAATCACGAAAAAACCATAACTTGGAAGAATCGATGAAAATTCTTCAAAGGTAACGGTAAATCACTCGTATCCATAATAAGCATTAATTAACAGGAATAGCAGGGAATTGGACAAAAATAAAAATAAAAAACAGAGTTTTTATTGAATGGGCCAGACGTTTCGTCGATTAATTTCGACTTCCTCAGTGGCTAGAATGACAAAATAGGAAATCAGAAAAAAACTTATTATAAATATAAATTGATTACATAGAAAGACTCAAATACCTCATTCTATCACTCTTTGTCAAAAGACAATTCCACTACGCGACGAAACATCCTTTAATCCTTTTTATTTAAACTATAATACATTGTTGGATCATGCCCCAATTGCTCAAGAATCTTGAACTTTTACACACTTGAACAATCAAAAAATTAAAAACCTTTAATCAAAATTTATCACAAAAAAAATATGTTTCTACTCTTTAAACAGACAAAGAAAGGATTTTAAATTCAAAAATAAATATCTATTTATATAAAAAAAAACTTATTATAAATTACAGCGTCATCGCTCCTATTGGGCGATTCGCGAACCAAACAATTTCTCTTCTCTTTCCCACTCAATCTCAAAAACTCACTCGACTCAAAATACCATAAATCAAAACAGAACTAATGAAACCCCAAACAATTGAAATGAACAGTCGCGAAAGTTAAAATAAATAAATAAATAAGTTAGAAGAAATAGTCAAAGATTAAAAACCAAATAAATAAATAAATAAATAAATTAAATAAATAAACGAAACAGTCAAATGTTAAAAGTTAAATAAATAAAATAAATTAATTACAAACTAACTAGTCATGGAATTTAAAACATTAATAAATTAAATAAAAAATTAAATAAATTAGATCAAACTGTCAAAATCAAGTCGAATGAATCCATCGAGACAAATGAGTTTTTTTTTGTCATAAATTTTGATTAAAGGTTTTTAATTTTTTGATTGTTCAAGTGTGTAAAAGTTCAAGATTCTTGAGCAATTGGGGCATGATCCAACAATGTATTATAGTTTAAATAAAAAGGATTAAAGGATGTTTCGTCGCGTAGTGAAATTGTCTTTTGACAAAGAGTGATAGAATGAGGTATTTGAGTCTTTCTATGTAATCAATTTATATTTATAATAAGTTTTTTTTCTGATTTCCTATTTTGTCATTCTAGCCACTGAGGAAGTCGAAATTAATCGACGAAACGTCTGGCCCATTCAATAAAAACTCTGTTTTTTATTTTTATTTTTGTCCAATTCCCTGCTATTCCTGTTAATTAATTCTTCAAAGGGTTTCGACTTTTTAACAATTTTTTTTTTTATTTCTAGAAATAAAACTCACTCGAAACGATCCTACATCCAGTTTAATATTACATTGTTATTATACATATTATTATAACTGACCATCTGGGAGGTCTCTTTCCAGTCACTAGACAATAAATAGCAGGTGTGAAAACGTCGTGTTTATGCATAAGCTTAAGCTCATCTTTGAAAATGCTATTTTATTTATTCTTTAAGTGGAAAATCATTGACCATTTAACATTCATTGCTAAATCATTAACATGATCATGTTTCCATGTTTAAATTATATAATAAAATAGACAGGTAGAAATTACTTACAAATTGTTTTTCTTTTGTTTAAAAGTCTGACTCAGCGTTTGAAAAGAGGAAAGGAAGTGGATGTTTACCTGAAACAAACAGAATGATAGTATTAGTATTATTAAAAAAAAAGTTCAAAAGGCTAATGTCTTTTTCTCTCAGAGCAATCTTTGAGATTTACCTACTACTAAAGATGCAAATCAACTTGATAGCATTTTTTTTCTTAGTAATGTAAACTAGTCTAATCTGATTTTTTTAATAACCAAGATTCGGAAAGCTGTTACGCTAAAAGTAACGCATCCTAGAAGAATTCGGGATTAAATTAGAAATAATTAGTGTGAGGCAAAGGTAGGTTTTGGGGCATAAATGGAGTTTTACTATAAGGAAGTTTTCGAGAGGGTTAAATTAGTAATTTGTATAGAAAAAAAATTGTCCTTGATGTTAATTTTATTTTTGGCTTCGGGGTATTATAACTTGTATTTATATGCTTACACACAACACTAGGGTGGTCCTTATTTTTGAATTTTTAAGCTGACAGAGGCTCATACGGTTCGAAATAAATAAAAAAAATCCCCCAAGTTCCAAGTCTCTATCTCAATTTTAACTTGTCCCGCATAGCGATGTAAGTTTTCCATCTAAATAACATGGGGTTTTTGACTGTGAACAATCAATTTTTTATTCCGGACAAAGTAAGGGTTAAAAAAATTTGAAACTCTGTGAACTTTATCTTTATAATTGTAGCTATCCTTCAGAATTTTTACAGATTTTTAGCTATTATAATTTTGAAGTTACAGCTAGATAAAATACTGATATATCATAGTGTTAGTAATGTATAGACTCCAAAATTATAATAGCTAAAAATCTGTAAAAATTCTGAAGGATAACTACTATTATAAGGATAAATTCTATAGAGTTTCAAATTTTTTGAACTATTTCTTTGGCCAGAATAAAAAATTGATCGTTTAATGTCAAAAATCCCATGTTATTTAGATGGGAAACTTATTCGCTTTACAGCACTAGATTAAAATTTCAATAGAGACTTTAAACTTGGGGGATATTTTTTTTTTATTTCGAACCATATATGAGCCTCTGTCAGAGTAAAAATTCGAAAATTTCCAAAATAAGGACCACCCTAGCACTGGAAAGTGTACTCAGCGTGCTTTGACTTTTTCGGCGTGAAACGTACGAGCAAATATTTCCAAGTATTCCAAATATTTCCAAGTACTTCCAAATATTTCCAAGTAATTCCAAATATTTCCAAGTACTTCCAAATTTTCCAAGCACTTCCAAATATTTTCAAGTACTTCCAAATATTTCCAAGCACTTTCAAATGTTTCCAAGTGCTTCCAAATATTTCCAAGTACTTCCAAATATTTCCAAGTACTTCCAAATATTTCCAAGTACTTCCAAAATACTTCCAAAGATGTGTACACCTACTTCCAATCGCGGATAACCCTTCGCATTTTTTACAGTCAAAAAATTTTAAAAAATTACAATATTTCAATATGTATCTGGTTATCACTTTAGTATAAATATGTGGTCTAAAATTGGTGAATATTTTTTTTATTATATTTTTAATATAAATTCGAGAAAACATTTTTTCCACTAATTTCCACCTTCTTTGTTTGTTTCATCTTTTTTTCTCTTCCGTTGATTTTTTTTCTTTTTATATTTATTTAATGTATATTTTTTTTTAAGTTGATCAAAATAATTGAAGGATGAGAGGCAGGATGAAAGGTTTTTTTTGTTGTCGTTCCATCGGGGACACAAACAGAACAAAAACAGCAAACAAATCAAGTAACTTTTAGTACAACACAAAAAGGCATCTAAAAGGAAATCTTTCAATAAATATTTATCGAATTCAAAAGTCAATTTGGCTAAAATTATATATACATATAAAGCAATGATAAATAAAGCAAAGGTAATGATTATTTAAAAATTTAAATAGTATTTTACATTCATTGTTCTTCGAATTTTGAATAAGTTCAAAATACGAAATACTCTTTATTTTACTATTATGGTATGACTATGTACTTAAATTTAGAATCACTCGCCTGCTAATTTTTACAAATGAAGATTTAAAACTTTGAGTGAAATATTAATTGCGATACATATGTCAGACGGATTAACCTAACCTCCCAGGGTAGTCTATTGCCCCGGATTCCTAATTGTGACACACGGAATCGATTCACGAAAGATAAAATTATAATAATAATCCATTCCCATTGTGATTTCCATTGAGATTTAAAGTTTATTTCTATATATCAGCAATTTGAACTATTATACTCAAAATGAATAAATTATTATATATTCAATCATTTGAAATTCTAGTCAATCCAACAAATAATTTGATAATTTAGATAAAATTAAGTTTTTTTGTGTGTGTTTGTATATGGAAGTTTAGATAATTCAACAGCATTCGGTTAAAATTCACTGAAATAGATTTTATTTTGTTTTTAAAATAAAATATATATCTAGAATAATTCTATAATTTGAAAACATTTTCTATCCGATATTAATAATGATTTTTGAAATTATTAAGAAATTTACAAAAAAAAAAAAATGACAAAATTGCAAAAATAATATTATATCAAATATTTCAACTTTATATAAAAACAGAATTTTTATTTTACGCCTATATATAAAATATAATGTAAAGAGTTCAATCTCCCAGAATATCCAATTGGACCAAATTTCGGGTTCAATTCCCGATGGGGTAGAATCAACCCTTATATCATATAGTTAAAAATAATCCATTCGATCTCGGATCTAAAAGATGATAACCTCTTGTGAATTTCTTATAAATAATAATAATAATATAAACTGAAAGTTTTTTGCCGAGAGTAGCAGAATTTTTATAAATTGAAGGAGACAGTAAATTTTTAATTTATCGTTATAAATAAATTAAAAATTTATAATTCCAGCAGAAGACACATTCTTTTATTGTCTCCTTCAATAATATTAATAGTTATTTTATTATTCACCAATAAAGCAACTACTTTTAAAATTTTCAAGTGTTCATCAAAACGATTTGAATTTTTATTTAAAAATGTTTTGGGATTATTTTTATAAAGAATTGTATTTATTTTACTTAATAAAGTATGCTCTACGTAAGCTTAGACGCTTAGAGGCGGAAGGGTTGACTGTCAGCTAGGGGTTCTACTAATAAATTTAAATATCTTAAATTTCTAGAGTAATCAACACTCTAGTCTCCCTTCAAGCCGAATATATCTTTAGGCCTTTACCGAGGGGTGATCCGCGATTGGAAGTAGGTGTACACCTCTTTGGAAGTATTTTAGAAGTACTTGGAAGTATTTGGAAGTACTTGGAAATATTTGGAAGTAGGTACAAGTGAAAGTAGGTGTACAGCATATTAGGTCGCGGTTCACCCCTCGGCCTTTACTAAAAAAATTATTTTCATAAAGAGAAATCAAGCAAAACAAAATCATTTTAAATAATTTAATTTTGTATCTTCATCAAAAATTGATTGCGATATCTAAAAGCTTGTATGAATTAAAAAAAAA
Source organism: Forficula auricularia (assembly GCA_024734495.1). Classification (NCBI taxonomy): domain Eukaryota; kingdom Metazoa; phylum Arthropoda; class Insecta; order Dermaptera; family Forficulidae; genus Forficula; species Forficula auricularia. The sequence goes on from JALMQS010000084.1 coordinate 3,695,611, forward strand.
AAATTTCATAAATTCTCTGGCGAGCTGTCATCGTGAGCTGAAGAACTTTATTAATATACCTTGGCGAGGTAAAAGGTGGCCCAGCACTCCCAGGGTTACATAATACCTATGCTCCAGAGAAGAAGCAACCTGGACCCGATTGAGAAATAATAATAAAAAAAGAAGCCTCGTCCTTGATATAGATATAGTGTCCGCGAGAGATAGAGAGAGGATTGATGAAGAAGTTGTGCTGGAGTGTCCAGCGAGATCTGTTCTCCAGGAGTATGGATGGATGGCCATTAGACCAGGCAGAGGCAGCAGAGGCCCTGGGCCAGGGCCTAGGCTCCTCACACGCACCGACGCGCTGGGTGGCCCAGGCTCAAGGTTGCCGGGGATGGTACCTGAGACCTCATACCCCCCTTTACCCCTTTTAATTCCCCCCACCTTACCTCAGATAAATATAGCTATACAATCAAAAACACACTAGATCACTTCTATTCTCGGATTTTAAAATTTTCCTCACAATAATAATCATAATAAAGGCATAATTATTAATAATATAAAAATAATTAAACCCACCTTTATGAACGTTTATTAAAGCCCTAAACGTTTAGGGAGAAATTCTTCCTTTATCAATGGAAAAAATCAATTAAAGAAGATTGTATAGATATATAGTGGTATAATGTATCTATTTTAATTATTTATTTATTATATTGTATAATCTTTAATTTAAATATATTAAATTATAATGTTAAAAGATATATCAATACTGTGGACTGAATGGATTTGTTGAATTCATAACAAATGACTCGCTAATACCGGGTGACTTGCGACCCAGCCTCTTGGTAAGACAGGTCAAAAGTATTATAAAAAAGAAAGAGAGCGGTCTTATTTTATCAATTTCTTCTATCTGGAGGTTCATAATATGTATATTATATAAGAAAATAGCATTTTGATTAAGAATTTTGTAGTTTAAAAGAAATTGTATGAAAAGATTCAATTTCTTCTGTCCGGAGCGAATCAACTAGAAATGGCACAAAGTTTTATTTTTTTCTCATTAGATATTAATTCAAATCTATTGAAATTTCATATCTGTGTGTTATTGTCATTTATTTTTTATATAAAAAAATTATTATTAAGAAATTTGCATTTTAAAGGGTAGTTTAATTGAAGTCAAATTTGAAAAAATGCTAATAACTCCGTTGAAAATTTTTTAAAAAATATGAAATTATTAGATATTATAAAACAATTAATTATTAATAATTTAATTCAATTTTGAACTAAATAGGTTCAGTACTTTTTGAGAAAATCCTCAAAAACCCCGAAACCGTCTATGAAAGGTCGTTTTTTCAAAGCAACAGATGCCTTTGAAAAGAGTTAAAAAAGTCATATGAAACTAAATATTGACTTGTGACATGGAGGTGGATTTTTAAAATGTTTCTGAAACGGCATTTCATGTCAATTTTCGAGGTTTTTAATGATTTTCTCAAAAAGTACTGAACCGATTTCGTTCAAAATTGAATTAAATTATTAATAATTAATTTTTTTATAATATCTATTAATTTCATATTTTTTAAAAATTTTCAACGGAGTTTTTAGCGTTATTTTTAAAGTGGACTTCAAATAAACTACCCTTTAAAATTCAAATCTCCTAATAATAATTATTTGATATAAAAGATAAATGAAAATAACAAACAGATATGAAATTTCAATAGATTTGAATAAATATCTAGAGTGAAAAAAATAAAACTTTTTGCCAATTCTAGTTGATTCGCTCCCGGAGAGAAGAAATTGAATCTTTTCATACAATTTCTTTTAAACTACAAAATTCTTAATCAAAATGCTATTTTCTTATATAATAAACATACTGGAAACCTCCAGATAGAAGAAATCGATAAAATAAAACCGCTCTCCCTCTTATTTATAATACTTTTAGTCTGTTTTTTTCAAGAGATGGGTCGCAAGTCACCCGGCATCTGAGTCATTTCTTACGGTTATCTGGGTTTTTATCATTTTCTAAAAAACTAATCAATCAATTTCGTTCAAATTTAATATATATATATTAATAATCGATTGTTGTATAATATTTATTAATTTAATATTTTTAAAAATTATTTCAAAGAATTTATTAGCGTTTTTTCAAATTAGACTTAAAATAAACTAGCCTTAAAAATGAAAATTTCTAAATAATAATTATTTGATATAAAAGATAAAAAACATATTCTATTGATATGAAATTTCAATACATTTAATTGAATATGTGATGAGGAAAAAATAAACCTTGGCATTTATAACCGACTCTTGCCCGAGAGAAGAAAGTGAATGTTTTCATTAAATTTCAATCAAACCACAAAATTCTTAATTGAAATGCTATTTTCTTATATTATAGTGATACTGTGTACCTCCAGATAGATCAAATAAGATCGTTTTCTTTCTCATTTATAATTCTTTTCTCTGTTTTGTCAAGAACCTGGCTCGCAAACCTCTTGACATAAAGATCACGTCATTTCACCAAGTCCAGCATTTTTTAATTTATTTACCCTATTGAAATATATTAAATAAATAATAAATAAATCTTTATTCCTCGACCAGCTTAGAGGCGCAAGTCCTCGGTGGCTCGCTCCTCCAAACATCAATACAATCTATCTTCAACAATTTAACAAATAATAAACAAGAGTACAAAAAATAAATAAATAAATAAAATAATTTAAACATACGGTTTATATTATATACAGTAAAACCTCGTTTATCCGGCTCTCATTTATCCGGACCACCGGATCGGATTTGTAGACATTTTTATTTTAATAAATGTTCACATAGATTAATAGATAATAATTTTTAACTCTGATAGCAAGAATATAATTATAATTTCACTTCATTCAAACACCACACACGTGCCTAAAACAAAAGACAGTGGACCAATAATTCTTTGAAATGAAATGATGTGAAAAAGTTTTTTTTTAAGATTCTATGTAATTTTGATATAAACATGTTTTTCTTTGTCGTAATCAATTCAAATCCACTTATTTGAGCATTTGTTTTGTTTTTATTACTCATATATTCGGATTATCCGGTTTGCCTTTGGTCCCAACGAGATTCTACTGTACTAACATCCCTTAGCTTGGAAAACAGCGGTCCAAGTCTCAAAAATTTAAATAATTTCGTAAAAAGAAAAAAAATAATAAAAAGAAAAAACTAGTCTCTTGATATAGAGCACAAAGAGACTTTTCTTATATAAATTCATATCAAGTGAGCGAGCAGTTATGCATGGCCTATGTTTAGACGTCTGAAATTCTCTAAAGCTTCCTTTCTATTCTCTGCGGATTGTCCATGCAACGAGGGAATAAATCTAATTTCTTCGTGCAATTTACCAGGCTAGTTTTGTTTTTACAAGAATAAGTTGGGAGAAATATGGCCTGGGTGGATTTCCAGAGCGCCGGCCGGACATGTTGATGCTCAGGAGGCCGTTAGGAAGGCCGTAGCTGAACACGACGACTTAATTTCATTAATGGGCCCCGGTCCCCTTCCCCGCACAGTCCCCCGATCCCCCACCTGCCCGCAGTACATTGCACCAGACCGAGCGCAGCTGCCGAGCCGCTCAGCTAGATGAAGTAATTATACTCGGGTGTTGGTTTTCTTTTTTTTATCAGATAGAAGAATGTGTAGTATTAAGTCGTTAGATATATAATTTTAATCGATAGCGTAATTAGTGCTTGTAGCAATTTACATTTCCATGATCTTGAAAAATTTGCTTAAATTGAGACATTAAATCGTCTGAAATAACCAACATTTAAAATAAATTGAATTGAGGATTTTTTTAATCAAAAATTATACTGAATTGAACGCTTCGTCAACTTCTTCATCAACTCAAAGTAAATACAGTAGAGCGTCGATAATCCATATTAATTGTGACCGGACCCTGACCGGATTATCAAAATGTCCGAATTTTCGAAAAGAATCAAAAAAGGTCGTTTGAGTTCATAACAAAAAGAAAAAATTTGCTAAAACCGTTAATAATTCACTTTAGTGGTTAATTAATTGGAAAAGATAAATAAAACAATTAATTAATATGAACTTATAATGTATTTTAATGAAAGAATATACATACATTTTAACGCTTTTGTTAGACAAATATGTATGTATCCACTTTAACTTTTTTTCACCGGAATTGAATCCGGATTATCGATGGCCCGGATTTTTGACGTCCGGATTATCGACGGTCTACTGTATTAGAAAAAAATATGACAGAGAAGCACATTCTTTTTTGTGAGCGTGTTAGTTCGAAGCTATAATTTGTATAATTATATAATGGATAGTGATGAAGCAGGAAGTTCAAAATTCAAAAAGAAGATAATTTAAACTATCTTTTTATTCATAAAACCTACTTTTTGGAGACTTATTCTAAATCCTGAAGAAGGGCGGAATAAGCCTCCGAAACGTCGATTTGATGAATAAAAACATAGTTTAAATCGAGGGGTGAACCGCGACCTAATATCGTGTACACCTACTTCCACTTCCACTTCCATTTTCAAGAAGAAAAAATAGACGAAGTATCATTATCTAATGAATTCCAAAATAATTTCTCATAATTCCAAAGACATGTACACCTAATTCCGATCGCGGTTCACCCCTTGGTTTAAATTATATTCTTTTTTAAGACGCTTTTATTAGCTTGACATGTATCAATGTGACGGAATCTTTCACGTTGATTAATTGACTAATTGCATACGTATGACCATACAATAATTTTAAACAATCGGGCCGAAAAATTAACAGGGGGGGGGGCGAAATTTGGAAATTATAGCCCCCTTTGGACAAAACTCAACCGAAATTTGAATATATTATCTGTAGGCCCTCAGAAGGGTAAAAATTCAAAAATTAACATAATGTGGGGGAAATTGGGGAAATATACTAGAATCTTGTCAAATTTAGTTTTAGTTTAGTGATGCGCGGGTGGAATTGTACCCATTTTAAGACTAAAAAGTAAAAGAATAAATAATAGTTTAAAAAAACTAACAAAAAAACATGCTTTTTTGTCAATAATGCACTAAAAAGTATAAAATAATGTACCTAAAAACTTTTATATCCCCAATAACTAAGTTAAAAAGCATTGGTCACTTTGTCGAAATTAATTAAAACTTACTACAGTATGGAGATTCTTATTTTGGATATTTTCTAATATTTACGAGGACAAGGGCTCATATGGTTCTAAATAAATAAAAAAAATATCCCCCAAGTTTCAAGTCTCTTTTCTCAATTTTAACCTAGTGCTACACAGCGATTAACATCTAAATAACATGGGATTTTTGGGATTGAACGATCAATTTTTTATTCCGGCCAAAGTAATAGTTTAAAAAATTTGAAACTCTGTTTACTTTATCCTTATAATAGTAGCTATCCTTCAGAATTTTTACAGATTTTTAGCTATTAGAATTTTGGAGTTGCATTTAGATAAAATACTGCTATATCTTAGCATTAGTAAGTTATAGACTCCAAAATTATAATAGCTAAAAATCTGGAAAAATTCTGAAGGATAGATACTATTATAAGGATAAAGTATTCAGAGTTTCAAATTTTTTGAACCATTACTTTGGCCGGAATAAAAAAATTGATCGTTCAATGCCAAAAACCCCATGTTATTTATAACTTTTAAGGAGTTAGGTGTTGGTTCTAGGTGAAACATTTTAATATAATAATAAAACTTGAGCAAGATGCGAGGTAGGTTTCACAAAAAGAAAACAAAATTGAGTTTTGAATTTGATATATTTCGGAGGTTAGCTCATCATCAGGAGTCAAAGAAAAGTTTTCTTAGACTCCTGATGATGGGCTAACCTCTGAAATATATCGAATTCAAAACTCAATTTTGTTTTATTTCTTTTGTGTGAACCCTACCTCCCATCTTGCTCAAGTTTTATTACCATGTTATTTAGATGGGAAACTTAATCGATTTGTAGCACTAGGTTAAAACTGAAATAGAGATTTGAAATTTGGGGGATATTTTTTATTTTATTTATATAGAACCATATGAGCTCCCTGTCCGCGTAAATATTAACGTTATAAATATTAATAAATCCAAAATAAGGAGCACCCTAACCTACAGTCTTCACAAAGAAGCGCCCCCAGGAACATTATTTTATATTTTTTAGTGAATCCCTAACAAAAGCGTGTTTTTTGAAACTATACTTTTTATATATAATGTTAATTTGCATGTTACAATATGAACAAAATTGCTGAACTGGTTCTGGATAGAGTAATTATCGATGTTTGTTTTCCAGGAGAAGTACTATGGGAAGGAGGTTTCGGACCAGAGCCCCGGCAAAGGAAACCAAACCGGAGGCCGATTAAATAAATTAGACGCACCTTTTAGATAACCGCCCCGAGGCTTTTTCGATATCCCCTTCGCCCAAATCACAACTCGCCAAGTGAGAATTTAAGAAAACCCGATCTCTTTGCCACTCAACTGATGCTTGTCCTCGGATCCTTCCCGGAACAAATTTAGGAAATACTAATAATCTTATGAGGCGACTGTGGGACAGTGGTTAGAGTGTTGGGTCGCTGACTCGGAGATCGCTGGTTCGAGACCGAGTCTCGGCAGATAGATATTTGCAGTCGCTTCCTCTTGGAAAGTAATGGCAACCTACCAAAAGTATAATTGCCAAGTGACCTCTCCAAATTAGCTGTTCGGAACCGGCGTTAAAAGGTAGGTCCCGTATATCTGTGTAAAACAACTAAACACACTCAGCACAGGTATATGTGGAGAGGCGCCGACACCCGTTTCGGGTATGGCACTCGAAGAAGAGAAGAATAATCTTATTCATTTATATTTTCAATTAAAGTTACGAATTCCACTGCGAAAAATGTGGCGTTATTCTAACACGCTGTTAGCGTTACAGACATTAAGTTTACGTTAGAACATTAAGTATCGTAACATTCAGGGCCGGACCTTGATTCTTGCGAATATGGCATTTCGATCTACAAAAAACCTCTAATAAATGAACATCGAAAAAATTGTATTTTTTGAGATAATAATTGTTTTGTCAAAATGTCTGTTAGTCTGTGCGTTACCAAATTTTGTGGACGTGCTAGCTCAAAAACTAATGTGAATATCAAAACCAAATTTCACACGTAGTTTTGGTCCATTGAGATTAAGACCTGATTAGATTTGGGTGTATATCGACCCAAAATTAAGGGGGGAGAGGGGGTTAACATTTTAAATTATAATATTTTTAAACTAAAAAAACAAGAAAAATGAAATATACGATAAAATTAACCTATAGTAGCGAGAATATTTTTTTATTTAAATTATGGGGGGGTCAAAAAATAAAAATCTAAGCCTTTTGAGCAAACTCAACCAAACTTTGTATACATAATGAGTGGGCCCCCAGAAGTCTAAAAATTCAAAAACTAACCTCTCCGAAAATGAGGGGGGGGGGGTTGTAAGGTCAAAAAATTAAAATCTAGGCCCTTGTACCAAACTCAACCAGAAGTGTATGGTAAAGTCAAGTGTATGGCCATATCAGAACGTGTCAATTTTTTTTTTAAGGGCGAATATTTATTAAAGAAAATGTTGCTATTCAATATATCAATGAGTAAATAACAGACATTTTGATAAAAAACAGTTAATAACTCGAAAAATATAATTTTTTCGATGTTCACTTATTAGAGTTTTTTTTAGAACAAAACTACATGTATTATATTTGTATTATAAAAAAATGGTTAAGTCATTTAGAAAAAATTAAAAAAGTACTGAAATAAAGTACTAATGTTTGTGGGCCGATATGTACCAAAAACTAATCAGTGCTTCATTTTGTTAAAAGAATGGTAGGTTTTCAATTTCATTTCATTAGGTGCAACGGTGTGGAAAAAATCATGGACGGAAAAAAACGATAACATCCATCCATCCATACATACATAGATCCATCTATCCATACATCCGCACGCACTAAATGAAAAAATCGCACTTTTTGGCCTCTCGACGAGACCCCATGTAATTTTTGGCAAAACCGCCACGTACTAAAATTCAACCTAATTGAATACTACAATTTGTGACTTTAATTGAGACCATGGGTTCCGTAGTCTTTACCTGAGGACCCTTTAAAGTCACGCTTGCCCGCGAGACCGCTTACCCATGCTTCGCATTGGGTAAAGTAAAAATTAAGTTATAGTTATAATCTAATATTTTTATTTAAGCATTGGCGGTGAAAGGACCTCCTTAATAATATCATTTGGTTACATCTCGTTATATCCAAACGGTTGGCAAGGCAAAGAAGAGTTAGCATTATTATTATTATTATCATTTTCTCATCTGTCTCTCGGAGCGTAGTTTATTTATTTATTAAAACGGATTTAAATCAAGGAATGAATTAAATCATTTATCGGAACATGTATAAAACGGAGATGATGATATGTAATGGGGGAGGTTGGCTGTAATGGAGAGAATAAGAGAAGAGAAACCGCCGCCCGCTTTTGTTCTTTTTGAAATTGTTCAACAAACATGCAAACATTTCTTAGATACATATCAAAAATAACATTGTTCTAAAACTATTTGGTATTATATGTGATATCAAAGCGAAGGGAACGAGATTTTCGATGGGAATAGAAACAAGGCAAAAAGAAAGGAAAATAAAAAAGGCCGCAGATTGGAAAATACAAATTCAGAGATACACAGATACGACACTATATTAAGAATACAGAGCTTATACTGCGATGAAAAACAGATTTTTCATTCTTACCAAAGAAATAAAAACAAACCTAATTGAAAATTGGATAAAAAATACAAAACAAATCATTTATGCAATATATCAGTTTTCAATTTAGTTTCCAAAAAAAAAACTAGTCCAATTTCAAAACAAATCGTATATAATTTTTTTTCACATTTTCTTAGAAAACTAATAATCTATATGAGAGCCATTTTTCATATTCATTTTTTTTTACTTTATCCAATGCAAAGCATGGGTAAAGTATTGCAATCGCTCTCGGGGCAAGCGTGGCTTCAAAGGGTCCTCAGGTAAAGACTACGGAACCCATGGACTCAATTAAAGTCACAAATTGTAGTATTCATATAGGTTGAATTTTAACACGTGACGGTTTTGTCAAAAATTACATGGGGTCTCGTCGAGAGGCCAAAAAGGGCGATTTTTTCATTTAGTGCGTGCGTATGGATGGATGTATGGATGGATGTATGTATGTATGGATGTTATCGCTTTTTTGGCCCACGATTTTTTCCACACCGTTGCACCGATTGAAATGAAATTGAAAACCTACCATTAGTTTAACAAAATGAAGCGCTGATTAGTTTTTGGTACATATCGGCCCACAAACATTAGTACTTTATTTCGGTACTTTTTATTTTTTTCTAAATATTTTGAAAATGACTTAACCAATTTTGATGAAATTTAATATCCTAATTAAGTACCTTGGGGACCACAAAAAAGGTTAAATAAAGTTTTTAGTAAAATTATATTTTAAAGTACTTTACTCTAAAGTAAGATAGTACTTTTAAAAAAAAATTTAAATTTATTCATTTGATCGTTTTAATATACCTCATTTAACCTAACTTAAGTAAGAATGGATAGGCTTCTCTCTGTGAAATGCTAAAAATTTGGGAGGAATTTTTATGAGTAACCATAGCAACTGCGTTGTTTTCTTATCCGTTACCTTTGCTGAAGACAGAGAAATCGATTTTAAACCAAAAATAGCGATTGATTCTCATCTAGTACTTGAGGAATAATCATTCTATATTGGATTTTTGACGTTTCGGTTTTTATTAGTAACCATTGCTGAAGACATAGAGAAATCGATTTTAAACCAAAAATAGCGATTGATTCTCATCTAGTTCTTGAGGAATAATCATTCTATATTGGATTTTTGACGTTTCGGTTTTTATTAGTAACCATTGTTGAAGACATAGAGAAATCGACTTTAAACCAAAAATAGCGATTGATTCTCATCTAATACTTGAGAAATATCCATTCTATATTGGATTTTTGACGTTTCGGTTTTTATTAGTAACCATTCCTGAAGACATAGAGAAATCAACTTTAAACCAAAAATAGCGATTGATTCTCATCTAGTACTTGAGGAATAATCATTCTATATTGGATTTTTGACGTTTCGGTTTTTATTGGTAACCATTGCTGAAGACATAGATGAATCGACTTAAAATCAAAAATAGCGATTGATTCTCATCTAATACTTGAGGAATAACAATTCTACATTAGGTTTTTGACGTTTCGATTATTATTGGTAATCATTGCTGACGACATGGAGGAATCGACTTAAAATCAAAAATAACGATCGATTCTTATCTAATACTAGAGGAATAACCTTATTGAATTCCATTTTTGATGTTTTGACTATTAATGGAAACCTCTACTGAAAATGTAGAAGAATCGACTTAAAATCAAAAAGACTAAATTCTTTTTGGTAAACAACTCAAGCTTGAGTTGTTTGCCATAAAAGAATTTAGTCTTTTTGATTTTAAGTCGATTCTTCTACATTTTAAGTAGAGGTTTCCATTAATAGTCAAAACATCAAAAATGGAATTCAATAAGGTTATTCCTCTAGTATTAGATAAGAATCGATCGTTATTTTTGATTTTAAGTCGTTTCCTCCATGTCTTCAGCAATGGTTACCAATAATAATCGAAACGTCAAAAACCTAATGTAGAATTGTTATTCCTCAAGTATTAGATGAGAATCGATGGCTATTTTTGATTTTAAGTCGATTCCTCTATGTCTTCAGCAATGGTTACCAATAAAAACCGAAACGTCAAAAATCAATGTAGAATGGTTATTCCTCGACTCTTAAATGAGAAATATTTTTGAATTAATTTCAATATGAACTACAAATTGCAAGTGATATCTGATTAATAATAAAGGAACAAACATATTAATATTTCAAATGAATTTGGATAAAGTTTAGCAACGATCCGTTGCAGTTTATTTTTTTAAATCTATGTACCATATTTATACAAAAATTTATAGCGCAGGAAGAAGCTGAGGCTATAGGTATTCTTTAAAATTGAATTTTATTAAAGACGAGCTGTAAGGCCCGCCTTCGGGGGCCCTCTTGATAGCCACAGGACCCCACCCCGCTACTCCCCACGGACTCCACCCCACACCACCCCGGACCCTCATACGACCCCGCACCCCATACCCTAACTCACCCCCTACTCCCATTGCACCCCATACACCCCAACTCCGCACCATCACTTCACCCCGCACCCAGTTTTTACATTTCTAACCTTCTAGTGACCCACAGATTATATATACAAAATTTGGTTAAGTTGGCTAAAAATTTGCAAGAATTTTCATTTTTGACCCCCCCCCCCCTCCCCCATTTAGGTGGTTAGTTTTTGCATTTCTAGCCTTCTAGTGACCCACAGATTATGTATACAAAATTTGGTTGAGTTTGGTCCAAGAGCAAGAATTTTCATATTTTGACCCCGCCCCCTTTTTGGGTGGTTTTTTGGTGGAATTTTTTTGAACAAAAGTTGCCAGAAATCACATCCCCTATAACTTTATTTATTATAAAATTTGTCGTAGGGTTAATAGTTTAGGAGTTATTTGATAACTTTCCTTCGTGCCCCCCCCCCCCCGCCCCGCAAACCCCCTTTTGGGGTCAAAATTTCAAAATGTTATATAGCTAAAAACCTAAGTTAGAAGACACCTGATGCAAATATGAAATTTCATAACAATCCCTTCAGCCGTTTTTACGTGAATTGTGAGCAACTTTTCGCGGAAACCACGCAAACATACAGGCATACAGGAATTTTGTTGAGGGTGTTTTCGTTCATAACTTTGCTTGAAACGTGTGCAACCAATTTTTATCTAGAAAAATATACAACAATTGCAGGACAATCAAAATCGGTAAGGGAAAAAATTGAAAATTTCAAGTGAAATTCCTCATATATGTCGTATATATTATCTTCTTGTCAACGAGAAATAAGAATGAATTTGATATCTTAAGTGTTTTAGAACAGTGTTCCGCAAACTTTCTATGTTCAAGGTACACCTACCAAATCAAGAAAGTTTAGAGGTACACACCAAAGAAAAAAAACAATATTTATTCATTATTACTTATAATCAATATAATAGGAAAAGATGTTTAATGAGAAATGTGAGCCTGCTTAACTGAGTACAGGTGATCAAAATTTGGAGCAATCGTTGATAAGGCTGCTCGCATAACTCTCAGCTATGTGTAGGTGCATTATCTTAACAAAACTTGACATTTTTCCGTGGCACACCATTTAATGACCACGATATACCTGTGTGCCGCGGCACACACTTTTAGAAGATAAAAGTTACAGAATCATCTCGGTATGAGAATCGGACTCGCACGTGGCCGCTTCTAAATTAATAAAATAGTGTGTTTGGTAGGTAGGGCCGGCAAGCGAGAAACTTGACTTAGTTACATATAGATGGCAGCGGTACCGCTTGAAACTTTGGCCAAAGAGATTGACACATTTTTTAAAAAGCCCGGAACGAGACGCTCCCCGCCAAGTCTAGCTATTTATAAATTTTTTAAACTCTTCAAAAGAAGGAGAAAATTAAGAATGTTTTCTTCAAGTTTCGGTTACTCCCTTTGGTACGTTGTTTTTTCTTATTATTAATCATGCATGATAATTTCTGATACTTGGTTTCCATAATAACTAGCCAGGCTTAATGACCCGAGCAAGCCAAGTGCTAGATCGTAACCTACGATAGAATTGTCTTCCTCAAGGAAAGGATTGGTTGGATCAGAGACTGCACTGCACTCACTTGCCCAAACAAAAAACAACAACAACATCAACAACGAACTGAGTGTGGGTTTGACCCCTCCACCCCGCTTCTTGGTTCAATTTTATTTTCTCTACCTGCTGCACCGCCTTCAGTTTGTTGCTGCCAAATGTCTTAAATCAGATTAATCCTTGGCAATTCCGACAAACAAATAAAATCTTCTCATTTATTATTAACGCCATCATCACAAGCACAAGTGGGTAGAAAAAGAGATAAAGACAAACAGACAGACAGAGAGGGAGAGAAAGAAGAAAAAGATAAAAATTTTAATTACTTTTGAAGATAATATTAAAGCGAAAAAAAATTAATTTAAATTAGAAAAATATTTTTATTTGATTATTTGATTAGAATCTTCAGTGAAAATGAAATTACTCGGGACCCCTCACTCTTTAGGCATCTCCGAGTAATTTGAAATTTTGAATTCATTCAAAATTTATTTAATCGAAAAGATTTTGTTTTGCCGAGAATAGTTGTTGAGTCATAATGAGAAATCATTGATTTCATGTGAAACCTACCTAGTATTTTATATTTTAAAAAGTTTCTAAAATTTTTTTTTTAAATTTTCTTTACTTTATTTAATATGTTTTACCAAGAACCTACACCATTCTCCCTTAACAAAATTAAATATAAGTGTAGAAAATGTATTTGTTTTAAAGACTATTGGTAAGTGGTTTTTGCCACTACGTGATCTCGTGGTCAAAAATATAACTAAAACAAACGGGTAAGCTGCACAGTTATCATGATTGAGATGCTGAAGAATATTTAAATAAACCACTAAATATTGCATAAGATAGTAAACAGAAAAGTAATCATCTATCTTGTTTGATTTTTGTTTTTAATAATATTCTTTATACAATAAAAATAAATATGACCCGATTGTAATAGTTTTTATTTTGACCGCCAGTCAGCGCTGTTTACCAACGGACAGATACCAATAGTTTCGAAGGTTTAACATTCATCAAGAATCTTTAAATTAAAAATATTTTATTTGAGGAAAAATATTTATAAAACAAATCGAAGAGATTATTTTCATCTAAAATGGAATAAATCATATTGATTACATATTAAAAGGGCTGTGAGCAAGGCTGTAGCTAGAATTTTTTTCATGTGGGGGGTTAATTACCCAGGTGTTAGGGGAGTATGAATATACTCCTAGGGTTAGGAGACATGACCTCCCTGATACACATTTTGTTTTTGTATTTATCAAATTTTTATAGGGACCGTGCGTCACGATTTTAGAGCCAACTGGGGACGAAAATGTAAGCTTGGGGGGATGATTTATTAAACTTCCAAGACAAAGAGAATCGCTCACGGCCCCCTAGGCTCCGTGCACTATTTTACCTATGATATATAGTTTACTATAATACAATATTTGCCCCAATTCTCCCAAATTATTTGAATAAATAAACACAAGAGAGCTCTACCTTCGACAAGTTGTTGGCTCAGATACCTTCATTCCCGAGAGGACTTTCTGACATCGCCACAAAAGTATCTGTAATATCTCAAATCTTTTAGATCATATTTTAAAAGATCGACACTGCTACCCATAGTAAAAATAACTTTCTAGTTTCAAAAATGTACATGCAATTTTTTCAAAAAAATTTACTCTCCCCTAATTCAATAGTGTACTTCCGAATTTTCTACACAAAATTTTGCTTGAATCACTCACTATTCATAGATAAAGTTGAGAGAAAGTAACTAATCTCATCATAAGCTTTTGTGTTTTATAAAGACGTTGAGAACAAAACAATCTGATCCGTAGATTGTTTATTGTTTAATTTGTTTTATAATTAAAACACACACACACACAAGATAAAATATGAAGAATGAAAATCTGGGTGGTATTTTTTTATCTTTTCATCTCTTTTTCATAATATTCTCTGTTCTTACTTGTGAAAAATAAATTTATCCATTCTAATAATAATTAGACAACAACGACATCAACAAAAATTAACTGTATAATTAGTTTAAAGTAGAAATATAAGCAAGATGGAAGTAGAAAGAAAAAAAAGAAGAATGAATTTAGATTAAGAGCCAAAATATGGAAAAGCCTGGCTTTGATAATTATCTTTATTTTACAAAAAAAAAAAAAAAAATGAAATGATATCTAATTTATAGCTATAGAGGGGGGTTGGGGGGCGCCCCCCCGCAATCTTAACAACCTTTGAGACAGATTCAGAACAAGCTAAGAAAATTTTTAATTAAGGCTTTAATTATTTTCTCATCATGTCACATTTAATCAAAAAATTTTAATTTTTTTTTACATGTTAATTTTTGTCATGTTGCTAGCAACCACAACGTAGATATTTTCAAACAAAACGTAAATAACGGACATTATACACTATGAAAAATATTTAATTATATTAAAGATTACTCTTATTTAATTTGTAATATAATGAATTGACTTAAAAAATTCAGGAAAATTGAAAACTTTTCCAAGACATGGTAGCCACTTTGCAAATTTCGCGAGACGGACTTGTAGAAGTATTAAATTTAAATACATTATACTCAGGGTCCATATGTGCAAGGCCTTAAAAGCCCCGGCAGACGACCATTGTTCATGAGCTATATATTATTTGATCGATATCTTAAAGAATTTTAAAAAAGTACTATTTTACTCTAGGGTAAAATATTTTCAAATATAATTTTCTAAAAACTTTATAATTATTTCCTTTTTTGAGGTCTTAGGGTACTTAATTAGAATATTAAATTTCATCAAAATCAGTTAGGTCATTTTCAAGATATTTAGACAAAAGTACTGGAGTAAATTACTAATGTTTGTGGGTAGATATAAATCAAAAACTAAACAGCGCTTCATTTTGTTAAAGTAATGGTAGGTTTTCAATTTCATATCGATCTGTTGAACGGTCAGATAAAAAACTTTGGATGAGACGATGGGTTTCGTAGTCATTACTTGTGGACCCTTTGAAGTCGCGCTTGGCTCGAGACCGATCCAATACTTTATCTGCTTCGCATTGAATAAAGCAAAAATGGGGAAAAGGCTTGCGCCTTTTTATTGCAGGGTAGATATGCCCTTTACTGATCTGGCAATTTAGTTGTCTAACTAGAAGGGGCTCCCATTATGCGAGGTGAGACTATATTAAATGACTGATGCTGCTACTGGCAAAGAATTGTAGAAAGTGAGTGTGCCGCGACAGGTTTGAACATGATTGTGTCTGATAGAATTTCAAAATAATTTTTTTTAAGAACCATACAAATTTTAAGCTATTAGAAATATACAACAAAATTATTTTAAAAATTAAGAAAATATGAATTAATTTATCAGTTATTTAATTGTAATATATAATCATAACTGAAATAGAAAATTAGTGGGTTTTAAGATATATAAATTTAGCTATAATTCTATATTATTACGAAGGCCAATCAAAAGAGAAAAAAATATAGGTAACATTCATTTAATCAATTAAAATTAAAAACACCTGTTAGTGCTTTTGAGCTTTTATCAAAACTACGCATAAGAATTTTATTAAAATCATTCAAACTTCTTTGACTTTTTATCCTTATGTTAAGTTTAAAATTAAAAAAAAAAAATATATATTTCGAAATTTCTATAGAAAATCAATAGAGATGGTCATCTACTAAATCTTGTGTTATAAACTATTTTTATTGTGTCAGAAGGTTTGTTTCACCTCTTCGGGATCCGAATCCGAGTGCCAAAAAATGCAATCAGGGCTCTTGGTTTGCCCACCCGGGATATAATCACACATCTGACATAAAAAATTATGGTTCAAAGAATTGATCTTCATCATTAAAAAAGAAAAATTAATAAATGCTAACCATCTCTCTTGAATTACTTAAAAAAAAAAAAATTTTTTGTTTCCCCCAATTTTTTATTTAAAAATATTTTTTTATAAAATTGGCACATCCAGATAGTAACCTAGTAATATTTCCCGTCCCTAGAGGCCTTTTCGTGGCAGCCTAGATCCCGGCACAATGGAATCGGTCAGGATACATCTATACTTGCCTGGCTGTGCCCCGGCGAAGACGGGGTGTCGGGGATCGGAAAATATCAAGAAGAATATTCTTAATTTAAAAGTTTTTATTTTTCCAAGAGTAGCAGAGTTGTTGATTGATAAAGAGAAACAAAGAGGTTGTCCTCCGCTTGATGCAAATTCTAACTAGCTTTCGGCTAAGTAAAGATCAAAAAATTTTCAATATCCTTGCGATACTAACCCCATGAAAAATAATATTTATAATTAAAAAAGACTGATGATGAAGCCCAAGCCTTCGAAACTATAGTCTCAAACAAATAAATAATTTATACAATATATATATTTTATATGTATATATATGGGTGTATGTTTATTTGCATCAAGCAGAGGACAACCTCTTTGTTTCTTTTTGAGAATATTCTTACCTAGGTGATGGCGCAAATGACCATAATAGTCGATGCGCCGATAAACAAAATAATAATAATAATAAAATTAAGTGAATTTAATTTTATTTAGGAATGAATCAAAGATTTAAGTAGAAATATTTTTACATTGCGTCTTAAGATTTGGCTCACGGCCCGGCAAGCTAGTTAGTGCTTGGGTTCGATTCCCGAGCGGACGAAGCCCTTTTATATGCAATATAAAAATATTTTTACTAAAATCTTTGATTCGTTCCTAAATAAAATTAAATTCATTTTTTAATTTTATAATCGTTATTTACCTAACCTGGGTTGATTCTTGAAAAAATTCCATCTTTCTTCAAAAAAAGAAACTCAATAAAGATACTTAAATATTTCCATTAAATAATAATATTTTATAAAATCACCTTTAAGTTTCACAATCTTGTATTGGATTGGCAAAGCATGGCCTTATCAAACTTTTATTTTATTTTACTATTTGTGAACTTTAAAAGATCAATATTGTTTAACTTAACCATATTAGAATTTTGTCCTTTAAATCAATGATTTACTTTAAATTCACTTTCTCTAGCTTAAGCCGTTGATTATTCAGGTATAGCTTAACGTTTTGGCCAAATTGGAAAACACCAGGCACTGCATACCTGTTGGCTGGTATCGTCGCCGTTGCCTGGCTGTTTGTATGCTAATCGACTGGCTCCTCCACTCATAAAAAAAGAAAAGATAACCCTTCTTGTTATTTTTTCCTTTTCGTCCATTTTCTTAGGCCTGGTTTGTTTTTCGCAGGGAGAAATATGGTCAGTTCCAAAACAGGCCACTGAATAACTAGGAATAAATGGATTTGCCTTGGTCAATAAATAAATGGGCCCGGAGGTTGGCTGGCTTGGTTGATATTATCTCTACTAAATTCAATGATCATCGTTCATTAATAATTTTCCCATTTAGACATTCAGGTGATATTTTATCACGTGAGATCAGGTTAAAGCCGGACGACGCACAAACGGCCTTTGACAATTTAATTCTTAAAGTACCTGGAGGATAACTTCTTCCTTCAGTTAAAACCTTTATTTTAATATTATTTTTAATTTAAAATTCTGATAAAAAGGTCGATTTTTATTTGAGAGCCGTTTTCAAATTAAAAAAAATACAAATATATGTAGTATTCGCCCAATGTACCACCCCACCCCGCTTGACCCCACCCCCGAAACCTCGCCCTACCCCCAGATCCCCCACCACTGCACCCCACCTCCTGCACCTGTTTTGATTCAACCATATGATTCATTTTTATTCATCCAATTGTTAATAAATAAAACCTATCAAAATGTGTTGTTTTTTCAGAAAATTGAGACCTGTTTAAGCGAAATATATTTTTAAATAAATTCTTGATTATTTTTTATTCTATTAAATAAATAAAATTCTTTATAAAAACAATTATAAAACGTTTATTAATATTTCTAACGTTTAGGTTGAACAAAATATGTAAAAAACCACAATCACAATACTTCTTCAAGGCCTTTGAGAATAAAGGATTTACCCGACCCATTATCTGCCTGAGCACAAAAGGAAAAGGGAAGCCTTTTTTTTAAAACCCTAAGAATGGGATTTGTCTACCTGAGAATAATTAATATGATTACGAAAAAACCCATCAAAAACAATTTTGTCGAAGATGAGACCGTGACAGATCCAATTTTCACCCCGAAAACCCCTTAACTCGTGAATTTCATCAAAATCGGTAGAGTCGTTTTCAAAATAGAACCAAGATACAAATATATAAACAAATAAATATATATACAAACAAATATATATATACAAATAAATATACAATTTTTGCTCGTTTAATAAGAGTAGATTATACTAGATGTTTGTTTATTTATTTATTTTTTTTCTAATAGAAACTATTGAAAATTTGATGAGTTGAGTTGTTTAACAGACTGAAAAACCACTTAGATTACATATTTTATTGAGATAATCATCAGAATGCACGACGTTTCGACTCCTATTTCTGGAGTCTTTTAGAATTGCAGATTGAAGTCTTAGCAAAGGCGAATTTTGGTTTTTAATTTTTTGAACGCTGATAAGAGCAAGACAGCAATGTGTGATAAAAAAAAACTAAAAACTCAAAATATTCATATTTAAATTGCATTTTCGAGCTTTCAAAAAATTGGAAGTAAAGAAAATCGACATAAAATTAATTAATCAAGAAATCTAGAATTTAAAATTTTCATGAATACTATGAAGCTAGAAAGTCCAAAATTTAATCAAATATTTGTTTTGGAACTTTAAAAATTTTCTAGTACCTTCTGGGCTTAAATATCACAATGTGCAGGGAGACATGAAAAAATAATTATATCTATTTATATGTATTTTTTCCAATTTTCTACTTTACCTATATCAAGAAATTCTGAATAATCCCATTATTAGTTTCGCAAATAGAAACAGTTTGGCACCAGAACGTATTTTCAACAAGTTTCCCTATTATGTTTATCTTAATTAAGCTACCTAAGTAGGATGAAAAAAATTGTATCTGCAAATTATACATTTTAGACATTTCTAAAAAAAATAAGCTGACGTGTTCTGATGTGGCCATCCACTTGACTTTATCATACAACCTGGCCCCTCACTTATATTTAATATTTAATAAAATTATTTATAATCATGTAGGGGGGGTTAGTTTTTGCATTTTTAGACTTCTGGGGGCCCACTGATTATGTATTCAAAATTTGGCTGAATTTGGTTCATAGACCTATATTTTCATTTTTTGGCATAACCCCCCCCCCCATTTGCGCCGTTAGTTTTTGCATTTTTAGACTTCTGGGGGTCCTGTGATTATGTATACAAAATTTGGTTAAGTTTGCTCAAATGGCCTAGATTTTAATTTTTAAACCCCCCCCCTCCACCCCCCTTAATTTTGGGTCGATATGCACCAAAATCTAATCAGCTCTTAATCTCAATGGACCAAAACTACGTGTGAAATTTGGTTTCCATATTCTCACTAGTTTTTGAGCTAGCTCGTCCACAAATCTGGTAATACACTGACTAACTAACTAACAGACATTTTGACAAAACAATTATTATCTCGAAAAACATAATTTTTTCGATCTTCACTTTAGAGCTTTTTTGTAGACCGAAATGCCATGGTTTTGCTCAATTTATTTAATCGAAATAGTTTAAGCCGTTTTTTAGATATTTTGAAAAAAAGAAGGAAAAAACACTTATTTCATGCACGATTACAATACTTGACCAGACCCTGTATGGTAAAGTAAAAATTGAAAACTTTTTCAAGACTCCCCGATATGGTCTCCGTAAGCTTAGACGCTTAGAGACGGAATGGTTGACTAACAGCTAGGGGCTACACTAATTAATTTTAATATAATTTAATATTTAAAAAGATATTCTGTTAAATTTAATTAACTTCATAATTAAATAGCTAATTTTAATTCTTAAATGAATAATAAATTAAGTAAAAAATATATAGGTATTTATTTTCTGCATTTTAAAGCCGAAAGCTAGCCCGAAATCTAATCAGTTTTTTACATTGAAAATACAAACATTTTGGCTAAACTTTCTAAAGGATGGATTATTGATTTTATCTCATTAGATCAAACGCCATGATATAGTATCTACGATGGGCCAGAGAATCGAAAGCGCCAATTAAAATTTGTATTAAATAAATAAATAAATAAATGAAATTTTGTCTTCCTGTCAAAATAGAAAAACATTATATATAAGCGGGTCTGAAAATTTTCTCCATTTCGAAAAGAAATTTTTTCGAGATATTTTAAGGAAATTATTTTTTATTTTATCCCTATTAAAAATATCTATTCATTTAAATTCATGTATAACATTTTTAAATAAAATTGTTTGTGGGAGGGCGTCGCCAAGGTTTTTGTGGTGAAAAAGAACGACGATTAAAAATCAAAAATTCAACAGTTGATAACATATTCCATAAAAAAATTTTAGAAAAAAAACCGACTTCAAAAAAATTAAATGCAACAAATAAAATAATAAGAACTCAAATATAAAATAAAATGCACTAAAAGGTATAAAATAATTATCTAATTTAGTTACAACTAAACGACGAAATTTTTCCATGAAATCACTTTTTGAAGTCGGTGCTAAACAAAGTATAAAAGCGAGCTTACGTGATGTTGTCTTCATTACACGCCAAACATACTAAGATTCGTCGAGTGCGATTCATAAAATATATGATTGGCACCGACTTCAAAAAATGAACTCATGGAAAAATTTCGTCGTTTAGTTGTAACTAAATTAGATAAATATTTTATACCTTTTAGTGCATTTTATTTCATTTTTGAGTTCTTATTATTTTATTTGTTGCATTTATTTTTTGAAGTCGGTTTTTGTTTCTAAAAATTATTTTCATTTTTCTCTTTTTAGTGATGTTTACCATGCATCGCAGGTAGATGGGTAGGCATTTTGTTCTCACATTCGGTCGTTCGACCGTTTTTTATTTACAAAAGATTTTTCAATTATTTGCTCAAAAGAATTGAAGATTTCAGTTAATTTGCCATTGATGACTTTGGTACCCCATTTCCAATTAAAAAAAATCATCGAAATCGGTCCACATTGTAGGAGAGAAACAACGAACACACACAAAAAAAAGACATTCCGATGAATTGAAAACCTCCTCATTTTTTATAGTCGGTTAAAAAAGGCGTAAGGTTGTGATATACTAAATTTTGACCTTGTTTTCTATTACCTTCCTCGAGTCATCAATAATCAAAACTTCATTTAAGCTGGCCTCGGATACAAAAAATGAAATCGTAGTTATATTTATTTATTTTATTTTGGATCCTAAAGAAAAAAAAAATATGAAAATTCATAAATTTAGTCGGTAGCAGGTGGGGGATTAAGGCGGCAGCTGCCCCGAGGGCGGGTGAAAAAAACGCCGATTTGAATATCACTGCCATATTTAGCTTTTTCTTCTTTAATTAAAAATAAAAAATGTCTCAGAATGAGACAGAAAAACGAGATTCGATCCAAAAAGACGAAAAAATATAATAAAAATAAAATAAAAAATAACGGAAATTAATCTTAATCATAAAAATTTATCTTTTTTTATAATTCTCTCTCTTTTTCAACGATTTAAAAATTTTTTATTATTTTTCCGTTATCAATCCAATTATATTGAAAGATGCGAATAAAAAGTTATTAAAAAAAAAAAAAAAAAAATATGATTTCTACCGTGAATGTTTAACAAGTCGAGGCTAATCAGAGAAAAGGGGGATAAAAATAAAAAAAAAATTTAATGCATATTTTAAAATCAAAGATATAAAATAACACCCCCGAGAAGGACATGACAATCCCCGGTGTAAATGTAATAAATGGATTTTTAATTTTAAAACAATAATAAAAATTAATTGTAGGGAGGAATTTGCGTTATCAATTTGAAGAATAAATAAAATAATTATTTTGTGAGCTTTATGAGACAATAGAAAATAATACTCAAAATTATTTTTTTTTTTTCAAATTTTCAACATTCTAAACATAAAAAAAGTTTGTACCTTATAATTAGGGCCAAGATTCCATATGCAAATGCTATCTTTTTTTACTATTTTAAATTCATGCAAAATCATTTTTGAGAAACGGACTAAACTCTCTTGACGACTCCAGCGCCCATGGTGGAGAAAAATAACATATTTCACGGGATTGTACCTATTTAACACTAAGCGCTACATGAAATAATTATAATTATAATTATTAAAATAAATGTAATTTAATTAAGATAATTTATATAAGATTAAACCTACGGTGTCCCTGTTACGATGGTTTAAAACAATTAATATTCCACGCAAAACTATTACATCAATTTCAAGAATGAGGACTGGACACTCATCACTGAAGTTACATCTGCATCGAATTGGCGTGGTGGAGTCCTTTTGTGTAGGTGTGAACTTACCAGTGAGGGGCTCAATCATGTGCTTCTTGAATGTGATCTAAACAAAAAGTGGACACAAATACTGTGAAATACTGTGATACTGGTGCTATACTGTGAAATCAACGAAAGTGTGAAATTCCCAATAAATAGTGATTATCTTTTGTGCTTGTGTGAGTGCAGTGAAAAAGTTGTTATAGCTCTTCGGAGATTTGTACTAAGGGCTAGTGTAAATATTTAAAATTGTATATACTCATATAAAATAATACAAAGAAAGTGATTGGCTAAATGGTTCAGACCAAAAGCCAGGAAGGGGAAAAAAATAAAATAAATGTCTCGTGTCATTATTATTAAAAGTGGTTTTCAAACAATTATTGTCACCAATTTTTTATTTTACCATACAGATTATGGTCAAGTATTGTAATCGTGCATGAAAAAAGCGTTTTTTCGAAATATCTAAAAAACGGCTAAAACTATTTTGATTAAAAAAATTGGGGGAAAACAGGGCATTTCACTCTACAAAAAACGCTAATGAGTAAACATCCAAAAAATTATATTTTTCGAGATATTAATTGTTTGGTCAAAATGTCTGTTGGTTAGTATTTACGTTCGTTACCAAATTTTGTGTACTCTATAGCTCAAAAACTAGTGTGAATATCAAAACGAAAAATCTAATCCTTTAGAGCCTTAGACCAAACTCAAACAAATTTTATATACATAATCTGTGGGCCCCGAAAAGTCCTTTTCTCTAAAGGTATAACTTTTCTGTTTTGTTTTTATTAAACAATTTTCCTTAAACAGACATTTTGTCTAAAATGCATTCTGTAATGTAAATTTGTTATTTTTAATATTTAGCTATCAATCCTTATTCTCGATCGAACCCGAAACGTTTGATAAGAATAACTAATTAATGGTAGGTAGATAATCTAAGTGGTTGTTTGATTGCGAATTTTCTCGAATTAGTGACGGATAAATTTAATATTAAGATTTATTTCTCATCTACGTGCTTGATATATTCATATAATAAGCCCCTCCCCCGCATTCCCGCCTCCCTTGAATCTTTTTAACAAACAAGATTAATCTCCAAGCCAGGATTTTATCATCAATGAATATCAAACTTTGAATTATTATTATTATTATTTCATTATTTTATTGCAAAAGGAATCTCTCCCTTTAGAGAACAGGTGGATTAGAGATTTATTTATTAATTGAGCGCGGGAATTCCTTTGAGAAGAAGGCGTGTGCCTGTGTGTGTGTGTGTGTGTGTGTGAAGAGATCTCTCCAGGCTCGTCCGCATCTCTCGATTATCCAGATGCAAACGACGGACAGACAGACAGACATTCAGCAAGCGTAATATTTAAATTTATGCAAACTTGAGTCGACACTGAGGCTATTTAATAATTCATCTCTCAACAGTAATAAAATTAATCATTGTATTAGGAGAGAGAGAGAAAGTATGTATGACGATTTAAGGGATTCTTATGGCTATTACTTTTCCTATATCGGCCTTCTTTTTGGTAATTGCAAATTATCTGCAATCTATTCTTGTGTATACAATCTATTACTTAATAATAATCGGCTTACGACGACGACAGTAACATGAATGGCCTTATTGACTAAATAGATCGAATGCGCGTAGCGAGTCTATGAGGAATGCGACGGAGAGAGTAGAGGCGATTCTCCATCCTATAAAAGTTTGACTTCAAAAAGAGGAAAAAATATAATTTGTTTAAACTGCTCCGAAAAAATATATTTTAGCACTGAAAATTTTATAAAGTGTCTCCCCCCTCCCCCCCTTACAGGTAGCACAAGAATAATCTATAAATATTCTGATAATATCTTTTCTGAACATTGGAATAATCTTTCAATATTCGTAGATATTCTGGGAATTTTCTTAGAACCAAAATATTCGTGTAGGACATTTCAGGGGGTTCGAGACTGTTTAACATTTTTATAAAAAAATTCTCAAATTTTTACCATCGATTCATTGATGCATTAAATATTTATTCTCGAAATTTGAAGTTGATCGTCTGTCCCATTGCCGAGAAATAAATTATTGAAAATTGTCCTTTTAACATGGAAGTAAATGGACCGAGCTTTTAAAAGGGCTATAACTTCTATACAAATTATACCATTTTCAACAAATTTATATAGATCAATAATTCAACTTTTATGAATTGAATGATACATTTTTCAATAGATTTGACAGTCTAGTTAATTAGTTATTCATAAATGTAAAAAAATAAAAAGTTATTTTCAGCCAAAAGAATATAACAAAAGCACTAGGGTAGAATTCCAAAACTATTTGTTGAAATGGTTTTTGTGTTAAATAAATGTTTTTATAATGAGGACAAATTTATCTCAATATTATTTTTAATATTATCAAAACAAAGATTTTTTTCGAAATTGACCTCATTATTAACAATTTTTTATTAAAAAATTAGTAGGCAGAAGTTGTCACTCTGTAGAAATACAAAAGATTTTTTCAAAGATCAACCAGATAGATGAGCTGTCCCAAACCTCCTTGATTCAATTTACTAGAATATTCTTACTTGAACATTCTTAGATTATCCTCCAGAGGATTTATCCGGAAGATTCGTCCAAGAATTTTTCCGGTGCAAATATTCTAAGAATCTAATTGGAATATATATATACTTTTAATATATTTGATGTATATTCGTAGAATCTCTTGTGCTACTTGGGTAAAGTTTCACTTCAAAAGGTGAAAAAAATATAATTTGATTAAACTGTCTATAAGGTATGCGACGGAGAGAGTAGAGGCGATTCCCCGTGCTATAAAAGTTTCAATTATTGGCTAAAAAATATTTGGTAGGTTTCACATTAATTATTAATTATTATTATATTAATTTAAAAAATGTTTCACCAAGTACCAACACCAAATTCCTTAAAAACTATAAAAGTTTTAGTTCAAAAAGATGAATAAATATAATTTGGTTAAACTCTTCCGAAAAAATATAATTTTGCATTGAAAATTTTACAAAATGCCTCCCCCTCCCTTTCCCCCATTGAGAGAAAACAAAATTTCATTTTTGTGGTGCGGCCCAGTCTAAAATTCCTATTTTAAGAAAAACAATATTTGAACTTGTTCGAACATGGGCTCCAGGGGCGTTATATACGCCACTGTTTATGTACAAAAAGGTTTTCAAGAAAAATAAGTTATTACTAATAAATTATAACCAGAAAACTACATAGAAATAGAAAAGTGACTGTAAAGATCTCTAATTTAAATACTCTCAGATGAAATTCAACTTCAAAACTTGTTTATTGGATTCCAAAAGATGCCGCAGGTGAGTAATCCGAGACATCTCTATTTTTTTTTTATCCGTTGTAATCGTATGATTAAAGATTACAATTTGTTAAGGAAATAATTTATTCAGCGACACTGGTCCACGGGCCGAGAAAGATACAGGTAGTTGCCCAAAATCAGACGTAAATCTAAATTTATTTCGTTTTTATACCATAGATCAATGCAAGCAAATTACATCGCTCACTATTTAATTAGACATTTATATTCAGAGAAACGTTTAAATTCCCCGACCTCGCTCATTAATTAGCATAATCATACGGATTAGGTAATCTCGAAATTTTTACATTTTATTTAGGATAAAAAAAAAATCTTATCTATTATCATAGAAATTTAATGATAATGTACCTGAGAAAAGCGAGATGCTTGTTTAGAATAAATAAATATTCCGAATTTAATTTTTATATTCTTTTGATAAATATTTAAATATAAAAAAAAAATCATGGAATTTTTTACAAACTCACCAGACATTTATCGAATGAGCGAGAAAGAGAGAGGGGATTTTGGCAAAACTCGGAAAGTCATAAATTGGAAACTTGTTAGAGACTGGAAACTGGAAGAAATAAGGAAAGTGATAAATTAGATATCAAAATCACACTGAAATGAATCGAAATAAAAAAATAAATAAACTAGAAATAAATAAATCCATCTAGAAATATGTTCAAATATGTGGGTCAAGAGATTGAAAAATATATATATTATATATTGTATATGTTCTACTTAATTTACTGTTTTGTGTATTACTTATTTATGGACATTTTCTAATATATTTAGGATTGGAAATTCATGTTTTTTTTTGTTTTTTTATTATTTGAAAAGATGTATAGTTTATAGAAAAGTATTATACTTGGCGGAACGATCTTTGATCAGTAATTTTTTGCTTTACTAAATATTTTGATTTGCTTCTCTAGACTGGTAGTTTGAACTGGTACTCTTCGCGGGAACCGAATCGCGAAACTCAAACGTTACGTCTACCGGCATGCTAGAATGGCTCCTTCCCTTCGGCTAACTACAGGACTAGGTCAGGCTGTTCTTCAATGTCAACGATCCAGGCGCAGATAGGCCACCCGCTCACATGAGTGCTCGCAGTCGAGAAGGCACTTCCATAATGCAGTGGTTTACAACTCTAGGGCGCGAGATCATTTTTCAAAGTTGATGCGTTGTTTTTAATCAAAGTAGATATCTATAAATTTTGAGTATAATAAACCTGTTTTCGAGGTATATATCGCAGTAAAAACCGATTTTTGTAAGAACTGGTTCATACTAGTAAAAACGCGTTTCGCTGAATACCTTTGTGGTAACTAGAATTTACTGATGTTGGTTGAGTTTGGTCCAAATGTCTAGAATCTTAATTTTTTACCTCACACCTCAATTTGGGTGTTTATTTTTAAAAAAATTTTAAAGGAAAATGTCAAAAATTACATCCTCATTAGAAACAAAATTGTAGAGGATGTAGTTTTTGACATTTTCGCTTAAAAAATTTGAAAATAAACACCCAAAATGAGGCGGAAGGTCAAAATGAAGATTCTAGAACTTTGGACCAAACTGAACAAACATCAGTAAATTCTAGTTGCCACAAAGGTATTAAGTGAAAGGCGTTTTAACTAGAAAGAGCCCGTTCTTACTAAAAATCGTTTTTTACTGCAACATATATACTAAGTTTATGTATTTAATATAAACATTTTTTTCTTTTCTTTTTATTAAAAAAAAAAGTGTGAATTAAACTTAAGGAAACAGAAAAAATAATGAAAACTTTTTAAAGACTAGGTACGCTCCTCTGCTACAACCTGTGCTGATAATAAACTTGAATATAATCAGCTATTAAATAGTTTCTTTTTAATTTAATTAATTTAGGATAAATTCAATATTTTTAAATCGAAAGTTTTTTCCGAGAGTAGCAGAATTTTTATATTGAAAGAGACAATAAAAGAGTGTGCCTTCCGCTGGAATTATAAATTTTATTTATAACGAAATAAATAAAATTTATAATTCCAGCAGAAGACACATTCTTTTATTGTCTCCTTCAATATTTTTAATTGATTTTAAAATATAAATTATTTATAAGAAAATCACAAGAGGGAAAAAAATATTTATTTATTTCATTGTGAGATAATTTTGAAAAAAACGTCTAGAAAATTAAGAAAATTGAAAAGAAACACAATCAATTATTCTACTCTTATTAAACGAGCAAAAATTGTATATTTATTTGTTTGTATATATATTTGTTTATATATTTGTATCTTAGTTCTATTTTGAAAACGTCTTTACCGATTTTGATGAAATTCACGGGTTAGGGGGTTTTTGTGGTAACAATTCGATCTGTCACGGTCTCATCTTCGACAAAATTGTTTTTGATGGGTTTTTTCGTAATCAAATTAATTATTCTCAGGTAGACAAATCCCATTCTTAGGGTTTTAAAAAAGGTTTCCCTTTTCCTTTCATAAGCCGGCAGACAATGGGTTGTTTGTTTCATTGTTCTAAAAGACCTTGAAGAAGTATTGTGATTGTGGATTTTAACATATGTTGTTCTCCCTAAACGTTAGAAATATTAATAAACGTTTTATAATTGTTTTTATAAAGAACTTTATTTATTTAATAGAATAAAAAATAATCAAGAATTTATTTAAAAATATATTTCGCATAAGCAGGTCTCAATTTTCTGAAAAAACAACACATTTTGATATGTTTTATTTATTAATTGGATGAATAAAAATGAATCATATGGTTGAATCAAAACAGGTGCAGAAGGTGGGCGCAGTGGTGGGGAATCCGGGGGTAGGGAGAGGTTTCGGGGGTGTGGTCGAGCGTGGTGGAGGGGGGGGGCTACATTGGGCGACTATTATATATTTTTGTATTTTTTTAATTTGAAAGCGGCTCTCAAATAAAAATCGACCTTTTTATCAGAATTTTAAATTAAAAATAATATTAAAATAAAGCTTTTAACTGAAGGAAGAAGTTACCGAGCATCGCTCGGTGCCTCCAGGTACTTGAAATAAAAAGATTAAAAGTAGAACAAAATAAAATTGCTTTCGTGATGGGATCAATTCAAATGCGGAACTGGGAAGAGGATAGTTGTATGTCTGTCTGTCGTTTAAATCGCGACCAAACCAACCACCGACCCATCCAAGAGAATTTCCGAGAGCATTTTCTTAATTTTATTAACGTTCTGCTTCTATTTCTTTTTCCGAGAGATTGCGATTTCGATTATGAAGTCCCGGACTTGGTTGATCGGGGTGGGTTAAACCAAGGGGTGGGTTAACTGCCAGCGACAAGGCCTCCGCATTGAGGGTGGCTTCTTCTTCTTGACATTCTTCTCTTGAGGTCTTGAGGGGGCCTCAATGCATACTTAATAGTCCTGTGAGCTTTAGTTCCTATCTCCATCCTACGCGATTGTCTTCCGAGAACGATCCTTCTCTCTGTATATGTGTGCATTTAAACATGTCAAGTTCAGAAATGACATTTGCTTTTTAAATTTGATTCTATATAAATCTTTCTCCTCTCTGTTGCTATATATATATATAGGGGTACAATTGCTTTGTCTCTTGACAATTTCAATTTCGGAATTTAACTTACTGGAAATAAGGCATTTCTCGTAGCTGCTGCTGGGATTGAGTTAATTTCCGAACGTAAATAAAATTTGATATAAACTGAATGATTATATTTTATGTTTGGATCATAAATATGCTTGGATACAGGGAGGGCGAGCGAGCCAGGCAAATGGATAGATGGATGGACATTAGAGTCAGGAAACCACCGAAACATTCCCTTTTGAAACACACAAACACAAGGAAATATGGGAATATTCAATTTCAATCAACTATGAGTAGCTATTCTTCTTAGAAATTTCAAAACCCACAAGAGAGAGATTTTTACTTTATTATTTATACTTCTTCAAGGGCCATACTATATTCCGAGCGTCGCCCAGCCAGCACAAGAGGAATCTATTTACGATATTGTAAGGCAGTGCAGGATTTACGTATAAGCTACACAAGCTATAGCTTAGGGCCCTCACTTTCTTGGGGGCCCCCAAAAAAAATTGGCCGAGTGAGCAATTGTCATAAACTATATATTTAAATATACTGAAGCATTATTTGTTTGTGCATGAAAAAAGTGGTATTTAAACAAAACCATGGCATTTAGGTCTACAAAAAAGCTAACATCGAAAAAATTATATTTTTCGAGATAATAATTGTTTTGTCAAAATGTCTGTTAGTTAGTTAGTCTGTGCGTTACCAAATTTGTGGACGAGCTAGCTCAAAAACTAGTGTGAATATCGAAACTAAATTTCACACGTAGTTTTAGTCCATTGAGATTAAGAGCTGATTAGATTTTGGTGCATATCGACTCAAAATTAAGGGGGGTCGAGGGGGGGTTAAAAATTAAAAATCTAGGTCGTTTGAGCAAACACAACCAAATTTTGTATCTCTCCTCAATCCATGGAATTATTATTATTTTTTTTTTTTATATAAATTTTATTAAACCAATTATTTTACATTAATGAATGTATACATTGTATTTTTGCTTCGATTCCGGAGATTACTTCTCCACCATCGAGTGTCCTTATTCATCTTCAGTCCTTGTTTTTAATAAGAGGAAAAATCTAATTAGATAAAAAAACCTCTTTTCCGATAATTATTTCAATTCCATTGTTCCCCAATCAAGTCGATTGGTTTTCCTCAATCCATGGAATTATTTATTTTTTTTTTTTTTTTTTATAAATTTTATTAAACCAATTATTTTACATTAATTAATGTATACCTTGTATTTTAGCTTCGATTTCGGAGATTGCTTCTCCACCATCGAGTGTCCTTATTAATCTTTAGTCCTTGTTTTTAGTAAGAGGAAAAATCTAATTAGATAAAAAAACCTCTTTTCCGATAATTATTTAAATTCCATTATTCCCCAATCAAATCGATTGGTATCCTTCCTCCTCCTCCTTCTCCTTTCCATGGAATTATTTATTTTTTGAACTATATTTCTATTAATATATATCGGTATTGGGTAGTGATGATTATTTCAAATATAAATTGAATCAATTAATGATGATGAATTTTGTAAAATAATAAAATTACAATTTGCGAGATTTAATCAGAGATTTTCATATTAATTATTTATTTAAATAGTTTGTTATTAAGTTCGATTTTAATTATAATTAACAACCTGTTGAGAATGTCAAATGAATAATATTCTCTAGACACCATATATATATATATATATGATAGTAAATTAAATACTAGTAGAATGACCCGGCGTTTTGGCACGAATTATCTATCCTCTTTCCTCGTTTAATTTCCGGCTTCCGTAGATTATTCACACAACCTAAGCTACCAAAATCCAGTAATCTACTATAAGTTCTATGTTTAAATTTTTTTTTTTTTTGGAATTTTACACTTCATTAGCTCATTACTCATTACTTGTAGGTACTTTGTGAGTTTGTAATTTCAATAAAAATTATCCTCTTTAATAAATTCATAACAATATATTAACGAAAGCTGTAGAATATTTAATTTAAATGAAACTAATTAACTGATTAATAAAAATCTACCTATATCTATATTTAATAATAATCGGCTTGCGCAACGCCGATGTGATTTCTTTTAATGTAAAACTCACTAATATTTTATGACAAACAAAATGTTCTAAAATTAGGAAATTTAAATTATTATTTTAAAACCCACTAATAGTTCATGACAAATAAAATTTAGGTAAAATTTTAATAAAATATGGTAGAGAGAGTTCATATCATCCTTGTTAAGGTATTGACCAGGTTTCCTTAACAACTTATGCCAAATGCCAGGATGGGTAATGCGTCGCTTGCTCCTGGTATCGGGTTTTTGTGCGGAATTTTTAAATTACTTTTTGTCTTTTGATAGAAATCTATGGTCATGTTATTTGTTAATGAGCATACATTTCTATTTTTTTTTCTTTTTCTTTTTTTTTGTACTTGTTTATTATTTAATAAATTGTTGTAGTTAATTTGTATTGATGTTTGTTAATGTATTGCAGCTAGATTATATTGATGTTTGTAGAATCGACCCACCGAGGACTTGTGCCTCTAAGTAGGTCGAGGAATAAAGATTTGTTTATTTATTTATTTATTAAAATTAGAAAATTTAAATTATTAATTTAGCACCCACCAAGCAGGCAGGCTACGAAGCTGGTTTTTTAAATATTATAGAAGAAAATGTCTATAGAAAATCAAGAGAGATGGTCAACTATTATGGTTTATTTTTATGTCAGAAAGTTTGTTTTACCCCTTTGGGAATTGAACCTGAATACCAAAAAATGCAATCGGGTCACGTGGCTTGTCCACTAAGGTCCAACATATGACATTTCTATAGCATCTTTAAGATTTTTTCACTCAAAATTCGATTTTCTTTATTAAAAAAATTTTTAACATACCTACACTCAAACTATATATTG
Organism: Forficula auricularia; assembly: GCA_024734495.1. NCBI lineage: Eukaryota > Metazoa > Arthropoda > Insecta > Dermaptera > Forficulidae > Forficula > Forficula auricularia. Next base: position 3,728,382 of record JALMQS010000084.1, read on the forward strand.
TTTTAAGAGACTAAATTTTTGAAAATTTTCAAAAATCGAATGGCATTGGAACGTCTATTTCTAATTTGAATATAAAAGACAGTTGTAAAACTACAATAAATATTTTAATTTATTTGAAACTTTAAACACTAACTGAGTAACTTAATAAAAAAGTTTTCAAATTGAAAAGATAACTTACGAAATTTGTTATTTCCTTGGTGATTTAATCCTCCATTTAAAAGTAGTAAAATAAATGTTTGGTTGGATGTTTACCTGAAATCAAAAAAGAAAAGATTATTCAAATATATAAAAAACAAATTTCACTTGTAGTACTTATATTTAACAGATTAAAAATTCAGTTTATTGGACAAAGTTTTTTTATTGAAGTTCTTCTTCAATTTTTGTACAACGTTTCGACTCGCCTGTCTCTCGAGACTTTTTCAAGTACTGCAAACAACATAAATCAGTGAGAGTTTCACACTAAATATTCAGGTACAACCAAAATCACAAATATCACAAAAACATTTTTGATTTTGGTTGTACCTGAATATTTAGTTGATTTGTGAAGACTCTCACCTAATTGATTTTTGTTCTTGTTTGCAGTACTTGAAAAAGTCTCGAGAGAGACGAAACGTTGTACAAAAATTGAAGAAGAACTTCAATAAAAAAACTTTGTCCAATAAACTGAATTTTTAATCTACTAATTATAATGGACATTAATCAACATAACTTATAGTTAACATTTCTATAGAAAATCAAAAGAGGTAGTCAACTACTTAATCCGATGTGTTATTAATATTTTTATTAGAATGTCAGAAGGGTTGTATTCACCATTGTTATTACGATATAATACAGTGAAACCCCTCAAATCCGAACTAATTGGAGCCGTAGCCTGTTCGGATTAGCCGAAAGCAGCTTCGACAATTGAAGATAACTGATATCAAGTGATATTTTGTGTGTTTCTATTATTATTTCATTGTTTTTCGAAAGTGATTAACCTAAAGAATTTCACTAACCAGCTTTTACCTTTTTTCAATCCTAGATGGCATAAGTATGTAGACACATTTACACTTTGTGCTAAATGTACTTGTTAGTTAATTTTTCAACTAATTATGTAAAATAAATTTATAATGTAGAATATATACATAATTGTTTTATGACGAATAAATAAGTTTCTCTTTTTTAGGTTCGGATTTGCCGGGATTTAGGATTTGAGTGGTTTCACTGTATTTATAAGTCAGATGTTTTAATTCTTCTTATTCAAGCCATACTCAATGGAGCGTCGTCGATTACTATGGAGGGAAAATTGTCACAGGGATGGTTTCCCGTTGCTTTAATTACATTTGAGAAACAATGTATTTCATTGCCGAATCGGAAAGCTAACATAGGTGATGACGTGAGAACCGACGCTTTCAACATGCCAATTTCATTGGCATTTATAATATTCGAGAAGCCAATTCATGGCAATAAAATTTTCTCCACTAGTATATCGTTTGAGTTTGAGTTTGCGAGCCCTGAGGGCTTATTTCATCCCAGCTCCGCTTGTTAGCTGCCAACCAAGTATATATCGCGCCTCCTTTGATTTTAATTTACTATATAAGTATACTAAATACTATTCAACATATTATCAATTTTCGCTCCGTAATATTATTTAATTATAATGTAAGAATCCATTGAAAATGAGAGGGAAAGAGAAGAAGAAGAGCTAAGTATTCAAATTAGCCCTTGCGAAAGGCCGCGCCGGAATCTTTATTAAAGGCGAGAGCGGCAGAATAGGAGGAGGAAATTTTAATAAATAAATAAATTAAATTAAATTAATAGAACAATAGAAAAGAGTTTTTGAAATAAAAGAAAAAATAATGAATAACATTATTTTTTTAAATAATGTCATAAGTAAGCCTCGGATTTATAGGCACCAAAAATCTTTAAAATATGCAACTAAGCACTAAAAATAACTAAAATAGGCACTTATAAAGGCATTTTAAATAAAAATAGACCCTTAAAAGGACATTTTAAGAACAAAAAGGCACTTATAAGTAAAATATTGACTGAGCGGTCTGTCAGTAATACCAAAAAATTTTCATCATTATTTTCTGCAGGGCACAGATACCTGTACAAGTATAATGCAAATTTCCATTAAGAAAAGGAATATACATAATATTTTTAGGAGACAAGGATAGCTAATTAATAAGCTAAGTATGGTCCACTTTTCGATTTTTGGGCATCCTTAGTCGACCCTGCCGCCGCCTAGCGGCTCAATAAATAATTTTTTGGAATATTTTCTTAATAATTAAAAAAAATAATTTAAATTTAGAAAATGTATAGATCTTAAAAAATGGAAATTGCGAATTAGTTAAAATAGGCACTAAAAAGGTATTTATAGATGAAATAGGCACTAACACCCAGAATAGAGCAAAATAGACACTAATATTGCCTCTTATTTTATTCAGAATTTCATGAAACGCATAGATATAATATTGGCCTAAATTTTAAGCCATAAATAGAAAAAAGGCAAAGCCCTAGTCATAAGGAATAAATTTTTAGCTTTTCACTTTGTTTTTTGTCTAAAGTTAGTTAACTAAATATTCAAATCTTAATAAAATGAATCACAAAAATAAAAGCTTCAACAGCTTCATTATTAGAAATAAATAATTTGAAATAAAAATAAATATGTGTAGGAGTCATTATTATTATTTTTTTTTTGAAGTAGTAATTAATAATTTGCTTTCTTTAGTGTTTGTGTTTTGGTTTGAGAAATGTCTGAAACTGAGAAATGTTCAATTCCTTCATGTATGTTAATTCGGATTTCTAAGCCCACGATAGCGAAAAAACGAAAGGTCGTAAAAAGTTCATTCAGGTTCCATAATATACCGAATGTCGATCTGTCTAGATTCCCATAATCCACGATAATTGAAAAACTTAAAAGTCCTAAACGTATGAAATTATTTAGTAAAAAAGTAAAATATAAGCTTTCAATGCGATTCAATAAAAATAATTAAATTAATCACACACACACAAACACATATATATATATATATTTATACATATGTACCTATATGTTCTAATTAAGTGAAATAATGTACTTTATATCTAATATAAATTAGAAAGTACCTGGAGCCACCGAACGATGAACGGTAACCCCCCCCCCCAACCGCACGCCTCGCCCCCACCACCGCACCCCCACCCCACCCCAACTGCGCCTCCCACCCCCGGATCCCCCACAACTGCACCCCACCATCTGCACCTCCCATATCCACCCCGCCCCGCACCCAGTTTTTGCATTTCTATTTTTCTAATGGTCCACATATTATGTGTATATTTGTTTACTCGTCTAATTCAAAATATTCATTTTAGTAAAAGTAAAAAGCAAAGATTTTTAAAATAGTTCTATGGTCTAGTGGTAAAGTGTGTGCCTCTGATGCAAGAGGTCTCAGGTTCTTATCTGACATCCGGCAAATCATTTTTTTTTATTGAGATTTTCATCCATCAATAATTACTTTAATTAAGAAAAAATCAATTAAGATGAATTTTGATGAGGTCCAGACCTAGCCAGATCGTTTTTTCTTCCTCAAAACTTGTTTATAGATTTTGTTTCATCAAAATCGGTAGGGCCGTTTTCAAAATAGAACCAAGATACAAATATATATATAAATAAATAAATATACAATTTTTGCTCGTTTAATAAGAGTAGATAATAATCCTATATATTTTGAATAAAAAATATAGTTTAAATTATCTCTCTTTTTGGAATTTTGTACTGCCACATCAAAATCCACTAATTTAAACTATTCAATTACCTAATTAACCAAGCTGGAAAATCATTAGAGCCGAGGAAATATATAAAGAAAAAATAAAAAAAATAAATACCATCTTCATAAAGACGTCTAGGATTAGTTTGAAATTGGAGACATATAGCTTATGTGAGGTCCCGGGTACAAATCCCAGTTCGTTCTGGTGTCTATAATATTTTTTATTTATTTTTTAATGTAATTAATTTTATTCTTCTATATTATCAGAACTAAAATTAGAAGAAAATAATGAGAGGTAGAAAAAATTCCCCGGGTATATAATATCTATTTAAATAGAGCATAAGAATCCCTGTATGGTAAAAAATATTAATAATAATAATAATATCATGATGATAATAATAATAAATGAGAAACGGGGACCGCTTTGATAAAAAACGCCTCTTCTGTCATAACTGGAAGGAATTTCAAATAACTCCTTAATGAAGTCATTAGACGATGGAGCCGAGCGAGAGCATTGGGCGGATTCGAAGGGCAACCGGCCCAGCAGCCAGCCACTGGGCCTTAGCAACACACACACATTCATTACCATTAATTAGACTAGATCAAGGAGAGTGCGTCTTATATATTGTATTTTTAATATTTATGTTTTACTTTTTGAATTTTTCTTGCTTTTATATTTGTTTTTCCGTTTTTGTTTTGTATTATATTAATATTTATGTAATTGAATTGGCCGAAAATTGTACACTAAAGGGGCTAGATGGCCCTACAGATACAATGTTTTTTTAATAAATAAATAAATAAAGATATTCAAATATTATCCTAATTTTATTTTCATTTTTTTCACGTTCTGATCAACTGCGTTAGACAATTTTTCCTTCGATTTTATTTTTATCCGAAAAGCTGTTTGTTATTTTGTTTTTAGGTACTTATTAATCTGCAGTTGTTTTAATTTTATCTACCCATTTGTACGATTGTGATTTGGCTCAAAGGCTCAAAAGCTCAAATTGTTGGTCCCTGGCTAAATCCTATCAGTGACACGAGGGCTAAATGTCAATTAGGCCTCTATATTCGACGGCAATTAAAGTGGATATCCCTCCCGGGGTTAATTCGCACATGACTCGCGTTTTTTCTCGGAAATCCAAGCGTCTTAACCACCCCCGGAGGGTCGCCATCCCTCCATAAGTTGCCAACCCTTCACACAGAAGTAGTCTATTGATTTTAAGCTCCTTTTCTTCTCCGTGGAAGATCTTGCCTCTCTCGCAGCTCCTTGGCTGACATTTTTTTTACTTTTCTTTTTTAGCACACACATAGAGCGCGGTTTTTTGTATGTGTGTGTGTGTGCGTTGGGGTGGCGGGACCGGGTTAGGGGTAGGACCCCCTCTCTTGTGTGTTAGTGTCAGGCCCTGTCGTAATCAAAAAACCTTTAAATGAGGTCGACGTGTCTCCGTCGACAGCTCCATCGGGCTCCGCCACCTGCATCTTTAATCCCACCTGCTGCGATGAAATTTATGAATTTTCATTTCCACATTCATTCCTTCTTCGCGTAGACGGAAAATAAATAAAAAAATAAAATGATACATTTCATTTCAGCCGCAGCCCCCCCCCCCCCTTTCCCCCTCCCCGAGCCCTAAACCTTTCATTTTTATTTATAATTTAATTTATAAAATAACGTTTCAATTTCAATTTAAAAAAAAAAAACGATTTGAGTTATTCCAACTTCATATTGTAGAATAAATAATTTATATAACCGAGGGGTGATCCGCGATTGGAAGTAGGTGTACACCTCTTTGGAAGTATTTTGGAAGTACTTGGAAATATTTTATAAGTACTTGGAAATATTTGGAAGTACTTCGAAATATTTGGTAGTACAAGTGGAAGTAGGTGTACAGCATATTAGGTCGCGGTTCACCCCTCGATTATAACTAAAGACGTCTCGAATGACAAGAGTAAATTTTTTTCAGGTTGTCACACAAATAAAGATTCAAATAAATTAAAATATTAATTTTAAGCAGATTATATATTCTTTTTAAATTTATTTTGCATTTATTTGGTCTTTAAAAAAAATATCAAAAATTTTAATAATAAGACCTGATTTGAGAATTTTTTAATATTAATTATTACCTATAAGAATTTTCGAGGGTATATTCACAAGAAATGGCTTTCGTTTTTTACTTTTTTTTTTTTTTATAAAATAATAACACTTGTTATATTATTTAAATATGTTTTTTTTGTTTTTGTTTTTTTAAATAAATAAATAAATAATAATTGATATTTTATTAATACTACAAAAAATTTGGATTGTTTGATTTAAATATTATAACATTGTTCTAAGGCGGATGATGACACTAATATAAAGGGGTCAAAACGTCTCTATTAAGAATAAAAAATTTAAAAACAAATAATAATAATAATAAAGTGTTTTTACAAAATCAAAAATGAGAGCCATTTCTTTTGAATATATTCTCGAAAAGTTATAGGTATAATAATTAAAAATTAAAATTGTTAAGCACTATATGCATTCTTTGTAAATTTATTTTACATTCTATTTAATCTTAAAAAGCATAGCTATATCATTAATTAAAATTATTAAGCAGAAGATATATTATTTTCAAATTTATTTTGCATTCTATTTAATCTTAAAAGAAGGGTCAAAAATTATAATTCCACTCATTTTTTCCACTTCTTCTTTGAGATCATTTTAAGTCCTTCATTTTTGGATTGCTTATTCCACATTCAAATTAAGTGATATTCTTTCATTTTTATTTATAATTTATTTATAAAATAACTTTTCAATTTCCATTTAGGAAAATAAAGATTTAAATTCATTTGCGATTTATTCCAACTTCATATTGTAGAATAATTTATTGATTAAATTACAACTAAGTCGTCTCGAATAACGAGACGAAAGTTATCAAACCGCCAACTTTCGCTTATTAGGTTTTCTTTTAATCTTTGGAATATTAGATAACCTCCTAAATCCATATTATATATAAAATCCTACTTAAAAATTTGAAGGCTAAAAATTCTCTATCAAAACTCAACTAAGCCCACATAAAAACCAAATATACCATTTATTACCCAAATAATTTTTCTCAAAAGTAGTTTTTGGTATCTTAGTAGATTTTTAAATCAAATAGTTGTAAAAATACAGGAGGAAGAATATTGTGAAGTGACTTTATATATGAGGCTATAAGCAAAATAGGTATAATTAATCAAATGTTTTCTACATTTGATTTAATCGGGAATCGAATGTAGGGAATTTTTGTCAAATATTGAGTGAAAATAATATCTGAACTTAGATATTTCTAAACGTGAAATAATGATGTTAAATAAATTTTTATAATTTTTCTTATTAATATATCAAAGAATAATTTTTTTTTTTTTTTATGATATTGATGTGAGAAGGAGATACACCCAGAAGGTCCATCCCCTAAAGGCCTGTATCGGCTGGCCCCTCCATCGTGAAAAGAACAGAGTAGAAGGAAAAGAAGCCGGGATCACGAGCCAAATCTCAGAAAGTTAGATATAGTCCAGTTTACTAAGTTTTTAGGGGCTTCGATTCATTGATATATCAATGAGAATTGTTTTTGACCGCGCTTATTTGAAAAATATATTTATCGCGAGACTACTGCGGATAACGCTATTGGAGTCTGTGGAGTCTTAAGTCTGGACCAAGAGAGAAAAAGATGTGATCGACTTAGCTACAATCCAACGTCATTCACATCTTTTTCTCTCTTGGTCCAGACTTAAGACTCCACAGACTCCAATAGCGTAATCCGCAGTAGTCTCGCGATAAATATATTTTTCAAATAAGCGCGGTCAAAAACAATTCTCATTGATATATCAATTATTCTTTGATATATTAATGAGAAACATAAAAATTTAGGTATAATCAGTTCCTAATATGAATTCTCTTAATCATAAGTTTCCTGTATATGATTCGATCGCGAATCGAATGCAGATGATTTTTGTCAAATATTAAGTGAAAATAATATCCGAATTTATATATTTCTAACTTGAAATAATGAAGTTAAATATATTTAACATTTTCTCATTAATACCATATATCAATGAATAATTAACATATTAACGAGGATTGTTTTCGATCGCGCTTTTTAAACAAGACATATATCGCGAGAGCTGGTTGAGGCTATTAGAGTCTGCTGAGTCTTAAGTCTGGACCAAGAGAGAATGAAAAAGATATGATCCAGCATCATTTCGCGTTTAGCTCGCATGACGCTTTTTATATCAAACACTGATATGGATCACCAAATGAATTTGTTATCTGATGATTAATTAATAGCAAACACCTAACACACGTGTTAACAGATCGATCGCGCTGGACTGTGAGATTGAATATATAACATCTCAGATAATAAATTAATTTGGTAATCCATATCAGTGTTTGACGGGCTAAACGCGAAATGATGCTGGATTATAGCTAAATAGATCATATCTTTTTCATTTTCTCTTGGTCCAGAGTTTAGACTCAGCAGACTCCAATAGTCTCATCCAGCAGTAGTCTCTCGTTATATATCTTGTTTAAAAACCGCGATCAAAAACAATTCTCGTTAATTATTCTTTTATATATTAATGAAAAAATTATAAATTTATTGAATTCTCTTATTAACAATCTTAGTGGATTTTCAGCCTATACAAAATTTAAGTAATTTCATAAAATTTGATAAATTAATAAATATCTTTTAAAATATAGTTTTTTTCGATGTTTATAATTTAAGGTATTTTTTTTAAAGTATTTTAGTCATTTTTTCAATTAAAAATGTTTCAAGTTATTTTGCAAAAAAAAAAAATTAAGCAAAAGTAACACCAAATTTTTCCTGTACTAATAGAATATTTTAAAGTTTGAATTACTCTAATATTAGAACAAACGAAATAAAAATAATTAAAAATTGAATTATTTTAATAAACCTATGGTTAATACTTCACCTGAAAAATTGTTGATAAATTCAGGTTGATCTAAAAAAATTCTCAGTGTATTTTTGAGAGTATACTTTTTTAAGCTAAACTTTATAAGCTAACTTCAGTGTTTGCATCAAGGATCGATATATATGTATGTTGTTCTCTTTTATTATAAGAACGGCTGTATCTTGTAAACATACGAGCCACTTCTTTTCGACTAGGCCACCTCAGAGTCAAGTAAAAACCACTTTAGCAAGAGGGTTATATTTGAAGTTTAAGGTACTTTCTTTAAAGTCTTTATCAGAAAAAGATAAACGAGCATCTTGAGACACAAGTATTCCTTTCAACAGAAATACAAGGAATACTAAAACTTGCCATTACTAATTTCACAGTTTCTACTGAGGAAGAGGTGCTACAAGACCTCGAAATATTTGGAACTTAATAATCACTAAATTAAAACAAAATTACTAGAAATAAACAAGTTTTTAATTACATCCTTCATTATTGGTATCTGTCCGTTGGTAAACAGCGCTGACTGGTGGTCCAAATAAAAACTAACACAATCGGGTCATATTTATTTTTATTGTATAAAGAATATTATTAAAAACAAAAACAAAAAAACCAACAAGATTGCAATGGTCCTGTGGATTGAACCATAATTTATTTTTATAATTAATTAAATTCTCATTTTTATTCCTAATTAAGTCTAATTGAGGCAATCAATTAATCATCAAACAAGGGAAACTTATGAGTTCTGGGAAAGCGTAGCAAATGACCGGTGATTAACAACGGAGAAGAGCATTGACATGAGCAAGTTCCGCAGTCATTGTCAGGAGAGAGAGTGAGCATCTACTGCTATCAAGTGCTCAGAATATATCTACACAAATACTGTTATATTCAAGTTCCTCAGTCATTGTCAGGAGAGAGAGTGAGCATCTACTGCTATCAAGTGCTCAGAATATATCTACACAAATACTGTTATATTCAAGTTCCGCAAGTCATTGTCATGAGAGAGAGTGAGCAACTACTGCTATCAAGTGCTCAGAATATATCTACACAAATACTGTTATATTCAAGTTCCGCAAGTCATTGTCATGAGAGAGAGTGAGCATCTACTGCTATCAATGTGACTCTGAATACACTTACAATTACTTTTATATTCAAGTTCCGCAGTCATTGTCAGGAGAGAGAGTGAGCACATATACTGATATCGAGGTTGCTCTGAATACATCTACACAAATACTTATATTCAAGTTCCGCAGATTTGTCTCCAGAGAGGCGAGCAAGTGAGCATATACTGCCAGCAAAGTGCACAGAAGACATCTACACCAATACTTTTATATTCAAGCTCCGCAGTTTTGAAAGGAGAGAGGCTATCAAGTCCCGCCGTGATTGACTTCAAGAGCCAGGAGTGAATAGGAGAGTTACTGTCTTGTATATATATACATCTACACACACGGAGGCGCGACACGCACACCTACGCGCTGATTCCTCGAGTATAAGGAGTATACAACGAGCACACCCACACCGGAGGCTCCTCTCAGGACTTCGTCTGCAATACGGATACATAGTGCATTGTACAACCAATCAATAAAACATCTCATTGTCTCTATAACCGCTGGTCTGTATACATTATTTATAGCATTAGTACCAGGAAGCCCATTTCCCTACATCCTTCACTCATCACCTCAAATTTCATTCTCCATTTTAGGGACGTGCCACTTGGATCAGACACTGAGGGACACACCCACCCCATCAACAAATAGCGAAGCAGATTAAACTAAGATTAACGTAACAATAAAGCCCAATTTCCCTAGTACATAAGTTACATTCCCCCCCCTTGCCCTTAATAACCCCCCACCCCCTCGTGAGATAGATTATTAGTTAATAACTTTTAAGAAGTTAGGTGTTGGTTCTAGGTAAAATATTTTAATATAATAATAAAACTTGAGCAAGATGCGAGGTAGGTTTCACAAAAAAGAAATAAAACAAAATTCAGTTTTGAATTCGATATATTTCACCCCCGATATATTTCACACCCGAAATATATCGAATTCAAAACTCAATTTTGTTTTATTTCTTTTTTGTGAAACCTACCTTGCATCTTGCTCAAGTTTTATTATTAGATTATTAGTTTGCTGTTTACTAACTTATGGAATATTTAGTGGTTTATTTAATATTCTTCAGCACCTCAATTTTAAAAAATTATCCTCAGAATGATTGATAGTTATGAAGCTGACCCGAGTAGTTTAGTTATATTTTTGGCCACGGGACTGCGTAGTGGTGCCAAGAACCATTTACGAATAGTTAAAGACATCCACTAGGCATTAAGTATTAATTTATTTGTAGTTATACACGCTTTTTGACTTCAGCAGAATTTATTGACTGAAAAAGTAATCTTTTAGAGTTTTAGACCTTGAAGTCCTAGATTTTCTAACCACCCACGTTTAGTTATTCAATACCTGAGTTTAGTTGAAATATATTTCATCCTACAGTATTGGCTTATTTCACCAAAATACGCGATTTGTAAACATAGAACAATAATATACTGGTAAATAGAAGTTGAATTATTCATTCGTTGATTTGCTTGTATTACTAAGTCTATGATGATGGTAACAAACTATTGTTTCTAAACTATTAAACCGAGGACACCGCATTGATTTCTCCTTATGAATCATCAACTCTGCTACTCTCAAACTAAATATTTCCATCGAAAATGCTAGAGGCTTTTAAAAAATTTTAAAATTGTGATTTCTCCATATTATCTTTACTAATTTAAAACAAATATTTTTATGAATAGCATGCTCTCTGATGGATTCCTTTGAATCATGCCGACATTTCTATATCATTTTTTTAATACATGAAGAAAAAATTAAAATATTTTTGTTAATTATTAAATAATAGATATCTCAAATTATTATCTAGAATTAAAAAAAATAGTTGAAATATTTTAACTTTATACAAGAAAATAAATAATTAAATAAACCATCTCAACGAATAATCAAATAAAAGGGAAAATATTTTAATTATAAATCTCCAACCTGAACGTAAATAGATAGAAAACTAAAGATTTGGGCATCTTTTTGTGAAAATAGTTGGAATGTTTTTTAAAAAATTAGCTCGGCTTCAGATTAACCAAGATGTATTTTTTTTTATTTATATATTTATTGTCACTCGGAACAAAGCCCATTTAGAAAGCACACCAGTAAAGTGTTAGTAATGTTAGTGAGGGAGCCGAGTTTTAGCCCGTAGATAATTTTATATGTTAGCCAGGCTCTAACCCGTTTGAACATCGTCATCAAGGTGTGATCCGCGATTGGAAGTAGGTGTACACCTCTTTGGAAGTATTTTGGAAGTACTTGGAAATATGTGAAAGTACTTGGAAATATTTGGAAGTACTTGCAAATATTTGAAATGATTTGGGAATATTTGGAAGTACTTGGAAATATTTGGAAGTACAAGTGGAAGAAGGTGTACAGCATATTAGATCGCGGTTCACTCCTCGATCGTCATCAACGATGCTGAAGCGGGGCCAGTGCCTTAGCCAGCTCGGACAACTCGACTTCCAACCAAGATGTATTTTAAAAGAGAAAGAATTCAATCTTTATGACAAATTCTAAGATTTTAGTAGACATATTATTAAATTGTGATATCAGAGGGGATTCATCCCCTCAGGAGTCGAACCTGAGAACTAACATGCTTTCCGGGCAGTTAGCTCAAACCCTCGAGACAAAATACCTCTATCTGTAAATAGATAGATCGATGATACGAAAAAAGAACAGAAAACTATTCGTTAAACTAAATTATGATTCAAATGAAAGAACTTTATCAACAAATTGACATAATGTATTCATTAAAATAAATAATTAAATAATTTTGCAAAATTTTTCGCCTTTCTTTATTATATCCCGCTTGATCTCTTCATTTGATAGACAGACAATTATTATGCATAAATAAGGCTAATGACCCAACTACGTTAAATTCTTTCCAAGCTTTACATAATTAGAGACAGTGAATAATATATATAATAGTTTCTCCGTTATGGTTTTTGTATTTAATTATTAATTGTCTAAGTAAATTATGACCACATATAAAAGTTGCGGAATTTTATAATTATAATACTGGTCTTTGTATTTCAGATCTTAATTATTACTTTTTTACTCGCAATTACTTAATATATTTAATTTTGTTAACTTTTTTAATGTGTTTAAAAACTGTTAAATAATTTATAGGTTTCGAGAAAAAGTCGTTAAGCTATTCGATAAATTTTCCTGTCTTTAACGGAACTTTAAAGACGCGAAATATATATATAGACCGAGACCTAGAGAAAATTTAGGACGATTATTTCAGAATTCGAATAACATATCCCATACTGTAGTGTGATCAGCACACACCCCGACAGTGAGATTTTTACTCACCGAGTCGTTTTTAGGGGTAAATGACCACTGAAGATAATATTTTAAAATCAAGTCATTTTGGAATGGTTAAATTTGATTTCAGGACATTCCCAATGACAATATTTAATATTTTATACGGAAGATAGAACTTCGATAGCCCAGTCGCTAAGGGGCGCCACAATCCCTCCAATATGTCAGATTTAGTTGAAAATTCTAACCTTGTACGCCTGAATATAGGCAATCATTTTCGTCACCTCTTCTTTAAAGCTGCGTAAGATTTAGGCTCTGTCGTAAAGTAAATAATCAATTGGCAATAGACTTTTCCTTATTAATTTTAAAATAACAAGTAAATATACAAAAGATGACTAGAAATTTAAAAAAAAAAATTTAATTTATAAAATTTAAATTCTACATAATTCACCTAAGTGATGGAAGAATCTTTAAAATAATCTCGACAATTTATTTCCATTTTGTTGATAAATTTATAAATTCTTTATTATAGTTTCCCATGATATATAAACTAAAAAAATATAGAATATAAGCATGAGAATTTGGCAGTATAAAAATATACTATTGCCGGATTTTAGTGGTTTTTTTGGACTACTGGAATATAAGAGTAACTTTCTCTATAACTATAGTCCAGTCAAATTGGGGTTTTATCAGGAAAATTTTGGGGTAGTTCTGATTTTTTACATATATTTGTTTTTTGTGGCGCTGAATCGAAATCTGAGGACTCCCACTAAAATTTGCTGACGCAATATTGTAGAAAATGCAAAAAAAGGTGAAAATTTCTATTTTTGATGGGTTTTTGCTTATAACTCGGAAACTATCAACTTTTCGTAAATACTTTTTATTTGAAAAATAAAAGTTCATAAAATTTCCTAAAAATTTCATCAATTACGTTTTTTTCTCCGACCAACCGTTTGGGCTCAAGCGCAAAATCCATGTTTTCGACCTCGGCATCCCCCGGGATCACCCAAAAACACCCACTTTTTTTTTAAATTTTCTCATTTTGACCATGAAGGAGCACGTTTTCGACAAAGAGGGAGGAGAAAAAAATTAATAATGAAATTTGTAGGAATTTTATGAACTTTCATTTTTTTGCATTTTCTACAATGTTGTGTCACGAAATTTTGGTGGGAGACCTCAGATTTGGATTCAGAGCCCCAAAAAACATATATATGCAAAAAATCAGAACTACCCCAAAACTTTCCCCATAGGAGCCCATTTGACCATAATTTCACTGCACTACTACTTGGGCTAGAAATTTGAAATTCCCCATGACATTCTCCAATTTTATTAAATAAAAGTTGTCTAATTTCGCCGTGAGCAGTCTAACCGGAGAAAGTTTCTATTTTTTTTCTTATTTAAAATGATTTATATTTAACTACAATAAATAAAAAAATAAAATTTGATTTTATGAGTTTACAACTAAAATTTAGAGATTTATGAGGATTCTTTCAAAATCCAAGAATAATATCTGGCAACGCTCTGTTTTCTCATATAAAAAAATAAAATACGTTTTAATTTGAAATTTTTGTGGTTTTGTTTGACAAATAAGAACCGGCCTTAAGGCACATATACAATTTTATTGAATAAATTATTTTTGTCGTAAAATAAAAAATAAAAGGATTCTCGCTATCTAATTCGGGATCCATTTTCAAATTGATCTATTTCAGAGTCCGGTTAAATTTATTAGTGGAATGTAAACACAGTAGATAAAGTTTAATTTTATGACTTTTTTTTAATCAAATTAAATGGAAAATAAAAGAAACTACTGGTTAATAATTTAGAAAACAATTAGTCTAATAACAAATGTATTTTAACTTAAGCCGAAATTATATTAAATTATTGATGTTAGAGTTAAATTATTGATTATAACTGTTGTAATTTTGTGTAAATCACCGATATAATATTATTATTTTACTTTACCATCCAAAGTATGTTCAAGTATTGTAATCGTGCATAGAAAAAGTGTTTTTTGATTCGTTTTTTCGAAATATCTCAAAAACGAGTGAAACTATTTTGATTAAAAAAATTTGGCGAAACCATGACATTTTGGTCTAGAAAAAATCCCTAATAGGTGAACATCGAAAAAATTATATTTTTCGAGATAATAAATATTTTGTCAAAATGTCTCTTAGTAGTTAGTCTGGGTGTCTGTGTGTTACTAAATTTTTGTGGTCGCAGTAGCTCAAAAACTAGTGTGAATATCAAAACCAAATTTCACATATAGTTTTGGTTCATTAAGATTAAGAGCTGATTAGATTTTAGTTGAAATTGGACACAAAATTAAAGGGGGGGGGGGGGAGTTTAAAAATTAAAATCATAAAATTTTCAAACTAAAAACAAAAAAAAAAAAACAAGAAAATTAAAATATACTATAAAATGAACTTATATCAACGAAAAATATTTTTCTGGGACCAAAATTGTGGGAGGGGGGGGGGGTCAAAAATGAAAATCTATACCTTTGGACCAAACTCAACTAAATTTTGTATATAATCTAAAAACTACACCCCCCCTTTTGGACTGCTATTTTTTCCATTTATAGATAGACTTCTGTGGGCCTACTGATTATAAATATTTAGAATATTATTATGTTATGTATACAAAATTTGGTTGAGTTTGGTTCAAAGGTCTAGATTTTCATTTAACACCGCTCCCCCCCCCTTAATTTAATTTAATATAATTATTAATGATTTTATGAAATATATTAAATATAAAGCTAAAGTTATGTGTATGGCCACATCAGTTTATTTATTTTTTTGAACTCTCTTAAATTAAAACTTTTTAAATATATTCAAAGTAAATTTGATTAAATAAAAATTAAATTTGATCAATTTTATATTCAAAATATATTAATTGATTTATAGAAGAAGAAAAAATATTTAAATTTTATTAGTTAATAGAGTCGTTATTCAAATTAAAATAACTTGTATAAAATAATAAAGTTAGAGAATTTTGCACACAAAAAAGTAGTATATCAACCATAAAACCGTGATATTATAATTTTATATATAAACTTAACAGATATACCATAAATGAAAAAATACAAATCTTTTATAAAAAAACAATCTAGAATACGTTTATAAAAGATTTGTATTTTTTTCATTTATATAAACAATCAATATTTTTTTTTTCTTTTTAGATATACTTGAGGGGTGATCCGCGATTGGAAGTAGATGTACACCTCTTTGGAAGTATTTTGGAAGTACTTGGAAATATTTGGAAGTATGTACTTGGAAATATTTGGAAGTATGTACTTGGAAATATTTGGAAGTACTTGGAGATATTTGGAAGTACCTAGAAATATTTGGAATTACTTGGAAATTTTTGGAATTACTTAGAAATATTTGGAAGTACTTGGAAATATTTGCAATTACTTGGAAATATTTGGAAGTACTTGGAAACATTTGGAAGTACTTGGAAATATTTGGAAGTACCTAGAAATATTTGGAATTACTTGGAAATTTTCGGAATTACTTGGAAATATTTGGAAGTACTTGGAAATATTTGCAATTACTTGGAAATATTTGGAAGTACTTGGAAACATTTGGAAGTACTTGGAAATATTTGGAAGTACTTTGAAATATTTGGAAGTACTTGGAAATATTTGGAAGTACAAGTGGAAGTAGGTGTACAGCATATTAGGTCGTTGTTCACCCCTCGGATATACCATATATTTATTTAGAATATTGTGTTAAGATGTAAAAGTTGTAATTCTAAAATTATAAATGGGTTTATTCGCGTATAAAATTAAAATAAAATATAATGTTGTGATGTGGTATCCTTTTGCAGACATAAAACAATTTAACAAGTTGGAAAATGAAGCAAAAACAAGGAAACGATGAGAGAAAGGTTGCCTCTTGGTTTTTTCTTGTTTTTTTCTTTTTTTGTTTTAAGTGCCTCCTGAGCAACTTGTTCCCAATTAAAAACGATAATGCAGAGCTGCCTAAGAGGCCAGGGGCGGAGACCCCACGGCCAATGAACTGGAAACGTCACTCAAGTTGGCCATCTAAGGGCAAAAAGGACCAGAACCAGAGACTTCTCCCGAGAAAATGAAAAAAGTATGTACTAGCAAATAAGTAAAAAAAAAAAAAAAAAAAAGTAAAAACAAGAAACGAAGGAAATATTGTTAACGAGAATTTTCTTCTCCAGGTAAAAGTAACGAGGTATTCATTTACTAATGAGCAATCATTCATTAGAGTACCTAAAGGAATAATAAATATACTTAAGGAATTTAATTAAAATTTCTC
Organism: Forficula auricularia; assembly: GCA_024734495.1. Lineage (NCBI taxonomy): Eukaryota > Metazoa > Arthropoda > Insecta > Dermaptera > Forficulidae > Forficula > Forficula auricularia. The sequence continues at coordinate 3,745,683 of JALMQS010000084.1, forward strand.
AAGGAAATAATATTTTCGATTTCGAGAGATTCCCTCTAAAATACCCAAAGTTAATTAAAATTTCCTTAGATTATTCATTCTATATATACATATTTAAAGAGTCGCTAACAAATATTTTCAAAAAATAATTAATATCTCAGAAAATATAGCTTTAACCTAGTTTTATTATAAAAAAATCTTTGTTGTTAGCTTTAATATATATTCAGTGATTTTTTTCAATATATAGTTTTATTATTAAATAGTACAGGGTGGGGAGCGGTGGAGAGAAATTTCAAAATTCAGCTATCTCAGTGTATTGACGAGGACGTTGGCCACCTTCGAGAAGTCGTTTTTCAAACCTAATGAAATAAAACTTTAAATGTACCCCTGAATACAGAAAAAAGAATTAAATCAATACTGCCAATACTTTTTGTGTTATGATATTTTAAAATAAGGAAGTCACCGAGCCCCACCCTGTACTATTATTATTTTATAGTACTATTATTAGATATTATATTAGTATTATAATATTTTATTAGATATAAAAAATCAGAGGGAAAATTAAACACCGCGTTGAATCATACGACCAATCACAACGTTTCGCTCATTTATTGTAGCTCCATCAGATTCTGGATCAAATTATTTTCAAACACTTTGTAATTAAATTTTTATTCCACATTAGAATACAACATATATATATATATATATATATATATATATATATATATATATGTGTGTATTCTAATTGGCAAAAAAATTTGAATGACAAAGTGTTTGAAAATAATTTGATCCAGAGCCTGATGGAGCTACAATAAATTAGCGAAACGTTATGATTGGTCGTATGATTCAACACGGTGTTTAATTTTTCCTCTGATTTGTTATGTCTAATACTGATTATGGAACTGAACAATAGTAAATACTATATTAGTAATATTATTATATAGTATTATTAGTATTATAAATTCCCCAAGGCCTCCTAATTCTTTCCAAAAATATTAATAAATATCCTTCAATCATAATTTAGTAAGCATCTATACTCTATAAGTATTATAATCGGCTTACGCGACGTGATTTTTTTAATTTTAAAACCCACTAATAGTTCATCACAAATAAAATTTATTAAAATTAGGAAATTTTAATTATTATTTTAAACCCCAGAACGGAGTACAGATGGTGTAGCCAGCAAGATGACCGCCGAAGTTGGGCTTCGACGCTCGTTTTCTTATAATTTACAATAGATAGAACTCATGTTTCAAAAAAGCAGAAAATATATATTTTTTTTAAAATAATTTTATGGATATTTTTCAGCTGAAGAAGATGACAAAAGGCAGCAAAACGTTGTAATAATGTCTGAGCAGGTATTCAAAATCCTAAAGGCACCATCTGCGAGATCATTGGTTTATTTAATATCTTTCCCTTCTTAGGTATAATATTTCACTAGAAGTAAATGAACGCCATTTTCTTTTTTTCTATATTTATGATTTCATTTTGAAGCCTCCTTTTTTTATTGCCCTTGTCCTTTCCAGAAACTTTATTGGCTTATTTTTTTCTTTTGGGTGTTAACTTAAGAGAAATAATTCAAATAAAAAAAACGAACATGTCCGAAAATAGACGAACATAAACCACAAGAACCAATCCGAAAAAGAAAATGGAGGAAATATCTATGGGGAAAATTTCCGAAGTTAAGAAAGCGAGGGGGCGGGGGTGACTAGGCTAAATATGGGGCGGGACACCGACCAGACACCACACAATGTATGAAAGACGTATATTTGAGGTGCATAGGCGGATGTATTTCTTACGAAAATAAAAGAATCATCAAAAGACACCCTCCAACGTATTTAAAACGGGCTGCAATTCCAGATAAGTTTCTTACCTATTCCAGTATGGAAGGAGACTATCATCTGCTGGAATTATAAATTTTATTTATAACGGGTACCGCGACATTTCAGCCCCCGACAAAATATACAAAGGAGAAAATATCCCAAGGACAAAATATCCCAAGGACAAAATATCCCCCGGCATAATATCTTCTGACAAAATATTCCCCGGTATAAGGGAGAATACAAAAGAGACACCCTGCCCGACGATTGGCTGTTCGGTTTTTCAATGTGTGTTTGATTAGGAAAAAAAATGGGAGCGAAACACACCCCGCCCGAGAAGCTCAGCTTTCGGAGGTTCGGTTACCATATATATTAACCGAAGCGGAGTCGATTTGCATTACTCATAAGATTCACGCTGGAAAGGGTTATTTTGTCATGAGATATTTTGTCTGAAGTGTCGGGGGATGTTTTGTCGGGAATATTCTGTCGGGGGCTGAAATGTCGCGGAATCTTATAACGAGACTATATATTTTTAATTCCATCAGAAGACACACTCTTTTATTGTCTCCTTCAATATTTAAAATTCTGCTACCCTCGGCACAAAAGTTTTCAATTTATTCCAGTATAATAATCAAACAACAATATTACTTCGTTTGTTGAATGATCAGTTTACTCTTACAACAAAACGAATTTACCAACATACAATCGGGTATTTGAACCCATGAGAAAGAATAGATAAAATACTTATAATTTAAGAGACTGATGATGAAGGTTATCCCTATAAAACTATAGTATTGTATTTAAGTAAGGTTTAAAATCCTCGTGGCTCTTTACATACAATCTAAAAAAGCCTTAGACTCTGCTCAAAGCTACCTCAATATTTTGTACAAGAAGAACAAAGAAGATCATACTTCACAGGATCATTTCTATAATATATCTTCACTATTCTTCCTCAAATGAGATGGCATGATAACATCAAAAGAGACCTGGAATCCTTTGAAGTTCAAAATATGGAAATGGCAGCCAAGGATATGATGTATGGTGGAGGATCGTCTATGAGGCCAATACCCACAAGAAGTTTGTAGCGCCAGAATAAGTCAGTGAGGATAATATTGCACCTATAATGGATTACCAATAAACTATTTACAGAAGTTTCAATCTTTATTATGTTTCTCACACATTCTTATTTTGTCTTCTTTAATCTTATATAATTAAATGAGCATTTTCTTTATCTAAGCATATATATATTTATTTACCTTGAAATCCAGTCTCTCGAAACAGCTCAAACGATTTCCATTTTGTAGATCTATTGGTTTGAATATTTTGATCTAAACTTGAAAATGTCATTTGTTAATCACCAGTTTGCAAATATGAAACGACAATAATTGATAGAAAATGTACATTCCCTTCAATAGAAAAATACCTATTCTTTGTTTACAATTTACTACTGTTTTCTTCTCATAGATTCAGTTTATTACTAAAAAATTAAGTCCATATGTTTATCAAGTTTGTATTGTCACACAATGTGTTGTTAGTTTTTTACTTTAAATCGAGTTATAATCTAGATAAAATATTCGGTAAATTGAAAATCAAAGAGGTAGCTGTTTTCTATTAGGGAACAAAATTTTTGATTTCAATTACTTATTGCTGTTTTCATGATATCCGAAATTAGGTCAAAATGGACTTTTTTGGCGTTTTGAACAAAAACATCTTAAAACTCTGAGCTGAAAAATTTACTACGTAAAAAAATAATACTAGGTTCAATTTTGATATAATTATTAAATTAAAATGTATGTCTAATTTTTGTCTACCAGTGTTTTCAGTTAAGGTAGTTCTTTTGCGACAATCCACACAAGTTTTAGACTCGTAACCACTCTATACATAAGAACAGTACTAAAATTTTAGGTTATGTTTTTTTAACGTGACTGTACTTTTTACACTACTATATCCTCTTATGAATGGGTCGTTTCCAAGCGATTAATCTTATAAAACTAAAGATTTGAGCATCTTTTTTTGAAAATGGAATGTTTTTCAAAAAATCAGCTCGGGTTCAGATTAACCAAGATGTATTTTAAAAGAGAAAGAATTCAATCTTTAGGACAAATTCTAAGATTTTAGTAGAAATATTATTAAATTGCGATATCAGAGGGGATTCATCCCCTCAGGAGTCGAACCTGAGAACTAACATGCTATCCGGGCAGTCAGCAGATGAATCCCCTCTGATATCGCAATTTAATAATATTTCTACTAAAATCTTAGAATTTGTCCTAAAGATTAAATTCTTTCTCTTTTAAGATTAATCTTATATCCCCTCCACCAAAAATAATCGCCCAAATATGTTTTTTTAATTTTTATCAAAACTACGAGGTAAATAATTTCAATTTTTTTTTAAGTTACTTCGAATATATTATTCTAACAAATATTAGTTTTTCATCAAGATGGTGAAAGTCCTTCAATGAGAAAAAATACAATAATAATCATTTTCCAACCCTTTCCCTATCTACCCTATGTAAAAAATGTCATTTTTAATTGCAATTATTTTATGTTTGGTCTGGTAAATCGTCTTCAAATTTTAACAGTGTGTTTAGTATGCTTTTATTGACTTATATTCCAAGTTTCGAAGACTTCTTGAATTTTTCCATTTGTGAAAGAACTATCTTAAATCCCCCCTACTTATAGAACAATTACTTTTAAAATAGTTATTACCTTAAAAGTCTATCGAATGCTTTGGCAAGTTAAAAAAATAAAAAACAATAGAAGGTTCTCGAATGAACGAAAATCGAGCTCGCTTCCTTTCCCTTAATGATTGTTCCATTATTGAAATGCTATTGGCCAATCAATAAACAATAAAATACAAATCACCAATAAAATTCGTTATAAAGAGGTATCCGGAGTTGTCTTTAGTTGAAACTCTCTGCTTTCCGGGAAGCTTGGAGCAAATCCACCTGGAGTTTTCGTTTCGGTCTCTTTCTCCAGAGAGGGATCCATCAATCGACGCCATCTTTATCGTTAACTAGCTATGGTACTTATATCAGATGAAGAAATGGCAAAGTTGCCCTCCGGGGAGACGGATTAATTTATTAAATGACGCCGAAAGATTCAAGTTTGATCTCTTTTACTTTCAACTTTGATTGATCCAGACGGTTAGCTAAAACTCCATTTGCTTGCTTTCCTTCTTTTTTTCCTACTTTTATTTCTATTTTTATTCTTTTTTTTTTACCAAGTTTCTCAACATCCTGGAAGAAAAAAGGGTCCTTCAGACTTTCTCATCTGAATTTGATATTAAACATTACCTACTGGTTATCGATTTACGATATCATTAGAAAAAGAGCAGAATTTAATGGAGGAATTTATTCCAAATAACTTGAATAAATTAAGGGATAAAGTTATTGAAATATTTAGACTTTAGGGGCCGTCCATAAATTACGTCACATACTACATAATGGGGGAGGGGTATCTCAGATTCGTGACAAAATATGACAGGGGAGAAATGTTTTTATAGGTTCAATATCTAGAGGGATTGAGAAGTCTTTATCTTAATTATCACATAAATTTAACCATCACTGCCTAACCCGTTGACCTACACAAATTAGTATAATGACCTTTATTAAAGTTCCTTAAATTTTCAACAAAAAAGCGTAAGTTAGTAAAATCTCTAAAATCAATGGTTTACGAGTTATGAGAATTTAAATATTTTTCGAAATAAAAATTCAAGACCACTAAAATGTCCTATGGATGATTACTGGGATCTTGATAAAAATTTTCACCTACATAGAGGGGAGGCCCCCCCCCCCCTCTTTATCGAAAACCGCTAATAATTTCGAAAAATATTTTTTCATTTTCGCAGAAAAATTTTTTAAACATTGAAAAATAAATCATTTCTAGCTACTAAAATATTAATCCTAGCTGATTGTATATAATGACCATTCTTTTAGAATATTAAAATATCAAAATGTTTCTTCATTAGAGATTTTTTATAGGTTTAATATTTAGAGCGATAGAGAAGTGTTTATCTTAATTATTACGTAAATTTAACCATCATTGATTAACCCTTTGACCTACACAAATTAGTATAATGATCTTTATTAAAGTATCTTAAATTCTTTACAAAAAAGCTTACATTGGTAAAATCTCTAAAATCAATGGTTTACGAGTTATGAGAATTTAAATATTTTTCGATATAAAAATTCAAGCCCAATGAATTGTCCAAATATTTTTTTGAATCAAAAAATATGGAATTTGGTCGATGACTGAGATTTTGTTAAAAAATTTCACATTCATAGAGGGGAGACCAATTTATCGAAAACCTCTAATAATTTCGAATAATGTAGTTTACTTTTCCCAGAAAAAATTATTAAACATTGAAAAAAAAATCATTTCTAGCTACTAAAATATTGATCCTAGCTAATTATATATAATGAACATTCATTTAGAATATTAAAATATCAAAATGTTTCTTCATGAGAGATTGTTTATAGTTCACTATATAGAGCAATAGAGAAGTGTTTATCTTAATTATTACGTACATTTAACCATCTCTGATTAACCCTTTGTCCTACACAAATTAGTATAATGACCTTTATTTAAGTACATTAAATTCCTAACAAAAAAGCTTACATTGGTAAAATCTCTAAAACCAATGGTTTACGAGTTATGAGAATTTAAATATTTTTCGATATAAAAATTCAAGCCCAATAAATGTCCAATGGAATTTGGTCGATGACTGGGATTTTGATAAAAATTTTCATATTCAAAGAGGGGAGCCCCTTTTATTGAAAACCGCTAATAATTTTGAAAAATATTGTTTAGTTTTACAAGAAAAAATTCTTAAACATTGAAAATAAAATCATTTCTAGCTACTAAAATATTAATCCTAGCTAATTGTATTTAATGACCATTCTTTTAGAATATTAAAATATCAAAATGTTTCTTCATGAGAAATTTTTTATAGGTTCAATATTTAGAGCGATAGAGAAGTGTTTATCTTGATTATTACGTAAATTTAACCATCACTACCTAACCCTTTGACCTACACAAATTAGTATAATGACCTTTATTAAAGTTCTTTAAATTTCCAACAGAAATGTATATATTAGTAAAATCTCTGGTTTACGAGTTAGGAGAATTTAAATATCTTTCGATATAAAAATTCATGTCCAATAAAATGTCCAAATAATTTTTTGAATCTAAATATATGGAATTTGGTCGATGGCTGGGATTTTGATAAAAAATTTCACATTCATAGATGGTAGCCCCCCTTATCGAAAACCGCTAATAATTTTGAAAAATGTTATTTAATTTTCCCAGAAAAAATTCTTAAACATTGAAAATTAATTCATTTATAGCTACTAAAATATTCATCATATCAAATTGTATATAATGACCATTCTTTTAGAATATAAAAATGTTTCTTCATGAGAGATTTTTTATAGGTTCAATATTTAGAGCGATAGAGAAGTGTTTATCTTAATAATCACTTAAATTTAACCATCACTGTCTAACCCATTGACCTACACAAATTACTAAAATGACCTTTATTAAAGTTCCTTAAATTTCCAACAAAAATGTTGCATTGGTAAACTCTTTCAAATTAATGGTTTACGAGTTATGAGAATTACAATAGTAATAATATCAGTATAAAAACTCAAGCCCAATGAATTAATTGTTTAAATAACTTTTTGGATCAAAAAAATTTGGAATTTGGCGATTGTTAAAAATTTTCACATTCATAGAGGAGAGCCTCCTTTATCTAAAACCGTTAATAATTTCCAAAAATATTGTTTAGTTTTCCCAGAAAAAATTCTTTAACATTGAAAAACTAAAATATTAGTCCGGGCTAATTGTATATAATGACCATTCTTTTAGAATATTAAAATATCAAAATGTTTCTTCATGAGAGATTTTTTATAAGTTATATATTTAGAGCGATAGAGCAGTATTTATCTTTTGTTTGAGAAATACAGAGTTATAAATTATAAACTTTAATAGTTGTTTTAAAATACTAAAATGCATCTTTTCAGAAAATATTAATAATAATAATAATACCAGAGTTCTGGCAATGTTATTTAAATGACAAAAGGTTGCAGAAGAATGAAGTAGACAATTCCAGTTTGATTGGGTGTCTTTTGACAGGGGCGAAGGGCCAAATGGTGGATAAGAGACTACTACTGTACATACTCATTTCCTCCCCTACAATTACTATAATGCTGAGTGTGTCACTTTTTGGATAAATCTTTTTGTTTGTTTTTTCTTTTTTTTTGTTCCCATATGAGAAGCCAGCTGTTCGACACCCTTATCAATATTGACAACAGGGGCGGTGGTGGGGGAGACAGAAGACGGACAGACAGACATCGATCGATTGACAACACAAAAACTAGCACTTAGAAAGTCTCCCCCCTCCCCACCTCTCATATTAGAAATTCGATTATCTAAATATGTACTAGGAGACAAGTAAAATATTTATTTAGAAATTGTTTTATATAGAAAGAAAACCATCCCTTGAGATAACAACTATGGTTCACTGGATAATAAAAAATTATTTTTAGCTTATTATGAGCAGGGTAAAAACATTTTTTTACCTTTCAAGCTGATTAGATATTAAGGGTGGATTTTATATGTGTATAAATACCCTTAAATTATTTCTGAAAAAAAAATATAATAATTCACAAAGTTTATATACCATAATTTTTTTTTTATTTCTGCTTTAATAACAAGTCATTAATATAAAAAAATAAAAATCTCTAAGGAAATCACAAGAGGGTGTCATCTATTAGATCCGAGATGGAATGGATTATTTTTAATTATATGTCAAAAGGGTTGTTTTTTACCTAATCGGGAATCGAACCCTCAGGAGAATATTAGCTACCCTCTGACGTAAACACGCTAAATATTTCAAAGATTTAAATTTTCATTTGTAAAATTTCGCGGTCTAGGGATTCAATTTAAATACAAAGCTATGCCATAGGTATTTGAATCCAAAAGCATTTTTCTATAATAGTAGAAGTAGTAGTAATTTAAAATCTAGAATAATCTAGTAGGTATAAGTAATAGTTATAATAATGGTAAAAATATGGGAAGCGCAAAACCTTATCGTTAGAACAATCAAAAAAATTTTAAACATTTGATATATCATAGATCACCCCAAACTTTCGAACAGGTTTTACACTTTAAATTGAACATTTTACAAATCAAATTGAACATTTTAATGTATTTTGAAAAAAATAAAATATTTAAATAAGTTGTAACTGACACTTCTACAAATTGTTATAAATATTTTATGAATATGTACATGAAACTACCACCAGCTTCCGCAAAAGAACGTTTATAAATTAAATTTACATACATACATACATACGTATTTAAGTATCTTTTTTGTTTAACTGTACATATGTAGATGTTCAAGAAAGTTTTTAAAAACTAACCTTAATTATGTAATACATACTACGATGTACATATTGTAATTCATCAAGGTTTACATAGTATTTGCACTATTTTTAATTATTTTAGTGTTACAAATTTATATTATAATTATAATTATATATATAATAGCCCAGATTAATTTGCAGCAACGCTAACTTATTGCTGCCGACAGGGAGCGCTGATGCCGTCAGTATATTTGCGGCAAATTTGAAATATAATTGTAATTTGAACTCGAATTTTGAAACGAAAGACTCTAATTGATTTAAATTAAGAAACATTAAATATATTGATAATTATTCCTCCCCCCCCCCCCTCTCACCACTCAAATATTAAATATTCAATTCGCTTTTCTTTGCGCACAGAAGAAGAAATTAATCACATCTTATTTGATTTATATTTTATATATTATTTGTTTATTTTTTAATAATTTGCCACTTTTTTATAGTTTTTTAAAAATCTAAATTTTGTTATTCTTATTTTTTGATTTTTACAAAATTGAACGACTTAAGACAGGCTTTCCCGAGTTTCTCATGGCAATACTGGAGCAGCCTCTCACTCATAAAAACAACACCTGATACATATTTTGAGCCTTATATCGATTATCGATCCCAAATTTAAAAAAAAATGATATAATATAATTCTCCACCTCACACGATCCGACTTATTTAAATAAATCTGTTTGCACACAAAAATATCACAATACTGTAGATTATCGAAAAAAAATACTATAGGATTCATATCTGGAGCATCATTTCTGTAGCTGTGTCAGGACGAATATGAGGCGAAACTTTTAAGAGACTATGTATTTTTGGGTGTTTACAGGTATACATTTGGAGTGTGGATTTTTGAAAGGAATAAAATTTTTGGACCGAGACGCCGCCCGGAGGGCCGAGCTTCGAGAGCGTGCCGAAGGCACGCACGAAAAGCTCGTAGTTATATAATCTAACTAATTCTTTTTCATTAAAAATAATCCTTAATTATATGTTTGTACAAATATACATATATATTCATGTATTAAATTATTATCTTTGTAAATAAATAGCCAATTAATAATTTAACTGTTCAATTTTATTTGTAAAGTGTTCAATTTATTTTGTAAAGTGATCAATTTGTTTTGTAAAGTGTTTAATTGATTTGTAAAATGTTGAATTTGATTTATAAAATGTTCAATTTGAAGTGCAAAACCTGTATATTCGATATTTATATTTATTATATATGTTTATTATATAATTTAGCCCATACTATAATAAAAAAATTTTAATCATCTTTTTTGAAAACAAACTGCCAGCAGCTAGAGAGAGATCAAAGAAACTATTATTGTACTTTATTATTATTTCTTGATAAGGTTGAAACGCGATTTTTGTTTTACTTATGTATATTTGAAATAAATAAATTGACCATCTATATCAAATTAAAAATTCTTAATCATTATGTTTTAGTCAAAATTATTCAACTTAAAGCCATTGCAAATACAGAACAGACCCTCATCAATTCAACCTCTACTTAACTAATTAGCATATCTATTTCGGGTGACTTCTCATTTGGACTAAGAAAATAATAAACTAAACTAAACTAATAAATAATTCCAACTAATTATTTAATTTAATATTAAAATTAAATTTTTCAAATATTTTACGAGATCCGGTAAAAAAAAATGGAACGAATATTTTAATGATAAAAATCTTACTCATAAGGGAAATTTAAATTTCCACATTCTTTTTCGGTTGAATCATTTCTTTCTTTTTAATTAAGATCTGAGTGTTTGCTTTTTTTTCGTTTTTAATGAAAAAAATTCGCGTTGTGTATTTCATTTAATAAAAATGCTTTTTTAATTAGAAGGAAAATCTCAGCCAGAGCCTCTGCTTGATGACGGGAAAATCGTTTTTTTTTTTTTTGGTTTTTATATCTTAGAGAGATGGAAATTTATGAGGACAAATGAAAATGCGTCATCCATTTGAACTAAATATCGACTTGTGATTCATAATAAAGAAAAAAAACGCCAAAAATGCGAGAATTATTATTGCGGAACTCTGGATTAATAGCTGAGCTTAAAAATATCCATTTGGGAAAAATTATAAGCTTACTTATATTTAAAACCACTGTAGAGTTTCGATTGGATCAGAGACATATAGGTATTTTTATATCTCTAATTTTGTTTCAATTAAATGACTAACTGGTTTTTGCAGAAACTTGTCTTTCGAAAAATTTTTGATTATTTGATTTTAATATCTAAATAATTTATAATGATTAAAGAACAAAGTCCTCAGATATCTACTCAAAAAATATTACTCATCACAATTCAACAACAGAAAGCCTTAGAAAGTATATTCTGAGGCCAATATATTTATTTATTCTTAAACTAAACTCTGATATCATTTTAGACTTTCTCCTTCAGAAATTATGGGGGAAATTTAATTTAAGATTTGTAATTTATAATGCAATTGACGTACCTTATGTCATTCTACTAAACCTACTTACATTTCTTCCCACAATATGAAAAATTAATTTAAATTTCAAATTATATAAACTTATTTTTTTTATAATAAGTAAAACTATGTTAGCCATATATATATATATACTTAAAGAATATTGTATTATTATTAATTATAATTTTAAAAATATGTATATTATATTTAATATTAATTATAGGTAATATTTAAAGCAACGGGAAACCACCTAGGTGAAAAATCTTCCCAGGAAAATTACAATGGAGAGGATACTCTCCATAGTAATCGCCGACATTCGATTGTTAAAATTGGTCAAAATAAGTATAGAAATTACAAAAATTCAACCTGACTAGCTCTTCAAATGAGATATAAAAAAAGTTGAAAAAAACAAATGAAACGTAACAATGACTAATGACATGAAAGAAATAATTTTTCGTATTTCACGATTATTACTTTAAATGTAACTAATTTATTAGTACTGAATTTATTTAGGTACAATTAAACATTAATTATTCAAAAATTTTGTAAAATTTAGATTAAAACTGCATATCTTTATTTATTTAAAAAATATTTTTTATTAGTAGGTTGTAATTTTCCGAGATTTGTTTTCTACCAATCGAATTTTCGAAATAAACGGATACTCGGATTAAAATAAATTTTTGATATTTTTTGTACTTTTAATAAAAATTGAATTCGTTTCTTTCTAAAGAACCTCTTTGTTTTAGAAATCTATCATAGAAATCTACAAGATCTTCTCGTCTAAGAAAATTATTTTTGCTTTTTAATAAATAAATAAATAAATAAAATTCAGACAGTTAAAGACTCATTACAAACATCGATTGAAACACTATATATTATGCGACCTGCGCAATTAAATTCAGAATTAAACGAGATTTTTTACAATACCTTAAATTTAGTCGCCTCTGATTCTTAACAGTGGTTAGATTCAAATGTTGCTGTACCTGAAACAAAAAAAAAAAAAATCAAAATTAACATATAATATTTTGTTAAGTTGGTTGTTTTTTGTATGTTAATTATGTTTAGTAAAATAACATCCGTAGAAATAAAAAAAAAATCTTTTCGTTAGACTAACAGAAATTGGATCTCTAATGTCTGTTGTCACGTGTTCGAGAGAGTTAAAAAAAAATAAGGTGGTTTTGTTTTTTAAAAGTCTATTTTCTCTTCTCCTCTTTTTTTTGTTGCTTACGCTAACATTATTCATCTTTAGAATTTAGAAATAGATTTAATGGTCTTTTTGAAAATCGATCACTTAAAAATAAAAAAAACTTTTTTATGTTATTTTATACATATTAAAATTTTAGCACTTTGGCTTTAAAATCATTAGTGAAGCATGAATTCCCATAAATTCTGTCTTACATACTAACATATGTAGGTATAATTCCTCAAGTTCCACGAAAGATCATGAGAAACCTGGTTTAAGTTTTTTTTTTCACTTTTCGATTCTCAAATTAATGAACGGGCGGATAGAAATTGGAAAATATATATGAAAAATTTTATAATTCCAGGTTATTAGATAAGTATTCTAATTGATTCAGAAGAAATTTTAAAGGGATTTTAACTATTCGGGGTTAATAGATAATAAGGCCGCCAAGTCTGAGTCGAGCTTTATACTTTATTTTTTTTTTTTTTTGGCCTTTCTAGCCATAAGGTAATTTATGATAGTACTTCTTATTTTTTTTAAATTTGTCTCTACCCCCTTAATATTGGTGGAAACTATGTCGAAATGTAGATTAAGATACAGGCTTTCCAGTGAAAATAAAATTGTTATGAAAAGTATACTTGTTTTTTTTTTTTTATTTGAAAACGATACTTACTTTAGGAACATGCCTCGTATATATAATGAATATAAATATGTATATACAGACCTTTCAGAGAAAATTCGAGGCCCAAAGCAACTAATATTTTTGAGGGCTTTCAAAATTCAAAATAAAACTCTGGACAAGAATATAAAAATTTTATTTTATATTTATTAAATTATAATATTTAAGACAACTAATATTTTTGAGAGCTTTCAAATTAAAACTGGTCTCTATCCCGGGGTCAGATTTTAGCCAGATGCCTCGAGTCGGGTTCGAACCCGGGTCCACTTGGTTAGCAGGCTGGCATGCTACCCCTAGCCTAACCCGACCCCCTTTATACTTTATAACTTCCAAAATACTTGAGATATAAAATACTTTCTTTTTTCTCGTTGATAAGGAGATAATGGAGAAATTTATGGAATTTTTTAAAAATATTTAACATTAGGCATCTCTAAACGTTTGCCTGTAAAATCAACTAATAATTCCGCAAAGCGCGAGTCCGTACCTAATATTAATATAATTAATATAATTAATATAATTAATATATTAATATAAAAAATATAATTAATACAATTCCTAGATGAATCGCTTCCCAACTACTTTGGCCAGCCCGCTGGCAAGTAGAAGAAAATAAAGTTCTTTTTTGGGGTATTTTCGAAATTTTATGCTCCCGGTGTCCCATATGGTTCGAAATAAATTTAAAAAAATCTTCACCAAGTTTCAAGTCTCTTTCTCAATTTTAACGTGTGCCGCACAGCGATGCAAGTTTCCCATCTAAATAACATGGGGTTTTTGGCAATGAGCGATATATTTTTTATTCCGGCCAAAGTAATAATACAAAAAATTTGAAACTCTGTAGACTTTATCCTTATAATAGTAGCTATCTATCAGAATTTTTAAAGATTTTTAGCTATTATAATTTTGAGGTCTATAACTTACTAACACTAAGAGATTTATCTAGCTATAACTCCAAAATTATAATAGATATAAATCTGTAAAAATTCTGAAGGATAGCTAGTATTATAATGATAATGTCTAGAGAGTTTGAAATTTTTTGAACTATTGTTTTCGCCGGAATAAAAAATTAATATTTCAATTCCAAAAACCCCATGTTATTTCGATGGGCTGTGCGGAATAGGTTAAAAGTGAGATAGAGACTCGAAACTTGGGGGATTTATTTCGAACCATGTGAGCCTCTGTCGGCGTAAAAATTCAAAATATCCAAAATAAGAAACACCCTAAATTATTGACCGAGAGCTAGTGAACATTTAGGACGATTATTTCAGAATGCGAATAACATATTCCATACTGTAATGTGATCAGCACACACCTCAAATGTGAAATTCTTACTCGCTGAGTCGTTTTTAGGGGTAAATGACCAAAACATGAACATGGAAAAATCAAGTCATTTCACAATGGTTAAATTTGAGTTCAGGACATTCCCAATGACAATGTTTAATATTTTATACGAAAGGCAGAACTTCGATAGCCCAGTCCCTAAGGGGCGCCAGAATCCCTCTAAAATGTCAGATTTAGTTAGACTTGTACGCACCGTACGCCTGAATATAGGCAATCGATTCGTCACCTCGTCTTTAAAGCTGCGTAGAATTCAGGCTCTTTCGTAAAGTAAATAATCAATTGGTAATAGACTTTTCTTTATTAATTTTAAAATAACATGTAAATACAAATGATGTCTAGAAACTAAAAAAAAAAAAAAAACTAATTTTTAAAATTTAAATTCTACATAATTCACCTAAGTGTTGGAAAAATCTTTAAAAGAATCTCGACAATTTATTTACATTTTCTAGATAATTTATAAATTCTTTATTATAGTTTCCCATGATATATAAACTAAAAAAATATAGAATATAATCATGAGAATTTGGCAGTATAAAAATATACTATTGCCGGATTTTAGTGGGTTTTTTGGACTACTGGAATATAAGAAAAACTTTCTCTGTAACTATAGTCTAGTCAAATTGTGTTTTTATCAGGAAAGTTTTGGGATAGTTCTTATTTTTGTGCATATATATGTTGTCGAACACGCACTAGTTTGATTAGAAGGCATGCTCTTTAACCACTCGGCCAACCTGACTTAATTAATGATTAAGATACATATGATGATATTTTTTTTTTCGAAAATAATGTTGATCTACAATCAATATTATATAATAAAGCAGTAAAAAGTCTCTTGGTTTGTCCGGGTTCACCCAAGCCGAAGGCGCTGAATCCAAATCTGAGGTCTCCCACCAAAATTTCGTGACGCAAGATTGTAGAAAATTCAAAAAAATGTGAAAATTTCCATTTTTTGGCGGGTTTTTGCTTATAACTCGGAAACTATCAACCTTTCGTAAATCAAAGTTCATAAAATTTTCTAAAAATTTCATCAATTACGTTTTTTAAATAATCATTTGGCAATTGATTTTTTCTTATTAATTTTAAAATAACATGTAAATATCCTAAAGATGCCTAGAAATTAAAAAACTTTAATTTATAAAATTTAAATTCTACATAATTCACCTAAGTGTTGGAAGAATCTTTAAAAGAATCTCGACAATTTATTTACATTTTCTAGATAATTTATAAATTCTTTGTAATAGTTTCCAATGATATATAAACTAAAAAAATATAGAATATAATTTTCCAAGTTTTTTTTTAGAAAATGCCTTTAATGAATCTCTATTGTTCGACCTCTCTGCCCTCCATTTAAGCCCGGTTCCCTTTTTGAATGAATTTCTTCTCGGCTAGAGATACCAATCGAATTCACACGTAAATTTGCATTTGAAGAATCAAACGGGCAACCACCCCCCATCTAAAGGCCAAAAGTGGGTACTCAGTGTGTCTGCTGGATGAATAGTGCCCCTCGATATTTGATTAGTGTTTTTTTTATATATTTATTTTTTCCTCTATCTGTTCCATAACCACTTGAATAAATCCAATTTCACTCATTTATTGTTATTAAAATTTTCTATTAACATGCCCCCTCCCCCCATTTATTGTGTATTATTCTCAGGATAAAAATTCTATTATATTCAATTATATTTCATTGATTACTACATTCATTCAACAAATAATCAAATTAGTTTTGCGATTTAATAAAAAAATAAGCATTTTTTTTTTTTATTTAATTTAAAATGGACCTATTCGAGCTGAAGGTAATGTGAGGCACTCAGGAAAACAAAATTGTAAAATAATAGGATGGGAAAAATTGGAATCAACGCAAATCTGATAAACAATATTGATAAGAGTTAATAAAATAGATGAGTTTTGATCTGATAATGAGAGTTTTTATCAATTGATTCGGATGACAAATTTTACAATAATTTTAAAATTGTATTTTTTTGCACTTTTATTATTCAACGAGCTGCAAATCCCGCCTTCGGCTTGGGTGAACCCGGACAAACAAAGAGACTTTTTACTGCTTTATTATATAATATTGATTGTAGATCAACATTATTTTCGAAAAAAAAAATATCATCATATGTATCTTAATCATTAATTAAGTCAGGTTGGCCGAGTGGTTAAAGAGCATGCCTTCTAATCAAACTAGTGCGGGTTCAAGCAAGCCCCAGTGGATGCAAATATTTAACCAGCTATAATCTGATTCCTTCAGGGGAAGGCAACGGAAAAATCACTCCTGTGAAAAAATTTCCCCAATGGAGAGAATTTCTCTTGAAACTTTTGATTTTGAAATATACGTTTTTAAGATTGTTCTATAAAAGATTCGTATTCTTTTAATTGTTTATTATATATATATATATCTTATATATAGTATAGATGTTGCAGTAAAAACCTGTTTTTTAGTAAAAACTCGTTCTTACTAGTTAAAACGCGTTTCGCTGAATACCTTTATGGCAACTAGAGTTTACTGATGTTGGTTGAGTTTGGTTCAAAGGTCTAGAATCTTCATTTTTGACGTTTTGCCTAATGTCGTGTGTTTATTTTCAAAATGTTTTAAATGAAAATGTCAAAAATTACATTCTCTACAACTTTTCTTCTAATTTTTGACATTTCCGTTTAAAAAATTTTGAAAATAAATACGCGAAATGAGGCAGAAGGCCAAAAATGAAGTTTCTAGACCTTTGATCCAAACTCAATCAACATCAGTAAACTCTAGTTGCCATAAAGGTTCATACTAAAAACGGGTTTTTACTGCAATATGTATATACCATAATAGCTGAGGCCCGGACCGCGGGGAGCGTCTCGTTTTATGGTTAAAATTTGTATAGATAATTGCTTACTTGTCAAAATTGATTTGATCAAAAATTTAAATATATTTAAAAAATAATAATAGTTTTGAAAATAAATTGAAAATGCAAATAATTATAGAATAGCTATTAAAACAGTAAAGAATTATATATTACTTGTCAAAATTGTTCCTTTAACCAAAAAAATAATATTGACAGCTGAAAGATTTCCAAAAAGCTATTATCGGCCATCTTGTTTGTTTGCTTTTACCATCCAGAGAGACACTGGCGTTGTTTACTCTAAAAAAATATATTTTACTTGCCACAGGTGTGATATTTATAAAAAACACTATATATAAAAACACTCGTGTATTTGAATGGAATGTTGTGTGAAAATTTCAAAGAAATCGGTGAAGAACTTTCGGAGATCCTTCAACGTATCACTTAACCGTAACAGTACATTTATATTTATATAGTTGATGTAGGTTTATTTATAAATACATCAAGCAGAGGACAGCCTGATTGATTTCTCTTTTATTCACTAAAATAAATTTAAATCATCAGTAAAATAAAAAAAATTAATGAAAGCATTTATATATAAATTTGATTTTTAAAATGAAATGCAATTTGTCAGGAAAAAAATCTAGGTTAATATGGAAATATTAAAAGAGAGTAAAAAATCAAACAAAAAAAATAAAATAAAGGGAAAATGCAACAGAACACATATCGTAATGTCAACTCTTGCAAATAGCTCTGACATTTCTTTCGAATTGTCTTTTCTCTCCTACGTTTCATATTCGTGGGCGAATGCCAATTGGGGCGCAAGCAAGATTTTTTTTTTGGGGGGGGGGGTGTATAGAGGGAAAAAGGGTGGAAAGAAGAAGGCAATCAGCTTTGCGGGATGGGGTCCCGCAAATGGAGGACCCCGGGGACGATCGGCTTACTTAAAGCCCTGGTTTTATTCTTAAGCCGTGGGGGAGCCACAGCTAATCCAGCCAAGAGGGCTATCATTAAAATTGAAAAATGATCTTTAGGAATTACAAATATTTGTTTTCCTGAAAAGATAGAGAGAGAGAGAAAAAAAAGAGAAATTCACGGATATAAAAATCCAATATACAATCAAAAAAATAATCATACATGGTTCAACGGGCATCGACATGATAGGATTCGAGAGACAATCGGACAAATCAACAAATATTGTTAATATAACACTCTTTTAAGGATGTCCTTTCGCCGCCAATGTTAAATAAAAAATATTAAATTATAACTATAACTTAATTTTTACTTTCACATTTTTATTCTATAGAATATAATGGGAGAGTATTGCGATGGCCAATCTGGGTCCAGACTCTTTGAGAGCTTGTATCTCAGAGATGAAAAAGGGTAATTTCATTGTGTAGCTTCTAGGTGGAAGGAATCGTTCCCCTTAATAGTTGGAAACCTGATTTTGGTCCTCAGAGGCCAAAAAGGGGCCAAAAATCCATTGGTTAGTGCTTATATACGTATGTATGTACCCCCCTGCGTTTCGCAACCATAAGTCTCAGAGCTACGAAATTCGAAACTTAAGCTCGATATAGGCTAGAAAGAGTACAGCAAGCTTTTGATTGAAATCGGAATCCCGGAAGTGGACATTTACATGAAAGGTTTTTCGTTTTTTTCTATTTTCCCAAAATCGTTGGAGCCGTTTTTGAGAAAATCAAAAAAAAAAAAACGAAAAATCTCTTATGTAAATGTCCACTTCCGGTCCTCCGATTTCAACCAAAAGCTTGATGTACTCCTTATAGCCTATATCATGCTTAAGTTTCGAATTTCGTAGCTCTGAGACTTATGGTTGCGAAACATAGGGGGTTAAATTCTTACGTGCGTAAACATCAACTTCCCGTTTTTCTATTTTAGCCAAAATCTTGTTATACTTCTTGTAGCCTCTAGATAGCTTAAGTTTCAAATTTAAAGCCTCTGCGACTTTCCAAAGACGAGATATGAACGATTAAAATATTTATTTTACGACACTCCTAATTTACAACCCCTTCCTTTAATTCAATCGGATTAAAAATTTGACACAAATATTAACCCATGACACTTGATAAATACACTAATTTTTAAAAAAATCGTTTTTCGAGAAAATAAAAAAAAAAACGAAATAAAGGAAGGGTGTATAAATTATTAGTGTCGCGATTACTTCAAATAAATGAAAATGTGAAGTTCGTGTGGTGAACACACCGGTTGATTTAAAATGTAAACATTTTTAGAGTCTTATGGAAAATTAAGATCTTGACACTTTCTCTTGAAATATACTACTATAAGTTGAATATATGACGTTCAAAAAAGTTTTGGCCCAGAAAAAACTACATTCTTCCATTCTTGGGCTATCGTTCCCCATCAACAATAAGCGTACCGAGTATAGTGATTTAAAAATATGCTAGATAATTCAAATCTAACTTTTTTTCTATATTTTTGGAAACTCATTTTGAATCATTTAAATTTTGACATTAAATAAAAATACCCACAAAAAAGTACTTCAGATTATCCCTTCTTCATCTTAAAGGGATAGCATCCAAAAACAAGAGTAATTCTTGTAAACGATTAATAATATATTAGATATTATTTTTCTTATTCCTGCCAATGTTTGATGTTGATCAGTGAGAAAGTGTTTTGACAAGACGATGATTGATTTTCCCTTTTTTTTATATTCTTCAGTCTTAATTTAAAAAAAACATCCCTTATGCATGACATATATACTTGTACGTAGAGAGTGGAATTTTCTTAAAACATATACAAAGGGATGTATTCTAAATGGAGTACTCTCTTTCTATGTCTGCAATCAATTTATAATTTAGTACCTACCTACTTTGATTTCTAATAACACGTATGTGTTTTTCTGAACCGATTCAATGGCATCACATTGTTTTAGATTGATAGTAAAAAAAAAATCAATAAATGGCTTTATAACATTAAATATATTTTAATACCATTTTTTTGAGGTTCGTCTTCTATTTTTGTGTAAGTATTAAATTGAAAATCATATAGTAAAAAAATAAATCAAACCTATGTAGGTATTAAATTTTTTTAAGGATGTGAGTTTTTTATAATTCAAAAAAAAAGATTGTAGGTATAATACGAAAAATATTTAAATTTAAAGGTCGCTAGAAAACGTTAAACACGAATCACTAAAAAATCTTCATAATTCTTGAGCGACGTTTAAAGGTCCATATTTTGAGTAGAATTTTTCAAGCAGGTATTTTTTGTTATAGTAAAAGAATAAAAACTTAAAAAAAGTTTTTTACGATCATTTCCTTTGTGACATAATTTTTAAATTTTCTAATTTCATTAAGGGTTGAAATTTTGTTTAAATCACACATAATTTATTATTTATTGAACACAATGAACAAATAAACTGAGACGTTCTGATGTGGCCATCCACTTGACTTTACCATACAACCTGGCCCCTTACTTATATTTAATAGTTAATAAAATTATTTATAATCATGTAAGGGAGGGGGGTTAGTTTTTGCATTTTTAGACTTCTGGGGGCCCACTGATTATGTATCCAAAATTTGGTTGAATTTGTTTCATAGACCTATATTTTTATTTTTTGACCCCCCCCCCCTCATTTTGGGTGGTTAGTTTTTGAATTTTTAGTTTTCTGGGATCCCACTGATTATGTATTCAAAATCTGGTTGAGTTTGATAGAAGGACCTTGGATTTCATTTTCTGACCCTACGCCCCCCCCCCCTCTAACCACAATTTTGGGTGGTTACTTTTTGCGTTTTTAAACTTCTGGTGGTCCACTGATTATGTATACAAAATTTGGTTGAGTTTGTTCAAATGGCCTAGATTTTTAATTTTTAACCCCCCCCCCTCCACACCCCTTAATTTTGGGTCAATATGCACCAAAATCTAATCAGCTCTTAATCTCAATGCACCAAATCTACGTGTGAAATTTGGTTTCGATATTCAGACTAGTTTTTGAGCTAGCTCGTCCATAAAAATTTGATAACGCACAGACTAACAACCAGACTAACAGACATTTTGACAAAACAATTATTATCTCGAAAAATATTATTTTTTCGATGTTCACTTATTAAGGCTTTTTTGTAGACCGAAATGCCATAGTTTTGCTCAATTTTTTTAATCAAAATAGTTTGAACCGTTTTTGAGATATTTCGAAAAAAAGAAGCAAAAAAAACCACTTTTTTCATGCACGATTACAATACTTAACCATACCCTGTATGGTAAAGTAATAATAATATATAACTCCGGCGTTTCAATCGGCTGATTTTAGGTTTAATCAGTTGGTAGGTTGGTGCTCATACTTGAGAATGTTCGAAGAAAAACAAATCGAAACGATAGAGAAAAAGTTAAGAACCACTGACCTAAAAAAATGCCATTGATATTATATTTAATGGAAATTATGAGCTGAAGCTTAAATCGATCTTGAGAAGTCTTATTTCAATATTGATTGAAATATTATATTTATTTATTTAGGATTAATTTCCCCTAATAATTGAGATATCAAAGATGATTTGCTTTTATTCTTTAATTCTCCATCTCTTTTTTTATTTCTTAAATATGATCGCGTCCGTAACTCGAGACTCAAAATGTCTCGTTTGTTTTTTAATTGAAGTTGCGTCCGCTATTTCGAGTTTGTTTTCATTCAAACCTCGCACAAACACTGAACTGAATGCGAGAGAGAAAGACGGAGAATAGCCAAATGAATAAAAAAGAGAGAGAGCGAACGAGAATAATACTTCATTATCGTGTGTTTTATTCGCCACCGAAGGGAAGAAGTTAAGCTCGGTGGAGGTTAGAACCGATAAAAATCCAATGGCGAGAAAAGAGAAGAAAGTATTTGTTTTCGCGCCTGCCCACGTATACGAACGACGAATCTTGATCAAAGAAGAAAGAGAAAAAGAGCCAGCCAGATACACAAACAAACAGACAGACATCGTTTATTTGATTAATTAAGAAGAACGATGGACCGGTTTCGATTAATAGAAAAATCAAATAAAATGTTTTTTTATTTGTTTGAAATCCTGAGACTCATCTTTGCCTCAACTCTCTGGCCCTTAATTAAAGGGGCTCGGGACTGTTTATCATTTTTAAAAGAAAAAAACTCTTTAAACTCTGTAGACTTTATTTATCCTTATGATAGTAGCTAAGTTTCAGAATTTTTAGATATTATAATTTTGGAGTCTATAACTTACTAATACTAATCTACTCTTACTAAACGAGCAAAAATTGTATATTTATATATTTGTATCTTGGTTCTATTTTGAAAACGGCCCTACCGATTTTGATGAAATTCACGGGTTAGGGGGTTTTGGGGTTGACAATTCGATCTGTCACGGTCTCATCTTCAACAAAATTGTTTTTGATGGGTTTCTTTCGTAATCAAATTAATTATTCTCAGGTAGACAAATCCCATTCTTAGGGATTTAAAAAAGGTTTCCCTTTTCCTTTAGTGCCCAGGCAGACAATGGGTTACCTTAATACATCGTTCTCAAAGGCCTTGAAGAAGTATTGTGATTGTGGTTTTTAACATATTTTGTTCTCCCTAAACGTTAGAAATATTAATAAACGTTCTATAAATATTTTTATAAAGAATTTTATTTATTTAATAGAATAAAAAATAATCAAGAATTTATTTAAAAATATATTTCGCATAAGCAGGTCTCAATTTTCTGAAAAAATAACACATTTTGATAGGTTTTATTTATCAACAATTGGATGAATAAAAATGAATCATATGGTTGAATCAAAACAGGTGCAGTGCTGGGGGATCCGGGGGTAGGTCGAGGTTTCGGGGGTGGGTCGAGCGGGGTGGAGGTGGGGAGGGGGGGTACAGTGGTCGAATATTATATATTTTTGTATTTTTTTAATTTGAAAACGGCTCTCAAATATAAATCGACATTTTTATTAGAATTATAAATTAAAAATAATATTAAAATAAAGCTTTTAACTGAAGGAAGAAGTTACCGAGCATCGCTCGGTGCCTCCAGGTACTAAGATATATAGCAGTAATTTATCTAGATGTAACACCAAAATTGTAATAGCTAAAAATCTGTAAAAATTCTTAAGGATTGCTATTATTATAAGGATAAAGTCTAGAGAGTTTCATTTTTTACTTTATCCAATGCGAAGCATGGGAGTATGTGTGTGTGTTATCGTTTTTTTCGTCCACGATTTTTTCCACACCTTTGCGCTGATTGAAATGAAATTGAAAACCTACCATTAGTTTAACAAAATGAAGCGCTGATTAGTTTTTGGTACATATCGGTCCACAAACATTAGTACTTTATTTCAGTACTTTTTTAGTTTTTTCTAAATATCTTGAAAATGACTTAACCAATTTTGATGAAATTTAATATCCTAATTAAGGACCCTGGGGACCACAAAAAAGGTTAAATAAAGTTTTTAGTAAAATTATATTTTAAAGTACTTTACTTAAGAACATATTAATATTTCAAATGAATTTGGATAAAGTTTAGAAACGATCCGTTGCAGTTTATTTGAATCATGCTTTGGCCGGAATAAAAAATTGATCGTTCAATGCCAAAAACCCCATGTAATTTAGATGGAAAATTAATCACTGTTTAGCACTAGGTTAAAATTGAGATAGTGAGTTGAAACTTAAGGGATATGTTTTTTTATTTATTTCGAACCATATGATCCTCTGTCAGCTAAAAAATTGGAAAATATACAAAATAATGACCACCCTAGTGTATATGAGAACTCGAAAATGGCGAAAATAATAGGAACATATCGTCACTGTTATATCGAAATATCGTATGTCAAAATTACCAAAATAATTTTATTGAAGAAAAACTCTTCTATTTGTTCGCTACATCTGGTCTTTAAATTGAGAAATATTAGAACGCGAAATTTTACAAATGAAGATTTAAATCAGGGGTGTCCAACCTTTTGGCTTACTCGGGCCAAATTTAAAGAAAAAAAATTTCTCGGGCCGCAGATAAAATATACTAAAACTATTAATATTTGTTAATCAAAAAAGATAGTTAATACTGTAGAATAATGATATCCACAAAGAGAAACAAAGAGGTTGTCATCTGTTTGATGCAAATAAACATACACACATATATATATCGAGATGATATATCTGTGTATATATATATTATTTATTTGTTTGAGACTATAGTTTCGAAGACTTGGTCTTCATCATCAGTCTTTTTTAATTATAAATGTTTGTTTTTCATGGAGTCAATATCGTATGGATTTTGAAAATTTGGTGTTCCTTCTTCACTGGTTCTAAGCTGACCACCAGTGAGGAAGGAACACCAAATTTTCAATATCCATACGATATTGACTCCATGAAAAACAAACATTTATAATTAAAAAAGACTGATGATGAAGACCAAGTCTTTGAAACTATAGTCTCAAACAAATAAATAATATATATAGAGATATATCATCGATATATATGTGTGTATGTTTATTTGCATCAAGCAGAGGACAACTTTTTTGTTTCTCTTTGTGAAAAAATCATATCTACATAAGCAATATATTCTTTGTTATGGTGGATATCATTATTTAATTGAAAAGTTTTTGTTTTGCCGAGAATATCTGTGTATATATATATATTATTTATTTGTTTGAGACTATAGTTTCGTAGACTTGGTCTTCATCATCAATCTTTTTTAATTATAAATATTGTTTTTCATGGAGTCAATACCGTATGGATATTGAAAATTTGATGTTTCTTCACTGGTGGTCAGTTTAGAAGTTTAGTTCAGTTTGCATCAAGCAGAGGACAACCGCTTTGTTTCTCTTTGTGTATCAATAACTCTGCTACTCTCGGCAAAACAAAAACTTTTCAATTAAATAATGATATCCACCATAACAAAGAATATATTACTTATGTAGATATGATTTTTTCACAAAGAGAAACAAAGAAGTTGTCCTCTGCTTGATGCAAATAAACATACACACATATATATCGATGATATATCTCTATATATATTATTTATTTGTTTGAGACTATAGTTTCGAAGACTTGGTCGTCATCATCAGTCTTTTTTAATTATAAATGTTCATTTTTCATGGAGTCAATATCGTATGGATATTGACTCCATAACAAACATTTATAATTAAAAAGGCGATGATGACGATCTTCGAATATAGTCTCAAACAAATAAATAATATATATATATATATATATATACAGATATATCATCTCGTGCCATATGTGTGTATGTTATTTGATCAAAGCAGAGACAACTTTCTTAGTTTCTCTTTGTGAATCAACAACTCTGCTACTCTCGGAAAAACAAAAACTTTTCAATTAATATGATTTTTATTTATGGAATCATTAAATTATCCAAAATAAGTTAAAAATTGTATTTAAATGTTTACCTTGTCTATCATGAAGGTTTGAACAATTCTTAAAATTTCATGGAGTCAATATCGTATGGATATTGACTCCATGAAAAACAAACATTATAATTAAAAAAGACTGATGGTGACGACCAAGTCTTCGAAACTATAGTCTCAAACAAATAAATAATATATATAGAGATATACAGATATATCATCTCGATATATATGTGTGTATGTTTATTTGATCAAGCAGAGGACAACCTCTTGGTTTCTCTTTGTGAATCAACAACTCTGCTACTCTCGGAAAAACAAAAACTTTTCAATTAATATGATTTTTTATTTATGGAATCATTAAATTATCCAAAATAAGTTAAAAATTGTATTTAAATGTTTACCTTGTCTATCATGAAGGTTTGAACAATTCTTAAAAAAGCAGTTGTCAAAAGAAATAGACAAAACGCGACACCCATGAAACACCAGTATTAAGTACTTGCTGGCTGGCCCGCTGACTGGTCGACTCGGAAAGAAATAAATGCATTTCAATGCAAAAGAAAGAGCAAAAGGAAAAGATTCCCGTTACTTGATTAGATATCAAAAAAGAAATTAATTCCAAATAAAATAAAAGCGTATTCAAGACATGCCCAATTGATTTGATATTGATTTCAAAAAATTAGCCGGTGCGTCAAACAAATGATTTTCACTTAACTTTTCGTTATTAATTAAAAATCAACATTTTAGAGAAATAAACTTTTAAATAAAATAACAAATAATCATCTAATTGTATTTAATTCTATCACAAATTTACAAAATCAAATACAGTTTTACAGGTGTTATGCCACCTATTACTGGTTTAAAATATATACACTACCCAAACACACAATCACCAACAGACATTTTGACTAAATAATTAATATCTTTATAAATATAAATTTTCAATTATCTTCTTTTTCTATAATTTAAATATTAAGTATTTTCGCTATTGAGTGTTGACTCGATACTCAAAAAAAAAAAATGAAAATAACTAGGTACGACAGCAGTCAGGCTTAGCTTATTTTTAAAAATGCCTGAAACGTGGAGAAAAATTATTTTCAACCATGATTTTTTTCTATATCTCGGGAATCAGATTTATGCAAATATCTCGTTATCTATTGCCGATAGATAAAAATAGTTAAAATAAAAAATTTATAGAGTATAAAAATGTCGACAAAAAAGTTCATATACCTTTTTTTTTTTATTGGAGCAACCGTTTATGAAATAATAATACCTAAAAAATCGATAATTTTAATGAATGGATTTTGTTATTGTTTTAATTTTTTTCCAAGAAATATATATCAACAGTGGAGTTTGTTCCTTCTTTAGGTCAATAGGCTATTTGATGATTTATTGCCTGCTAATTCATTCATTTCTATCGACGAAATAATTTTTATGACACAGCCACAAAACAAAATAAAAATAAAAATAAAAGAATAAAATCTATACAAATGTTAGCTAATAAAAAGTTTGTTTACTTTTAACGCTATAACTCTGAAACTACTCATCCGAGGGAAATGAAACTTTTATTGATAAGTTTGGAAAAAATTTCCTGAGTAATATAAGCTTTTTTTGGAGGGAAAATCCGTCATGGACACCTCTTCATGGTTAGACTCCTACCGACTAAAACCCCTCCTTTCCCCGATTCACCCTACCCCGGAACCGCTATTTGCATTATTTCAGGGAGTAATATAAGCTATTGGCGAAAATCAGAAACCGGCCTGGATTGTTGTTATTGTGGCGGTCGAGTTTGATTCCCGCGGAGGTGAAAAACAACCCTTCTGACATATAATTATAAATAATCCATTCTATCGGATCTAATAGATGACACTCGTGATTTTCTAAGGAAATTTAAATCTATTTCTATCGGCGCATGCAATCTTTCATAATAATTCTGCTACTCTCGGCAAACAAAATCCTTACATTTAGTACTTGTTATGCGAATAGGTCGTCGTACTATGGCTGCAAATTATTAAATGAAAAAAGTATTATTTTCTCCAGTTACAAATTTTCTTTGTTTTAATCCAGAGAATATAATTCGATATACATTTAATTGACCAAACCTTTGCTACGTTTGAGACCCGTTAGCTAAACCATTTCAATCCAGGTTTGTTATTTTCTAAATAATTGGAATTTTTTAGCCAGTTCTTGACAAACAAATAAACAGATGGACAGGCAACGTTTATTTGACTAATTTAAAAGATCGATGGGCTGGTTTCGATTAATCAAATTAAATGTTTTTATTTGTATGAAAATCCGCCCCTTAGCCTCTGCTTTGCAAACCACCCTTATGAAAGATGAACCACTTGAGATTAATGATTTGTTTGGGTGTATATAGGAGCAAGCAACTCAAAAGGGGAGAAAATACATATCTTCCGCACATTTGAGCAACATATTTCCACCCGATGTCCGCTTTATCAGAATATATATACATAGATATTATAAATAATAAGATTCCGGCCATGTTTCTCTCTCAAAGCCATAACTTAGCTTAAATATATAAATAAATGTCTAAGAGGGATATTTAATGTTAATATCAAGAAAAGTAGAAATAGGTAGAGTGGAGAGGACAAAGAAACAGAAGTGCGATTCACCCCCAAAGCTTTTTTATTATAAATTATTATTATATTATATATCAGATTCATCTAGAAATTTATGAAACTCAAGGGTGTACTGGATCTTAATATAGATACAAAATTACGGCTGCAAATACTTTTCATATTACAAAGACATAAAATTCGATCTGAGAATGTTGAATTACTGACTGGGGAGAAGGGTGGAAAAAATTCAATAGCCTAAAGCATGGTGCGGAAGCGTTTGAAGGAAGGAAAGTGAAAATCGTGAAATGAAATGTAAGGGCTGGAAAAATAAATCGAAAGTGAAGGGGGGAGTTTTTGAAAAAGATAAACATCAAAAAGAAAAACTTGATGGTAGTGGTATGAAGAAAATCTATTTGCGAAAATTACGATAGGCGTGACATCTCTTAGAGTCATGTAGAATTAATAATTACGTGAATTCTCCTGTGGTGACATCTATTGGCATAAGCTGTAGTTAGACATAAAAAATTGCTAAATTATCAACATTTCTGAGAGCTTTCATCACACTTTACTACAATGTTGATTTTTTCAGAAGGATCAAGCTGGAAAGAAACTATGGGGAAAATTGTTTGGCTAAATCTTGTTATAAGTGAATAATTTTGGTATATGCCGTATATTATATAATATATATACAGTAGAATACCGATATATCGTAAGAAAGTCCTGGTCCCTTGGATAATTCATATAAAACGATGCATTTTAGTCCCCTCGGTATAATACATTTTTTTCCTCTCCAAAATTGACAAAACGTCTCATAATTCGTATTTTTCGTTGAATTAGAGTCGGATTTTGGGAAAATCTAGTTAATTCCTATAAAACAAATCCCTACTGTATTTATATACAGTATTTTTTATGTATATATATGTATGTATGCACATATTTATAAAAAAATAAAAATAAATTAAAATTTTCGATATATGGTATTTTTAATTTTTACTCTCGATATACCAAACATGTCAATATATCGTACTTATCCTTTGTCTCCTTGAAGATACGATATATCGGGATTCTATTGTATATAACGATTTCAATGAAAATCCCGGTTTAGCGTTTTTTGGGTCAACAAATCGATTTCTCTTAGAGTGAGTTTAATTTGATTTTAATTAATTAATAATTAAATTTTTTCAAATTTCTTTTATTAATTTTAAAACCCACTAATATCCCAGATAGCACTCTCACTCTAGAAGATGTCGTTTATTCAGCTCTTATTGTCTTAAAGATGTCTTTAAGGTCTCTAGAAGATCTCCTAGTGTTTAGAAAACATGTTCTAGACTAACAGCGTAGTTCATTACAAATCTTATATCCAAAAATTAGGGAATTTAATTAATTGTAGGTATTTACATCTCAATTCACTAGAATACTGTGACGTCACGACTAGTAGACCAAGAATAATGAAACCCACGAATTCCGAATAAAATCGATTTGTAGGATCGTCCCTCCTCTTCAGGGTTTAAAATAGTCAACGAAGGAACCTCAGTGTATATTAATATTATTTTTAACTACGATCAAGTTCAAAACAACGATGCCTTCCTTGATGATGTCCGAATTAAATTTTATTTCAATTTTATTTCTAGCTGCAAATAAAAATTAAAATTTTATTAATATTGGTGATAATAATACTTTAGTATACTAAAGTAAAAAATTTTAGGCAACGCTCGGTCCGCCAGGTACTTGTTTAATAAGTGAGGAAATAACTATGTCTACGAGTCGTGACGTCACAGTGTCTAGTGACTTAAGAATAAGAGATATAGATATTTTTATTATCTCTCTATTTTGATCCAACTCTGCATATCATTTCTCTCTCCGAAGTGTGATAATTGAAACAAAGTGTGGATGATGAGGGTTGAGTGGGAGTTCAAGGGTCGTTCGCCTGTATGTTTATCCTGTTTGGCTCTTCTTCTCATTTTAATTGCTAGTCGTCCTCCTGGTTCGTATGCAAGTTGAGGGTGGAAGAAAGCAATCGGGGAAGGAACCGACCATTCCCGTTGATTGACATGTCTGAGGGGCATTCGGATCTGTATTCGTGTCGGCCCTAAGTGCTTCTTTTCATCTCTTTTGCTCTTGCTTCTTGGTACATACATACAAACAAACCTTTTAGAAAAACGGGGACAGGGAAAATGAAGAAAAGAAGGAATTTCATGCTCCCTTTAGAGATAATATACCCCTTTTAATTGTTTGCTTAGGATTAGTAATTTTATTACTAGGTACGATCGGGAGGAAGGATAAAATTTTCAAGACTCGGTACGTTCTCTGCAACATTCGCAGATAGTAAGGGAAGAGGTATAATAAATACAAATATAATAAAATACACAACTGAGGATTAAAAGCAAGGAAGCCCAGGGATGGATAAATAATGTAATTAGAACATTCATAATAAATGAATATTTATTGGAAAGTTTTCGTTCGAACTTTTTAACCGAAGTTTCGGAGTTTCTGTCGTTCTTCTTCAGTGTTCAATTACATCCAACTTTCATTGTTCACTAAAGGAGGGAAGATCTTACGGAACGTCGGTTAAAAAGTTGTAAATGATCATTTATTGGGAATCATCTAATTACACTGCTCAAAAATAATTAAACAAAAATTTGTAACCTTAAACCTAACAATGGATTCCAGTAGAGTTTTATACCCTGATTATCATGCAATTTCCCGTTTTTTTTACAACAGGTCAGAGTTTTGAGATATTATCGGCAAAAACGACGAAAAATGCAATTTTGACCTTATTTTCGAGTTCCATTAGATATTAAACGGCAATATTTGAAATCAAAATATTTTGTTGACGTAATAGAAAACACCTTCCTCTTTGATTTGCAAATTACCCCTTGAATTTACTTTACGAACGCGAGTTCTAAAAAACTAAGACCATATGTTTTTATCTATGTTTATGATAACGTAGTTTTACATACTGGCATCCATTGTTAGGTTAACGGTTAGAAATTTTTGACGACCAGTGTTATTTATCCTTGGTCTGCCTTGCTTTTAATCCTCAGTTTTGTATTTTATTGAATTTGTAATTATTATACTAATGGGCTTTATCCCTAGCCGCCTATGAAAACAGCTCATCCCTTTTCTTTACTATCTACGAATGTTGCAGAGAACGTACCGAGTCTTGGAAAAAATTATCCTTCCTCCCGATCGTGAATTTTTTGTAAGTCTTAGGGCCAGTTGTATGTCGGTTTGTAAAATCTTTGGTAAGTTGACAAACGGTCAAACCTTAGTATTCATCAAGTTCCCGGCCGGATGGCCAATCAGATGACACTCAGTTTGTCAACTTAACAAAGACTTTACAAACCGACATACAACTGGCCGTAAATACAGTGCATTTAGTAATATTTTTTTTTATATAAATCGATTTAGTATTTTTGGGAAATTTCAAATCCAGTATATATGTTTAAGATAAAAAGCTATATAATATACACCGTTGTGCCAAATTTCAGCTTGATATCTCAAGCCGTTTGGTCACAAGAATTGCCGATTCACAGAAGTTTGCGGAAGGCTGAGCGAATCTTCGAAAAATTTCCACAATATCTTCTAAATATATATATTCGTATTCTTTTTTTTTTTTTTTTTTAATCTTAATATCTTTCCATTTTCATTTTCAAGTCGATTCTCTTTTCTTTTATTAAATGAATAAAATTCTGATTAAAAATGAAAATCCAAATAAGAAAAAAAATCTAATTTGATCTTGGTAATTTTTTTATTTTTTTTATTTTATTAAATATTAGTAGAAGTAATATTAGGTTTTTTATAAGGGCAAGAAACAATAAAAAGATCAACGGTTTCTTTAGAAAAGATTAAAGAATAATACCTTGATATTATTTTTTAATTATTCTCATAAAAGACAAAAAAAACAAGTCATAAGCTATGTATATATAAAATACTAAGGGGGTAGATTTCTCTTCTCTTTTAAATTAAAAATTAATTTTTTAAAAGTCAAAAAATTTAATTTTTGCAGATCGATGGAGTAAAACCCAGTGAGATTCTTGTTGAGAAAATTAGCCATATTCTTCTTATGAATATTCAAAAATGTCTTCCATATATATAGAAATAAATGGTAGAAACTTTTGGGGTATGATTGGAGTTCAAGGTAGTTGTAGAAATCGGATCATGAAGGATTGAAGATTGTAGATTATGAGGAAGTAAAGAAAAATTAAAAAATTGAAAGTATGACAACATAATTAAATCACTACAATCTTTTATAAAAAAAAAAACGTTTATTTGAATTCCAAACGGTTTCGGGAGAAATTCTCCCTTTATTAATGGAAATTTTAACAAATTAAAAAAAAATCTAGTTGCTTTAAGAAAGAGATATAATAAATACTTGGATACATTTTTTGATAAAACTATTAAATTTATAGATATCCTACATTTTGCAGCCAGGATATGATCCAAATCTTTAAAAGCGTCATGGAAAATGCTGAATATCTATAGATCCAAGACTTTTATCAAAAAATTGATTCAAGTAAATGTTCAAGTCAACAAAATTTTCTAGACAATGAGATAGAAATTAAGTTTCTAGGATGAAAGCTTTTCATTTTATGAAGGAAATACTGCGATTTTTTGAAACAATTAATCATTTTCTGTCATGGAAAATGCTGGATATCTATAAATCTAAGACTTTTGTCAAAAAGGTGGTCCAAGTAAACGTTCAAGTCAACAAAATTTCCTAGACAATGAGATAGAAATTAGGTTTCTAAGATAAGCGCTTTTCATTTTATGAAGACAAAACTGCGATTTTTTGCAAAAAATTGCAGTTTTTCAAAACTTCAACCTCATTGGGGCACGGGTTACCATTATCACATTAAGATGAAACTTTCTTTAAATTGTAGAAAATCTAATCTAGTTTAAAAATGTATAGAGTGATCTTTGTCGAAAACGTGCTTCTTCATGGTCAAAATGGGAAAAATTGAAAAAAGTGCGATTTTTTGGGATAGGTATTCAAAAGTCATCCGGGGGGCTGTTTTTTGAATCCCTATTAAAAATCGAACTACTATATCAATTTTGCATTCCTTTTTTTTTATTCGACGCAAAATTTTATCCTCTTTAATTTACTATAGGACAGTTATTTATAAAATATTAACTGTTTTCGAGTTAGAAGAAAAAAACTGGAAAAAGTCCGAAAATTTCTTGGTTTTTCGGCTATCAAAATTTTTCATCCACACTTTCGTGGTCGCAAACTTAGATTTGGCATACCCACACCATACCAAACGATCCTAAAAAAAAATATTTTCCCGCAATTAATGTAAGCTGAACCATTTTTTGGATCCTCTATTTACTGGGCTAGAGTCATTTTCTTCCTCTAAGCGTAACCAGTAAAAATATAGTAAGATTTATATGCCTTTGATTTCTTTTATATGTAACAAAAATGTCTGTAATACCTATTTTCGGATGTTTTCATATTGCAACAAGTGCAATCAATCAAAGTTCTCGTTCCCAATGAATGATATTGAACTATTCACAATGAATAGATATTTCTCATCGGAATCGTTCCCTGCTTTTGTGATAAACGACCAACAACTAAACTTTCTCTTTATGGGCCCCTTATCATAAATAAGCAAGTGTGATTGAGAACAGATTCTCTAATGGACATTTTCTCTTTTCATTCTCTTCTGCCTCTGAAAAAATAAAACTTTTATTTTTTATAGTTCACCTCTTAATGTTCTTTCCTCTTTGAATTAGAGGGTGTGTTCTTCTTCCTATATCTCGTTTTATAAAGTGTTCCCGTCTAACGACCCTTTTATTTGCTACAAAAGAAAATATAAACGGGCAACAAATGATATAAAATTCTATTGAAATTAACAAAACGATTTGAGTTTTATTTACGCAATAAGAAGTATGTGTTATTGAAAATTGGTTACCTTTACATTTATTTATTTCTTCTTAAAAAATCCTGAAAAAAACTAAAAAGAATTTCCATTTTAATCCTAAAGTATTTATTAATTTAAAGTTTATACAGAATTTGATTTTCAATATTTTACATATTCAATAAAATCATTAAATTATACAATTACGAATAATAGTCAGTTATTTTTGTTTTGTTACACCAAAGAAGTAAAACTTCTTATATAGAGAAACAAAGAGGTTGTCCTCTGCTTGATGCACACAAACATACACACAAATATATCTGTATATATGGTATATTATTTATTTGTTTGAGACTATAGTTTTGATGGCTTGGCCTTTATCATCAGCCTTTTTTTAATTATAAATATTATTTTTCATGAGGTCAGTATCCCATGGATATTGAAAATTTTTTGACCTTACTTAGCCGAGAGCCAGTTAGAATTAAAAAAACAATTTTTAGCACACATTCCTTTTAAACATATGTATCCCTTTTATAAACAAAGGAAAGACGAACTGTTATAAAAAGGATACATATGGAAAGACGAATTGTTATAAAAAGGATACATATGGAAAGACGAACTATTATAAAAGGGATACATATGTTTAAAAGGAATGTGTCCTGAAAATTGTTGTTTAATTCTAACTGGCTTTCGGCTAAATAAAGATCAACAAATTTTCAATATCCATGCGATACTGAGCCCATGAAATATAATATTTATTTAATTTTATTTATTTTCTTAGAAAGAAGGACTGGCAAGTGAAATAAGTAGGTTATAATGAAAGGCATTCCAAATTATTTAAATTTTTTCATTCAAATACCGACGTTTCGGAGACCTTTTCTCTCCTTCTTCAGGGTAATGAATAGTTATTGATGTGTGAGTAGAACTAACATTTTTCTCTCTTTTAGTATTGTAATATTGTTGTCATCACTGAAAAGAGAGACAAATGGGAGCAGAGCTATACTTACCCATCAATAACTATTCATTACCATGAAGAAGGAGAGAAAAGGTCTCCGAAATGTCGGTATTTGAATAAAAAATTTAATTAATTTGGATTGTCTTTCATTATAACCTAATAATATTTATAATTAAAAAAGACTGATGATGAAAGCCAAGTCTTCGAAACTATAGTCTCATCAAATAAATAATATATATATATACAGATATATATTTTTGATATACTAGTAAACTTATGTTTGTATGTTTGTTCGCATCAAGCAGAGGACGACCTCTTTGTTTCTCTTTATGAATCAAAAACTTTTCAATTATAACTTTTTACGTGCGTACAAAGTACAGACTCGAATTTTTTTTATATTATGGATCTTTTTTTGGACTGTGAGGGTGCACCTGTTGCACCTGCCTAGTCATGACACTGCCTCATTTATCTTTTTTTGTATACGGTAGATTTAGGCATTACACTTATCTAGTGTAGTTAATTAATAAAATTTTAAAACATTAAAAATTGTGAAGGGAATTCGAGATCAAGAATAAGCCTTTTGAAATTGAAAGATGAAAGAAAATCAAATTATTATATTTCGAGGGATTTTCAGGTCAAATATTGATTGATTCTTTTATCGCGCCAAGTCAGTTCGATTTTTTGATCCCTTCTTTCGTTTTCATTATGCCCTTCTAAGCCTATTCCT
Organism: Forficula auricularia; assembly: GCA_024734495.1. NCBI lineage: Eukaryota > Metazoa > Arthropoda > Insecta > Dermaptera > Forficulidae > Forficula > Forficula auricularia. The sequence continues at coordinate 3,781,799 of JALMQS010000084.1, forward strand.
GGGGGATTCAAGCAACTCGTCCGTAGAAGAGGGTTGATTGTCACTGTGAGGACTAATTTTTCTAGGGTCCGATTTTTTCCAACCCTCCTTCCTCTAGGGATTCCCTTTAATATCTGATTCTTTGACAACTGTTCAGTTATAATACTAAATAACAAAATGGGTGCTTCATCTTTTGATATAACGTTCTCCTAAAGGGTGATTATTCTATTCGTAATCCTTCTTGTCTTGTTTAATTCTCATAGGATTATCCATGTGTAGTTGTCTCCACCTGTTTCGATCCCTATCAATTTCCAATAATCTTATTTCACTTATTACATCATTTTTCATGATTTCGGGTTAAAATTAGCTACTAAAATATGGTGGGAGAGTTTGAAACCTCAAGAAGTTTTTTTAAGGCGCATAACTTTATTTTGATTTAAATTTTTCAAACCCTGGATATTAAGGAGTGATGAATTATTAAGAGTAAATCAAAAAGGGTCTCCTCCGCTTGATTAAAATTTACACATAATTATATATTCTTCCACAAGTTAAGTGACTTATGTAGAATTTAATATTTATAAATGAAAGGGTTTATTTAGTCACATTGAAGCCCCTAAAAATTTAGTATATTGGAAATTGGGTTGTATCTAACTTTCTGAGATTTGGCTCGTGATCCCGGCTTCTTTCCTTCTACTCTGTTCTTTTCACGATAGAGGGGCCAGCCCATACAGGCCTTTAGGGGATGGGCCTTCTGGTGTATCTCCTTCTCACATCAATATCATTAAAAAAACGAAAAAAAACAACATAAAATAAATAAATAGAGTAATTTTAGTAGTTTAACATTATTTATTTATTAAAGTTGGTATTGAGAAATAAGGACTATATTTTTAAGCAAATAATTTTTATTTTATTCCAACGTTTCATCAACTATGTTGACTTCTTCAGGACTCTAAAAAGTGATAAGGCCTCAATTAATACAGATTACAACATTATCAAATCAAAATCAAAATTATTTGCATAAAAATATAGTCCTTATTTCTTGATTCCAACTTTAATAATTTAATCGATTCACATAACTAATCAAAATAATTATTTATTTAATAGATTTACTAAATATTTTCGATCACCTCTATTAGACCATTTTCAGTAGTACTCATCATAATATATTGTTAAATATTCCATGTTTCTTTGTGGAAAAGTTGTTGGTTGTTTTTTCTATGATTCTTGATGACATGAAATATTTAAAAATATATGATGAGTACTACTGAAGATGGTTTTCCAGGGATGACCGAAACTGTTTTGTAAATCTATCTAATATATAGGTAATGTTAATTGACTAAACTTACTCTATTTATTTATTTTATGTGATTAAATAAACCATTTAATTTATAAAATTTAAATAATTATAAATGAATAATATCTAAATATTAGAGATTATAGATTCGAAGGCTTAACCTTCAGTCTTTTTTGTAAATATTTTATTTATATTTTCATCTGAGAACGAAAATTTGGTTGAATGAACTTTGGTTTGTCATTCGGTTTATTTTTTAAATTCATAATATTTGACCGAGAATTACGCAAAATATTGCATATTTCTGGGCGTATGATATTTATGAAGTAGATATTCCATAAACAATAAAAATCAGGGGAGAAATTAATGAAATTCGGAGCAATCAGTAAACAGCGCCGCCTGCAGCTACGCAACCCGGTTAACTCACAAATTCACGAGTCAAGTTAACAATTAACTAGTATTGAATTGAAAACTGTGATTTCTATTTATTTGACTCAAATGAAAAAATAAATAAATAATCATTAAAGTGACATTAAACATGAGAAAATGTATACTTGCTATTACAATAATTATATCTAAATAATATTAAATTTGCTATTAAAAGTTTTTTAAATTATTCGCTCCGTGCGCAATCGCGCTTAGCGCCATCCGTGGCCAAAAAAACAACTTCAGGTACAATAATAGTGTATAAAACCAATAGGCATTTACGAAAAATAATTAATTTCATAAGAAATACAATATTTAAAAGCTAAAATATTCATCGATTTCTGTAATAAATAAATCTGTTAATAAACAATTAAAATAATAGCTTGAGAAATATAATTTTTCAATTAAAAGAAAATATTTAAATATTCTTATTGAGGCTAACCTTCATGAAATGCCATAATAGATAAAATTATTAAAACTGGCTTTGAAAAAATTACCCATTAAATCGATTTTAATAAACAAAAAGTTGTGAATGGTATGAAACTAGAGTAAGTGAGTTCAAAGTGGTTCGGTTTCGATTATTTCAATATTATTTGTTATTTTTTAAAGCTTTCAACCAATGATCAAGTGTAAGCACTTAGTGTGGATATAGTAGTTAGGCTTAGCCAAAGGAAAACAATAAAATTCATTGCTGGAATTTAGTGAAGTGTTTTACAGTTCGTCACAGAGCACTTAAAAACTTCTTTTTTACTTGAATTCATCATCAATTGATTAACTTTATAAGTTAAAGTAAAATAATTAAACACTTTTTGATTCAATAAAATACACGTTAATATACACAGATGAATGCTAAATAAGGAAGTAGATTGTACCCGAAGTTCTTAAAAGTGTCACCTATGGCGCTGCCTCTGTAATAAAAAGCGAATAGGTACTTATATTTTTAGAAAATATCCTCGTAATCGTAAATTTTAATTACACTATAATTGCTATATTTGCGATTTTTATAAAGTATGACAAAACCATTCAATTGAAGATTCTGAAATACAAAATTAATAATTTTATTGACTTGAACCTTTAATTGGACCACTTTTTTGATAAAACTCTTAGATTTATAGATATCTATCATTTTCCATTACAGGAAATGTTGCGTCACGAAATTTTAGTGGTTGACCTCAGATTTGGATTCAGGGCCCGAAAAAACATATATATACAAAAAAACAGAACTATCCCAAAACTTTCCCCTTAGGGGCCCATTTGAGCACAATTTGACTGGATTATTAATTAATATAATATTGCAAATAAATCATTCTAAATACACATGGAAAATTTGTAGATTGATCTATAAAAGATTTATATTTATAAACACAATCAATAAATTTTTTTCCAATATATTTATTTATCTCTATTGATTTGGTTTTAGGATATAATAGCCCAGACAGGAAGCTTTTTATTTATTAATCTCCAGGCTCGTTTTTTCTTTTTCTCTTTCTGTTATCCTGGCTGCTGCATTTCGATTCTCGGGTGGGTTCGTTTAATAAATTCGGTAGCGGCTATTCAAATGCTGTTTCGGTTCACTCCGTTTCTATTTATTTGATCCAAAGTTATATTCAATGAGTGTCAGAATGGAGGGATAGAAAGAGAGAGAGGGGGAAAATAAATAAATAAATATCCTACAGTTAAAAATCGAAATACTATGGGGGAAAGGGAGTTCCAATTTATGATATTTTCTCTCTCAATACTGTTATTATAAAATATATTTTATTACAATCCACCTATCAAATTATTCTAGATTATATTTAGGAAGAGAATTTTGATTTTTTTTTATAGAATTTTAATTTAACTGTTTGTTCAGAGATTTCAATTCGATTGCTACGTGAAATATGTAATTATTTAAAGCAGAAAATGAAGAAAAAATATATTTAATTCAAATGAAATGAAATTAAAATATTATATAATATTTTCCTAAACAGACTTGGATGATAAGAATCTGAAAATTTAAACATCTTTCAATGTAAGAAACTCTAGCCTGTACAGCATATATAGGTATAATAATATACGTATTTATTTATTAGCTAATTTTCAGCAATAAAATCAAAAGAGTTTAGCCGGTCAAATATTTGCTCTAAGCCGGTCTTGAACCCGAACTAGCTTGATTTATAGAAATCAACTCTACCCACAAGATCAATCGTTTACTGGCCTCTTCATAAATCGATATACATCCGAACACAGACATAAACACGTAGATGGAAAAAATAATATAGATATTCACATTGGAGCAGACTAAACCGAGATAAAATAGGTGGAGAAGCCAACCCAGGCCTTTAAGGGATGCACCTTTTTGGTGTAACTCTTTCTCTCATCAATGGCATTAAAACAAAAAACGAACTATCTTTTGTTGTCAAACAGTAACACAAACAACTCTTTGACAACACTAGCATATAAAGACAACCCTTAAAAAGTAATTTTTGTTACACAAAAGACTGTAACGACTTAATAAAAATTTAAATTTTTTCGATCAAACAATGATCTTGTTACCGTTAAGGATAATTAATGAAAAAGTCACTTAATTTGATTCAAAACGTTGTAAGCAACCTAAATCTAAAATTCGGTTCAATTTGAATGAAGAGTGTAATAAAAATAATTTTTAAGAAAAAAATAAAACCGACTTCAAAAAATTAAATGCAACAAACAAAATACACTAAAAGGTATAAAATAATTATTAACCCATTTAGTTACAACCAAACTACGAAATATTAACATGAAATTACTTTTTGAAGTCGGTGCCAAACATATACCTTTTATGAATCGCACTCGACGGATCTTACTTAGTACGTTTGGACGGTATGCTCGCTTATAGGTATAGTTTGTTTGGCACCGACTACAAAAAGTAATTTCATGTTAATGTTTCGTAGTTTAGTTGTAACTAAATAAGTTAATAATTGTTTTATACCTTTTAGTGTATTTTATTTGTTGCATTTAATTTTTTGAAGTCAGTTTTATTTTTTTCTTAAAAATTATTTTTATTTTTCTCTTTTTAGTGATGTTATTAATAGTGATCATATCATCAGAACTTGACTAAATTAATATGGCACCATCCCTAAGATACCCACTTTCCAATAAAAAAGAATCATCGAAATCGGTTCATAAACAAGGCCTGAACAAACCTAACAAAAAAGGTCTAATACCTATGAAAAAAATGGGACAAATCGGAAGGTAGACTGAACCCAATGCAAATTTTTTTTCAAAATTGGTTCAATTGGCGGAGATATGAGGTAACATAGGCACAAAAAAAAAATTCAGTCGAATAGAGAACCTCCTCCTTTTTTGAAGTCGGTTAAAAGGGTCCTTAAGGATAATGAATGAAAAAGTCACTTAATTTGATCAAAACGTCGTTAAATAATTTAAGGGGATGATTATATTTAATAAGGGGGGGGGATAGTGAACTATTTATTAAAGAACAATTTCCAAATATGTTTCCAGTAAGAAAGCCTAAGCACAAATAACTCAACTGCCTTGATGCCTCTCCTTATATTGCAACTAAAGACGGGTAGCGGTACTAAAATTACTCTATTTATTTATTTATTTTAATGATATTGATGTGAGAAGAAGATACACCAGAAGGTCCATCCCCTAAAGGCTTGTAAGGGCTGGCCGCTCCATCGTGAAAAGAACAGAGTAGAAGGATAGAAGCCGGGATCACGAGCCAAATCTCAGAAAGTTAGATACAATCCAATATCCAATTTACTAAATTTTTAGGGGCTTCATTGTGACTAAATAAACCCTTTCATTTATAAATATTAAATTCTACATAAGTCACTTAACTTGTGGAAGAATATATAATCATGTGTTTATTTTAATCAAGCGGAGGACACCCTTTTTGATTTACTCTTAATAATTCATCACTCCTTAATATCCAGGGTTTGAAAAATTTAAATCAAAATAAAGATATGCGCCTTAAAATAACTTCTTGAGGTTTCAAACTCTCCCACCATATTTTAGTAGCTAATTTTAAGTGGGGATTTTTCAATATTTTCAAAAAATACCTTCAAATTCAAATCTAGATAATAAATCCTATTTCAAATCTAACCATCTACCCCTTGCTCGAGAGGGTTGAAAGGCCACTAAAGAATTAATTTAAAATTGTTTTTTTAAATATGTATGATGTGAATTTTTATTTTAGGAATCACTAAATTATCCAAAAGATTAAAAAAAATGTATTTAAATGTTTACCTTGTCGCTCTGTACATGAAAGAAGGCTTGAACAATTGTCCCGAATTCAATGCAGTTAATAATAGTCAACAAAGTTGCACAAAACGCGACACAGGGAAAAGACAATATTCTTAGGCAATTGCCCCACTGGCTGCTCAACTCCGAATGAAATATAGTAAATGCATTTAAAATGTAAAATAAGAGCAATTGGAAAAGAATCCCGTTACTTGATTAGATATCAGAAAGGAAAATATTAATTCTAGATAAAATAAAAACGTATTCAAGACATGCCCAATTGATTGGAAATTGTTTTTAAAAAACTAACGTGTGCGTCAAACAAATGATTTTCCCTTAACTTTTGTTAATTAATTAAAAACCAACATTTTAGAGGAATAAACTTTTAAATAAATTAAAATGAAAGTTTTTGCCGAGAGTAGCAGAATTTTTATATATTGAAGGAGACAATAAAAGAGTGTCTTCTGCTAGAATTATAAATTTTATTTATTTATTACGAGACTATAGTTTCGAGGGCTTTGCCCTCTTCATCAGTCTATTACAATGGATTCACAGGAATTAATTTTTGAATTAATTTATTACTCGATTCCTAGGGTCGTCGATTACTCTGGAGTGTATCCTCTCCATTGTAATTTTCCTGGGCAAAATTTTCACAGGAGTGGTTTCCCATTGCCTTCCCCTGAAGGAATCAGATTATAACCAATCAAATATTTGCAGCGAGTCGGGCTTGGACACGCCCTAGCTTGATTAGAAGGCATGCTTTTAACCACTCGGCCAAACTCCAGTAAATAACTAGTTAAGTAAAATACTAGTAAATAAATGGTAAATGACTTAGTAAATAACTTATTTTTCTTCTCCAAGTGTCATACTCGATTCTGAGCGTCGGCGATTATTCTGGAGAGTATCCTCTCGACTGTAATTCTCTTGGGAAAATTTTTCACAGGGGTGGTTTCCCATTGCCTTCCTCTGGAGGAATCAGATTACAACCTTTCAAATTTTTCCATTTCCATTAAATAACTAGTAAAGTAAAAAGACATCCTATTTGAAATGTACCTGACCTTGTCCAGACAATTCGTTCAATAACCCTTTTTCTACCTTCCACATACCTTTAAATTCAACCACTCAATTCTTTCAACTCCCATTGGCTCACCCCTCCACTCGCCCTGTACTATAATAACATCGATACAATGTAAAATTTTTATATTCAGTGTTCTGTTTAACCTCCTGATGAAGGGTTCATAGCCCGAAATATGTATAGAGATAAATAAAAAATCTCCAAAATAATTTAAAAGATTTTTTAATTTTTTTTTAATTTTTATTTCCTCTTTGTGAAACACCACTATAACCCGTTAAATAATAATTCCTTTGTTTAATATGTTTCACTATAAACCAACACCGCTTTCTCTAAACTTTGCTAGTAAATAAATAGTAAATGACTTAGTAAATAACTTTCTAGATCTAGATCTTTCTAGTAAAATGCATTGGCAATTGTAGAATTTGTTTCTTTCCTCATACAACCCATACATTTTACTTTCTGACGCGTACATTTTATTCACGCTTGTTATCGAGCCTCTTAAAGAATAGAAAAGAGCACTTGGCTTCGAGAAAATCCACCAGCAATCAAGCACTCGGACTTTTTTACTTTTACTTCAATTTCAATTGTTAGTAAAACTTTTGTTTCCTTTTCAAATGATTCCCAAATATTACCTTCCATTTTATTTATTTATTTATTTATTTTTTATTTTCTGTTTGTCTCTGTTCAAGAACAAAAGCAAATGGTTATTTTTTTATGTGTGTCTGTGTTATTTTACAAATAGCCAATAGGATTAAAGTTCTTTTCGTGTTTCAATCAAACGAACGATTCTAATAAAACGTAATCAACACTTGTTTAATGAGCACAGATAAAAAAAGTCTTTTGTGCCTTTTAGATCTGGTGTTGGATGTCAAAGGCCGGCAATTAAGTACGAAATCAGGGAAACAATAAATTCGCGAATTTCATCAACACGAATAAATGAAAAGAAAGAAGTCGGGAATTAAAAAAAAAATAATTAAATCGTCGATAACTAAGTCTATTTTACTTCAAAACTTAATTTGGATAAAACATGGTGCGCAGGTATGTAACTTTAACTTAAACACTGCCCGTAAAAAAACTGTAACAATTCGAATATATATTATTTTTCATTTAAGTTATGTATCTTTTAAAGATCCGTTTTAGATAAAAAAACTCTTTAAAATGCATTTAAGTAAAACAAGATATTTAGAAAAAACTAAAAAAAGTACTGAAATAAAGTACTAATGTTTGTGGGCCGATATGTACCAAAAGCTAATCAGCGCTTCATTTTGTTAAACTAATGGTAGTTTTTCAATTTCATTTCAATCGGGTGTAACGGTTGTGGAAAAAATCGTGGGCCAAAAAAACGATAATATCCATCCATACATACATCCATACATCCATCCGCACGCACTAAATGAAAAAATGGCACTTTTTGGCCTCTCGACGAGACCCCATGTAATTTTTGGCAAAACCGTCACGTGCTAAAATTCAACCTAATTGAATACTACAATTTGTGACTTTAATTGAGTTCATGGGTTCCGTAGTCTTTACCTGAGGACCCTCTGAAGTCGCGCTTGCCGCGAGAGCGATTCCAATACTTTCTTCCATGATTCGCATTGGATAAAGTAAAAAGAATAGACAGCACAATTGTATTGACGACAAGTAGGTACTAACGATGCCGATGTATCTTAAAATAAATATTTATTTATTTATTGTTTAATTTTGCTCTTGTAACAAATATAATATTATATTTAACTTAATATAAATATACAGAGTGAGGCATAATGACCTACCAAATTTTGAAGAGGTATAAAAAATGAAAAAAATTTAACTAGAAAAAAAATGAATATATTTTTGAAAAGAACATAATATAATTTTTTTTAATGTGTTTTAAATATTATATCAGAGGAAAAAAGGAGGGGATCAAAAATGAACATTCTAGCTCTTTCGAACAAACTATTAGGTTGTTTCAAAAGTTTTGTCCGTTTTAATGTAATGAGTTTTTGTAGCTCCATATCTCAATAAATATTTATTCTACTGTGTCGTGGTATATACTGATCGATAGAAAATTTTGTACTCTATACATTAATACTGTTTATTTTTTCCAAATTTTAATTTTTTGCCTCTTTTCAGGTTATTACTATTTGATGTCGTTAAGCGATTTTCGGCCAATTTTTCTCTACGAATTCAAATTGATCCAAAGCGCTTCCGAAACAGCCCGAAAAATTAACCAGGCATTTGGCAATGATAGTGTTAATGAACGCACTCTTCGATGTTGGTTTGCGAAATTTCGTTCCGGAGATTTTAGCCTCGAAGATGAGCCCCGAAGTGGTCGACCTAGAGTAATCCAGGACGAGGATTTGAGGACCCTGGTGGAGACTGAGCCAATATATAACAACGACAAAATTTGGTCAAAAGGGCTAGAATTTTCATTTTAGACCCTCCTCCCTATTTTAGGTGGTTAGTTTTTGCATTTCTAGCCTTCTGGGGGTCCACAGAATATGTATACAAAAATTTGGTTGAGTTTGGTCGAAAGAGCTAGAATTTTCATTTTCATCAACCCCCCTCCCCCCAACCCCCTCTTTTTTTGCCTGATAATATTTTAAACACATTAAAAATAAAATTATTTTATATTCTTTTCAAAAATATATTCAGTTTTTGTTTTTCTAGTTCAATTTTTTCATTTTTTATACCTTTTCAAAATGTGGTATATCTTTATGGCCCACCCTGTATAAATAAATAAATAAAAAATATTGAGAAAAATAAATTTTTAAAAGAGGTTTAAAAAAGAAAAATATATATATATATTTCAGATCAATCTACCTGACCACAGAAAACTTGCTTCGATTTGATTTTAAATGACCAGTAATAGATTGTAAGTTTTTCAAATCAATCATGAAAAAAACTAGAAAAAAAGCTTAATAAATTTCAAAGATCGGTTACCATATTTCAATTGGAGCCAATAAAATTCGCCTATAAAATCTTTTCCCATATTTTAATGCTTATGTATGATCGGAGTGGGATGTTACATCTCCGGATGTGCAAGTGTGGGTGCTGCTCCGCCACTACCCTCCTCCCGAATGACTTTCTGGCCGATCAGCTTCCCCTTTTTTTCCCTTCCCTTTTCGAAAGGCACTTAGCAAATAGTTTTCCAGACGTACGTTTTGACCAAAAATCGATGAACAGCTAATAAAAGTTGAATAATGTGTCATGTGTTATATACACGCGAGAATATATCTAATATTAAATTAACAATTTAGAGGGTCGGATCGATGTGGAAACAAGGGAAACCCACTTAGCACAAACACTTTTCAATCGCGAGGGAGGGAAAAAGTTCAAGTTCAATTTATATTAAAAAATAAACGAATAAATCTCGGGCTTGTGATTTATTTAATTTAATTATTCAATAGAAAGATAAATTATATGAATTTAGATGAAATATATTTAACCAGCTGCGAAGCCCGCCTTCAGCAGGACTCTGTACTGGGTTTTAGGATAATATAATTTAAATATTTGGACCACTTTTTGTTAAAATTCTTAAATTTATAGATATCCAGCATTTTACATGACAGGAAATGATCCATTCTTTCAAAAAATCGCAGTTTTTCCTTCATAAAATGAAAACCACATATCCTAGAAACTTGATTTTTATCTCATTGTCTAGCAAATTTAATTTACTAGAACGTTTGCTTGGAGCACTTTTTTGATAAAACTCTTAGATTTATAAATATTCTACATTTTCCGGACAGGATATGATGCGAATCCTCAAAAGCCTCATTGAAAATGCTAGATATATATAAATCTAAGTGTTTTATCAAAAAAGTGATCCAAATAAACTTTCAAGTCATTAAAATTTACTAGAGAATGAGACAAAAATTAAGTTTCCAGGATGAGTGGCTTTCATTTTATGAAGGAAAAAACTGCGATTTTTGAAAAAAACTGCAAACTTCAACCTCATTGTGGCACAAGTTACCATTAACCAATTAAAATGAAACTTTTTTTAAATTGTAGAAAATTTAATGTAATTTAAAAATGTATAGAGTGGTCTTTGTCGAAAATGTGCTCCTTCAAGGTTAAAATGTGGAAAAATCGAAAAAAGTACGAGCTTTAAGGATATTCAAAAGTGATCCCGGGGACTGTTTTTTGACAGACGCTAGTACCGATTCTACTTAATTTAAATAAATGAAATTGTTATTTTTTACGCGTAATTTAAAGAGCTTTAATTTATATAATAGATATATTTTTGATTTAATAATCCATTTTAGAGTTATTCAGGAAAAACTAAAAAACTCCGAAATTTTCTCATTTTGAGGCGCATATAAAAATTTCCACAACACAGATTGGGGGGAAAACTTGGGTAGTAATATTGGAGTATCAATAAAGGTACCTATTCCAGCAATAAAATCTTTACCGGGAATTATTTCCTGTTAAAATCGTAATTTGCCTAGACTACAATAGAATTAGCATATTTTATACTAGCTGACACCCGGGCCTCTTGCTCTGGCGTCAGACCCGATTTTTTAAATATATTTAAAAAATAATAATAGTTTTGAAAATAGATAGAAAATGCAAATAATTATAGAATAGGTATTCAAACAGTAAATGAATTATATATTACTTGTCAAAATTGTTCCCTTAACCAAAAATAATATTGACAGTTGAAAGATTTCCAAAAAGCTATTATCGGCCATCTTGTTTGTATTTTTTACCCCCAGAGAGGCGATGACGTTGTTTCCTCGAAAAAAATATTTTTTAAATTCAAAATAGTTCTAGTTCAGTGATAAACGTTTTTATAAATTGTTGCTATATATATATATGTGTGTGTGATTGTAATGAATTGTGTGATGTATCTATAATGAAGATTTAAGAATGAATGTTTCATGTGAAATGACAAATTCCGGTTCTTGAACGAGATAACTACTGAGGATGGTCGACCAGTGGTGACCGAAACTGTATAGTTATCAATTAAATAATTCTAATAGTTATTAAAATTATTGTTTTATTATATTTGTGACAAAACCAACCCTTCAATTTAATGAAAAATTTAAATCAAGTCACTTAAGTTCTGGAAGAAATTTAATAAATAACAAATTGGGTTTTCAACATCTTTCCTTGAAAAAAATATGGAACATTTAACAATATATGATGAGATAAGAAAAATTTTTCATAGATCCATCACCTTGGTCAACAAGATAGATAATACACATAAGAAGATAGCAAATATTTTTTACATGCCACAGGTGTAATATCTATAAAAACACTATATATAAAAACACTCGTGTATTTGAATGGAATGTTGTGTGAAAATTTCAAAGAAATCGGTGAAGAACTTTCGGAGATCCTTCAACGTATCACTTAAGCGTAAGAGTACATTTTTATTTATATAGATGCGGCCCGAGGTATTTGTTTTTATTCAAATGAGGCCCGTTTAAGGCAAAAGATTGGCACCCCTGGTATAGATAGATAGGTGTTTATCAAGCAGAGGTTAACACCATTGATTTCTCTTTACTTATTAGTATTATGGCAAGTTTGTTTTCGGCTCATTGCTTACTTGTTTGCTATCTTCTCGCCTAATGTTTCCATCCTTATACATAGATATTTCTTTATTCTCTATTGTAATCTGATCTTGAAAGCTTTCTGATGAGCATCAAGATTCTGTTTTTCCACCTTGTTCTTTGTTGTATGTTCTTGTTTTTCGTGTTCCACTTTCTTTGATTTTCCTCTCCATTCTCTTCAATCGCTATTAATGTGTCCGTTGATTGATGGATTGATTAAATCCGGGTGGCGTTATTATTCCCGCGATGATAACGACTCCCCTTGTCAACCCGAGTTGCGCCCTTGTTCCATCAAGCTCGGCGGGTCCAAATATTTTCGAAATTGATCCATTTTTCAGTGCGCCGGCTGTGAGTTGGTTAAAAAAAATAGCAAAAGCGAGAGAGTAGACGGGGGTAAAACAAAAGAGAGGGAGCTAGGGGGTTGAAAATGAGCGCGAGGGTGTATGTGTGTTAGTGTGTGTGTTTACCCGTTTATGTCGAGCCGTTATCTATTCCATCAGTAATATAAAATATACACACGAACAGAGATTTATAAATTTTTACGACTAGCTTACCCAAGTTAAATGATAAAAATGTGCAAATTATATCATATTGGAACATATATATTAATTTTTCACTTTTATTAAAAATACAATTTAAACAAAATTATATTATATTTTTTTCCGGGGAGATTTTTTTATTCATTGAAATATAGATTATTTACCAGGGAGTCGGGTGGCCGCGTGCGCTAGAGCTACCGCTTCATCATCGTTGTCTTGATGACGATATTGGAGTTCAGGCTTTGCTAAAACTCAGCTCCTTCACAAAGGGCCAGTTGTATGTCGATTTGTAAAGTCTTTGTTAAAGTTAACAAAGGGTAAAACCTTAGAATTCACCTTGTGCACGGCCGGATGGCCAATCAGATGACACCCACTTTCATCTGATTGGCCATCCCGCCTGACACAAGGTGAATTCTTAGGTTTTACTCTTTGTTAACTTTAACAAAGACTTTACAAACCGACATACAACTGGCCCTAACACTACTAATCCATGGTTAAAAACTATCATACTTAATAGAAACCGAGGGTGAACCGCGGCCAAATATCGTGTACACCTACTTCCACTTTCATTTTTAAGTAGAAGACAATAGATGACAATAGATTATCTAATGAATTCCAAAGTAATTCCAAATAATTCTAAAGACGGTGTACACCTAATTGCAATTGCGGTTCACCCCTCGATAGAAACTGACGATATAGACTTTAGTATACGAAGCCATCCAAATAATAATAATAAAAAACAAAAGATTATTTATCAGTATACGTTTAGGTAAATTCAAAAAAAACTTCCTAATTAAAGTCCCTTAAAATTATTGCTTTGCAGGCTCTATTAAAAATTTCTTAATATTACTGTAAAAAATGGGAAGTCCGGCCTCGAAATTGTTTAGTAATATTACATACCAGTATTGTAATCTTTACAAGGAATACAAGAAAAAAGTAAAGTTACAATTTATTTTTGTATTTTTGCAATGAGTTTTATTGTGATTTTACTAATGTAATATAGTATTTTTTTTACTATACGCAATCATGTAAATTTCCTATCTATTTGTATTGTAAACATATAGTAAATTTACAATTTTTTTAACTAATGTGGAGTAGCAGAGCTGGAGATTCATAAAGATAAATCAATGAGGTTGTCCTCAGCTTGATATATATATATATATATATATATATATATTTATTTATTTATTCTCATCAAGCAGACGACAACCTCATTGATCTACCATTATGAATCTACATCTCTGCTACTTTCGGTAAACTAAATATTTTAAAATATATTTTTTTTGACTGGATTTTGATGAGGAAGTCCAAAATTCGAAAAAAGAGGATAATTATAACTATCTTTTTTATTCAAAAGCCGACATTTCGGAGGTTTATTCCCTTTTTCTTCAGGGTTTTAAAATGTCAGTATCTATATAGTAATTCATTCTGAGCAGAATTTAGGGTTCCTTCACTGGTCTTTCAAAACACTGAAGAAGGAGGGAATAAGCCTCTGAAACGTCGGTTTTTAAATAAAAAAGATAGTTATAATTTTGATAAAAGTTATTTTGTTTGCTTATTATTATTTCTCCATTTTACACAGGCAATCTGCCTAAAGGGCAACTATAAGTTTTCTGACTTGAAACTATTTAAAAAAAAAAAACAAAAAATATATATATATATATATATATATATATATATATATATATATATATATATATAAGTTTTGGTTTGAAACTATTTACAAAACATTAATAAAACATATAAGTTTTTTGACTTGAGACTATTTAGAAAATAATAATGATAAAAGTAAATAAATATTTTATGAGATATTAATTTACTATGAGTTTGTGTTCTGGGTCACTTGTTTCACGTTAAAATTAGTAGTTATTTTCTGTAATTCCTGAAGATGGGTTGATAGCCCGAAATATGGTATATTAATGACGAGCTTTTCGTGCGTGCCTTCGGCACTCCCTCGAGGCTCGGCCCTCAGGGCTGGTGCCCTGGCGGGCGCCGTCTCGGTTCAAAAATGTTATTCCTCTTAAAAAACCACACTCCAAATGTATACATGTAAACTCCCGAAAATACATAGTCTCTTAAAAGTTTCGCCTTCATTTTGTAATAATCAAAAAATAAGAATAACGAAATTTAGATTTTTTAAATTATAAAAATGTGGCATATTATTAAAAAATAAACAAATAATATATAAAATATAAATCAAATAAGATAGGATTAATTTCTTCTTCTGTTCGCAAAGAAAAGCAAATTGAATATTTAATTTTTGAGTGGTGAGGGGGGCGGGGAGGAGGAATAATTATCAATATATTTAATGCTTCTTAATTTAAAATCAATTGGAGTGTTTCATTTCAAAAATCGAGTCCAAATTACGATTATATTTCAAATTTGCCGCAAATATACCGACGGCGCTCCCTATCGGCAGCATTACGTCAGCGTTGTAACAAATTCATCTGGCTTATTCTATATAGTATGTTTCACCTCGCACTAACACCACAATTTCTATTAATTAGTTATAATTTGCTCTCTTTTCGAATTTTGGACTGCCTCATCAAAATCCACTCAATTCACTTATCAACACGTCTCCAAAAACTACTTCAATCTTATTTTTTTAAGGAAGCGGTAAGTAGCTTGATTTCTTATTCCGTTCGGGATCTATAAAGCAACGGCGGAGGGAAAAAAAGTAAAGCCGAAATGGCCGGCTTGTTGTGTGAAAACTTGAATTAATTAGTGAGAAGGAGTGAAGAGTTAAAAAAAAATGGATGTTTCGGGAAAAAAAAAGTATTGCGAGATGAATAATGCGCAGTCAGCTGAGCAAGGCCATTTGGTTTTGAGGGGGGCATCCTGGGACATGGGACATGCCGAAAAACCCGCCCGTCCGTCGGGGATTCTGATTAGAAATTCAACGGTCTGTTGCCGAATGCACTTGGGGGTGGCTGGGGGTGGCAATCGCCATCCATCCACCCTTTCATTCTTCACAGATGGCGACAACGAGCCCCCCGAGTTAATTTCACACTTGGTGAGTGCACTGAGCCTTCGTGGTTGACGATGTTCTCAATTTTCTTTTTTTTTTTTGTATTTTAATGTTCCCCCCCGAAAAAGAAAAAAATACCATACATAATCGGTGGCTGTGTGCGCCCATCCTGGGCGGTCGCGTAACGACGCCCGGATAGAAATAAAAAAATAATAATAATAAAAAGTACCGACTGGTGGAAAAAAATTAATGAATTTAATCAGAATTTTATAGATGGTTGTTGTTCATTTGGCGTTGGCCGGTTGGCGGCTTGTTGAAAATCTGTCAACCCCGCTAATCTCCAAACAAATTAGCCACTGGGGGATATATATGGCTAAAAAAATGAACGAACGCGGGCGCGGCTTTTTCATATTAATCCTTTTACTCAGAGGGTGCGATTTTAGCCAATTCTATCTCTAATTTAGAGATAAACGATCCAATAAGAGTTTATATTTGAAATAAAAAAATAATTTTAAATAATGAATGAATATATAACAATTCTTTTATAAATACAATCTCAAAACATTTATTAAATTTCCAAATGTTTCAGGAGAAATCTGAAATCCTCCCATTATCGATGAAAAATTTGAAAAATAGTTGTTTTATAGAAAAATTTCAAAGCAACTAGATATAATTCTTTAATTATATAATGATAGTAAAGAAAAAAATAATTATTGATTGGTTTTCAATATAAATAAAGTAAAAAAATACAAATCTTTTATAAAACAATCTTAAAAACGGTTATTTTGAATCCAAACGTATTTGTACGATTCCGTGACATTTCAGTCCCCGACAAAATATCCTTCAGACAAAATATCTCATGACAAAATAACCCTTCCCCTCGTGAATCTTATGAGTAATGCAAATCGACTCCGGTTCGGTTAATATATATTAACCGAACCTTCGAGAATTACTCCGGGCGGGGTATGTTTCGGGCTCCCATTTTTTATCTAATCAAACACACATTGAAAACCGAACCAGCCAATAGTCGGGCGGGGTGTGTTTGGGGCTCCCATTTTTCCCTAATCAAACACACATTGAAAACCGAACAGCAAATCGTCGGGCGGGGTGTGTTTGGGGCTCCCATTTTTCCCTAATCAAACACACATTGAAAACCGAACCAGCCAATCGTCGGGCGGGGTGTGTTTGGGGCTCCCATTTTTCCCTAATCAAACACACATTGAAAACCGAACAGCAAATCGTCGGGCGGGGTGTGTTGCGGGCTCCCATTTTTTTCTAATCAAACACACATTGAAAACCTAACCAGCCAATCGTCGGGCGGGGTGTGTTTTGGGCGCTATATTTTCGCCCAATATTATAATAATAATTAATAACGATAATGATTAATAACACTTTTAACAAACAATCAATAATTGTGTAATGTAAACATAGACGATAAATAAGTAAATATAGATAAATACTATATTATAGATAGTAAAAATAATAAATTGTTAGCTAAAAAATCTAACGACAGACAGCAGCACTTTCAAACGGCTAATTAGCCGACAAAATATGAAAATCTGTTTATATTATTCAAAACTATGATTATAAGCTTCTCACTTAATCTCTTTTGTATTCTCCCTTATACTGGAGAATATTTTGTCAGAAGATATTATGTCGGGTGATATTTTGTCCTTGGGATATTTTGTCGGGGGATGTTTTGTCGGGGGCTGAAATGTCGTGGTACCATTTGTACAATTGTGCCCATAATTATGAAAGTGGTCTAAGTCATTGATTGTTAGTTTCGAGATATTTAAAGTTTTATAAAATAAACAAGATTCGAATTCTGTATAATGAGACAACTAGAAATCCACTTAACGGTTCAATTTTATGCGATTTTTCAAAACCGAGAACTTATTACTGTACTTTTTAAATGGATGGGATATAAAATATAAAAAAACTAATTTTTGAATTTTTGACTTAGTCCACTTTCATAATTATGGGCACAATTGTACTGTACATTTGTACAATTGTCTTTAGAATATCTTAGTGGTGCTTTCTAAACATAAAGAAAGAATATATGTATGTATGTATGTATCTATGTATCAATGTGACTTTTGTTCTGTTAAATTCCGCAAACATTTCTCTATAAAAATAATTAAGATTAAAAAGTAAAAAAATAATTTATATTTAAAAAAAAACTAAAAAACATGCTTCTAAAAAGTACAAAATAATGTAATAGTTAATCAAAAAGCGTAGGGCACTTTGTCGAAATTAATTAAAAGTTTCTGCGCCTCACACTTTTTGATTAACTATTACATTATTTTGTACTTTTTAGAGCATGTTTTTAGTTTTTTTAAAATATAATTTTTCATATTAATCCTTTTTACTCAGAGGTGCGATTTTAGCCAACTATCTCTAATTTAGAGATAAACGATCCAATAAGAGTTAATATTTGAAACAAAAAATGTTTTTTAAATAATGAATGAATAAATAAATGAATACGATTCTTTTATAATATAAAAACATTCTCAATACGTTTATTAAATTTTCAAACGTTTCAGGAGAAATCATCCCTTTATCGATGAAAATTTTTGAAAAATAATTATATTATAGAAGATTTCCAAAGCAACTAGATATAATTCTATTAATTATATATAATGATACCATAATTTTTCCCATAAAGTAACTATTTTTCAAATTTTATTTTTGATTTGATTTGTTCTGAAACTTTTGGAAATTTAATAAACTTTTTGATCTTTTTATGAAAGAATTGTAAATATATTGTAATTTTTTTCCCCTGTCTTAGGTCGAAATTTAATAAACTTTTTGATCTTTTTATGAAAAGAATTGTAATTATATTGTAATTTTTTTCCCGCGACTTAGGTCGACCTTCACCTATCGAGTTTCCTAACTAAATTAATATTTTGATAATATAATGTATTAATAAACAAAAATTTGATAGGGCCGACATCCAATTTCTCTGCATAGCTATTTTTAATAAAAATATTAATGTTTTTAATTTTATTACATAAATGAGTTTCCGGATTAATATATTACCAATCGAGAGTAAAATATGTATATAAAAAGCCAAATTTGGGTCGCCATCTTTTTTCCCTGCATAAGTCCAGGTAGACAGGGTATCAACAGATAACTACGAATTAGTATTTTGTAGTTATAGAGTTTTCTTTATTGTTATATATGAAAATGTAGATAAAATTTTATTGACTTATTAAGTATCACATATTAATTTAATTAGAAATTCATAGGAACCGATTGAAGTCGGGATCTTGTACTATGATTAAATTTATAAGTTATTTATTGAAAATATCAAAATTATATTTGTACGGGCGTACACCAGGGTGGTAGAGCGTGATGCGGACTGGAGAGCCGGACTGAAGACAACCCTCCAGTTAAGGGTAAATGAAAAACACTAAACACTAATATATGTATTAATAACAATTTATTACCCGCTTTGGCGGGGGTGATATATACATATGATGATGATTATATGAAACAATTAAGCGAAAGAGCGAGCCGAGCGAGATGGCTCCACGTGGAGCATCGAACGATATCGTTATATATTTCGATCCATGCGATCATGAGCGTACGATGATACTGAGGCCGCCAAGCAGCCCCAACATAGAGAGGGTTCGCAGCTTAGCTGGCCTCTGGCGGCAGGCAGTGAACCAGGCACCAAGTTTGATAGGTGTCGCGATTGAACATATTTTTTGTCAAAAATAGTTTTGCAGGGAAATTGGATGTCGACCCTATCAAGGTTTGTTTATTAATACATTATATTATAAAAATATTAATTTCATCAGGAAACTCGATAGGTGAAGGACGACCTAAGTCGGGATCTTGTACTAGAAGATTAAGGATAATCTCAAGAATAAAGGGACATTGAAATACCCGGCCTTAGACGATTACCTATCTAATCAAAAGTCATTTGCTTCATCTTCAGATCGGGTACTTTTAACATACAAAGGTTTATATATCAATTTCTATGCATAATGAATCCAATCCAAAGAGAGGGTGAAGAAGAATAGAACAACCCCCCGAAGGCAAAACCCCAGGCCACCCACCCCCATTCAATGAGACCTGTTTAAAAATTGAATATGAATTTTACTTTTATTATAACTCGATTCTTTTCTTATAAATATTGAGTATCTAATTTGGCTTTATTATATCGAATACCCCATCACCTACCTCCCACTCATATACTCATTCTGATTCCATTATAGAGAGAGTCTCCTGAGTCATCGTAATCCATCCACTCTAATCATAAATATCCAATACGTATCCGATTTTCAGTTAATTATACGCTTGTCAATCAGAAATCGCCATCATATAGGACACAGGAATACACCAAGCCAATGTCTTTATGTACATGTACTCTACTTCTATCTCTTTTCTTCTCGTTTCCATCAATTTTCTATTAAGGACGATCAAAGTATTTTTTCGACCCATCTTTAGGTACTCGCTTTGATCTATTGATGACTTTTAATCTATATTGTATTTTTCAAAGAAAATTCCCCAATTCTTTTTATCCTCTTCGCGTCTCTAGTACTATTATTGAAAGACTGAACGAAGATGGAAACGTTCATTAAATTTGATTGAATATCATATTACTCTTTTTTTACCAATTATATATATACTCTGTATAATAGGGTGACCCAAAAAAAAACGAATATTTTTTTCATTTTTTTATCTCGCATTAAAATATGTTAATTTAACATGTTTTTAAAATGCTCACCAGAAATCAGCTTGATCAAAAAAATTTAAGAGGTCACTATAGATTTTTATAAATTTTCAAAATGATAGAAAATTGAATTTTTTTCTCTTCTGGGTTGAAAATTATAAATATTCTGAAAATTTCAAGTCGATATTTCAATTTATTGAAGTCACTCAAGATTTTTTTTAATTTTTAAAGTAAAGTGTGTACATTAGATGTCCAAATATGCAAGAAACCAATGTTATCCCCATTTGAAATTTCAATTTGTTATTGGTAACAGAAAATTGCAGATACGCCACCTGGTGGTGAAAGCTTGAACTCTCTCAATTGGGTCTTTTTTTTATATGTCTTTTTTATAGCAGATTTGATACAGTATATATACAGCTTGATCCCAAGACATGTGGAATTTTTATTTACAGAGTGGAATGAAAAATCGTTCATTGCCCTGCAAAGGGCATTCGCCGATATGGCTAGTCGTAAATGTATTTATACACTAAGCATTTGGGAAATTATAGTCTATTGATTATTAGGTAGGGTATCGGGGTTTGGTCTTTTTATCTGGGAAAATGCTCAGAAAAAACCCCAGTTTTTTAGGATGTTTGAGAGAAGACTCTCACTTGGTTCTTTTGAGAGCTGATTGATCAGTGTTTAAATGACATACCATATAAACAAATACCAAACTTATTTATTAAATAATATTCTTTGATTATGCATATGACATTTGTGACAGCGACCCAATTGCGTTAGTTTCAATTTCTACCACATGGCGGCAACCCCGTACTTACCATTTACCAATAGGCACAAGTTTTTGCATTGTAAACAGCTTTAACTTCGTGCAGTTGATTTTTTTAGGATCATGATTGAGATTTTGTTGTGAGATTGGAAAAATTCTGACCCTAATATACATGCATTGAACAGTATCCTAATACTTCTCAAAAAATTAGATTAGTTTTGTGCTGAGACGTTTCTGAGACCCTTAGGGTAAATGACGCAAGCAACAAGGCGCGAATGTAGTTTGTCCCCCGCCATTTTCTTTTGATGGATTGCTCTGCTACAATTTGTCGCTTCCGATTAATTGAACTCATAAATTACTAACGTTATTTTTTTATCGAAAATCTGACAGAGCCGGGTTTGGCTCTTTTGAAAATGTCAAAATCTTGTGTAGATAAATTTGTATTTTTTAATTTTTTTGATAAAAGTCACGCAGTCAACTCAACGATAAAAAGCATGTTCACTCATATGTAAAAAATATTAATAAATAAATATTGAACAAGCGAAACATTACATATCATTATAATAAATAAATAAATGTTTTCTGAAGTAGGGGTGATTAATAAAAATGAATGAATATTAAATAGCCATTTAGTGAAATAAAAACGCAATAAATCTTACCACATTTAAACATAATATTTCTTGTATAAATCCTCTCTCTCTCGTATATCGTATATACAAATATAAACTTTGAAATCAGTTGTAATTGAAATCCATTACATGGATTTTAATCAGGAAACCATTCACTTATATAGGTAAAACAACAACAACAACAACAACAGTAGCAAGGGGAAATTATCAAGAGTCATTAATTATTCGGAGGGATTAGTTAATAAGTTTTTTTATCGAAATAACAGATCTGAAAATAAAAATTTCAATTAAATGAAAAAAATACAAGAGGAAAGTATCCATAAAGAGAAAAATTATATTTTTATTCAGTTTGTGAACAAATGAATTTTCCGCTTAGAGATAATGATTATTATTGATTTTTTTTGTTTTTGGGGGGGGGATTTGTTTAATCATTGTATTCATCAATCAATCTATTAGAATCTTTTATTGGAAATTCCACTCTAACCACTTGGAAAAAGTTCGATACAAACTCATTTAATTGAAAAGATTTTGTTTTGCCGAGAGTAGGAGAGTTGTTGATTCATGATTGATGGAAATAATATAAACCGAATATAAATAAATAATTAAATAAATAAATCATTTATTTGTTAGACACTATAGTTTCGAAGTTTTGATCTTCATCATCAGTCTTTTTAATCTATAAATATTTTAAATGTTATTTCTCATTTCAATACTCATTCAATTACCCGATTGGATAATATAAATTCGTTTTGTTGTTATATCAGGATAGCAACACAACATAATAACAGATAAAATATTTCTATTTAAAAGCCTGATGAAGGTCACTATAGTCTCGAAACAAATAAATTATATATACTATATAAAATACATAGGTATATGTTTATTTGAATCGAGCAGAGTACAACCTCATTGATTTCTCTTTACAAATTCATTTAACTGGTTAATAGTGAAAGTGTGGAGGGATGAAGGGGTTTATTAGGTATTTTATTTATTTAACTACAATCAAAAAAACGCTGTTAAAGACGATTGTTGCTTGATTTAAATTAAAAAAACTACTTGTTAGGTATACAAGAAAAATGGAACCTTTTGTTAAACTAAAAAATATACAAATTTAAAATTTACAACTGATATGTGTTTTTTTCCTGAAATAAAAAATTGTATTAAAAATTTAATTGGATAATTATTTTGGGAGAGAGAATCGGATTTTTGTGGGGTCGAAAATAAAAATATTGTTTCATCATGGGGTGTAAGATATCCTTGAAATAGGAAGAATAAAATTTATTTATTTATTTTTCTTAAAATATCGGTATAAGAGAGGCATTTATATATATACTAAAATACTAACTCTCTCATCTTTCGAAGATGTTTACTCTTCACATCCCAATCCTCGACCAACCACCCCTACCAAAAACACGACTTATATAGCCCCGGGTCCCATCCAGGGGCAGGCCGAATGCCTGCGGAGACAGCCGAGTCTTTGAGGAGAAAGTTCGGGCGGGGGGAATTAGACCCCGCCCCCTCTGTTAATGTAATTTTACATCTCATTTAGTTCATATTTCATCCTAGAAATGGCGGCAAATTTAAATTTGAATTGAACGAGACTGTTCGCCAGGGGCTAGGTGACGACTTGACGGGCCGAATCATCATCTATTATAAATATTCTTCTCTTTTTATATATGTTATATTTGTTACAAAACCCTGGGTATGCGAGTCCAACTCAAGCTTGACTGTCTTTTACGTATACCTATATTTAATTCACTTTAAAATGACGCTGTGCCCATTTTTATACGATTTTTGTACCTAGTGGGATTTTTCCACAACAAATTTCTACAAGTTCATACATTTCCTTATAGATTTAACATAGTAATTCAATGAGATGGCCGTAATAGTCCAACAACAAATTGTGTACCACATCAATAATTAACCACGAAACCTGTTTAATAACTTTCAAGATTTAATAAATTCTATAGTTTAATTTATTATAATTTGATAAGTGTATGCCGGTGGTCGGTGTGACCTTTATATGATCACTTTTTAATATACCTGAATGTGTTAGAAGAGATAGGGGATGAAACGTCGACTTAGTATGAAGTCCTCTTCTCTGATGACCCATCTACATAAAGACCTCTCCCTTCATCCAAAGTTTATCTCTTTGATTGATTACTAAAAGAAATTCTAACCAAAGGGGAGTAAAATAATTCAAAAAAAAAATCCCCCTATAAATCTTACACATAAAACGAATATTTTAAGCAGTTTGAAAAAAAAGAAACTTTTTGAAACCCTAAAAAATCTCTTTTATAAATAAATAGTTTAGGGGGAAATAATCGAAACTGAAGTCTTTTTTTGGGGTAATTTTAATGGATTTTTAAAATGTCGTTTCGATTTAGATGGACCATGTTTTATTCAAGGGGATCATTTTAGTTTAATTGAAAATATTCATGGGTCGATCTGTTCCAAGCAAGATTCTTATCTATACTGTTTGAATAGCTTATCAATGGTAAGATATCCCGGGTTCAATTACCAGCCCCCGGGCATCTTGACTAAAGGAAATCTATTTCAATGTGACATTCGAATTAACATCGAGACAGACACCTCTCCCTCAGTGGAAAACTCCCTTAAGACTTGAGATAAAAAATAACAGATCGCGCACAATGCCCAGGCCTTTAAAATAAAATCAGCCAATATTTTCTAGAATTGTCACAAGGGGTGTTTATAATTCATTGTAAGGACCCTCTTGGGGTGGTTGGTGATCGGAAGGGTGCTTAATTTATTTTTACGATCTATTTATACCCCGAGAGTCATCATTCAATTTAAATAGAGAGCACACCGTGACTTGCCAAATGACAATCCGGCTACAATATGACACATCCGCCACTGCTCAGCCACCAACTGTGAAATTAAAGGGGCATGGATGCAGGCTCAGCAAAATTCAAACCCCACTAACAATATTATAACAACAATAATAAAAAATAACTCACTTCATTGACAGAGACAATGACATTCCACACATACTTGCTTTTTTATGGTTAAGTAACAGCACGGAAAAGTGTGACGGATGGGTGAACATCTCCATTATCTTTCACAAAAATTCCGTATCAGGACCCAAAATCATGAAAACCCAACCAACTTTTTGACCTAGTTTGATTTTTCTAAAGATCTTAGGGCCATCAGCTTTTCTGGTAGCAAATTTGAAATGATATTGTGAAAGTCCCACATTGATTAATGTCTTGTTTAAGATTCTTTTTAAAACTCCCCCTCGCGGCCATGGGGTGTTTCCCACAATTTCCGATTTTACTGGGTATTTGGGCGTAACACTTCTCTATCTATTATTGCACTGTCTACTTGACTCTACTTGATAAATTTACATTTTTTTTAAATTAAATTAAATTTATTGTCCTTAAGATGTGACGTTTCAACATCGTTGTGTCATACAATTTTTAGTATACTATTTACGATCTGAATAAAATATTGTATACATATGTCTGCAAGGAAAAAAATTCGGATTATATTTCTATTTTTGAAATTTTGAAATCTTGGACATTTTCAGTTGATTATCTAGTAGTTTTTAAGTTCCAGGTCACACTATTTTTAATTTAATGTTGATTTTTTGTGAGGGTATGTATTTTAGAATTTATTTCAAATTATAAAATACTTACTATTTCAATTTTTTGACCTCCCCTCTCCCCATTTTGGTTGGCAAATATTTTGCATCTCTAGTCTACAGATTATGTATACAAATTTTGGTTGAGTTTGGTTCAAAACGCTAGAATATATATTTTTTGACCCACCCCATATTGGGTGAGTTTTTGGGGAATTTGTTTAAATGAAAATTTCAGAAATCGCATTCTCTATCCTGACAAAATTTGCTGTAGAGTTAATAGATATTTTATAATTTCCATTATTGACCTCTCAAAAACCCCTTTTGGGGTCAAAATATTCTATATCTCAGATTTTAAGTTAGAAGACATTTGATCCAAATACAAAATTTCATAAGAATATCTCCACCGGGTTTTTATGCCTACAAAAGAATAATAACACATAATTTTACTTGAAACGTGTGCACCCAAAATTAGGCGATTTGGGCCAATGTACAGACAAAACTTTAATTATATATAGCTATATAGATTTTCTAATCTGTAAGCAAAAAAATTTGGATTATATTTCTCATCTTTGAACAAATATTAAAACTTTTCAGTTGATTTTTTAATAGTTTTTAAGTTCCACTGCACACTATTTGATAATTTAATGTTAATTTTTTGTGAGGATGTGTTTTTTAGTATCTATTTGAAATTATAAAATACTTACTAGTAAATAAAAATAAATAGATTAGAAATATAATTAATTAATAGAGCTATAAATATGTATTAGGCATATTTAGTAAAATTTATTAAAATCATATTTCAAGATAAAGATAAAGATACTACATTGGATTTTGTTCACTGTTAGATAAATCATATTATAATCGAGTTAAAAACTTTTTATATAAGGTAACTTTTTACTAATTGATATCAAAACAAAAGGACCCAAATTTTAACCATTAATATATATGTATATAACAATTAATTCTACTTGATTTTAATTTAACAACAAATTAATTTATTTGAAATAAATGTTTTGATTTCAATTATTGGGTTGTTGATTAAATATTGTTTTCCTTTTGAAATTAACTCTTTTGTTCGAAAATGTTTATATATATTTTTTATTTTTGAAAATCAATCAAATAAATAAAAACAAAAAAATGATTTTGTAATATTAAGTGAGAGCCATTTATGAATAAATAATATTGCTTGGTAATATATATATATATAAACGACATTTTTTTTCTTTTTTAAAGAATACAACATAATGTTGTCAACATGTATCACTAGACAGATTTGTTGATAATAATTCGTGTCTATCGATATAATATTTATTAGCTTGTATGAAATAGGATGGTAAATTTATATTCAATGAAAAAAAGAAAATAAATAAAATTATACATCGCGATTGATTTCGAAAGCAAAATAAATAGAGATTAAATTTTTAGTTGAAATTATTAAAATTAATTACTTTCACTTTCACAACAAACAGGAGTGATGGCGAATGGATTCCCTATATTCAGGCCTACGGTGCGTACAAGGGTAGAATTTGGCGACTGGGCTATGGTTATATCTTTCGTATAAATTAGTAAATATTGGCATTGGGAATGTCCTGAAATCAAATTTAACCATTCTGAAATTACTTGGTTTTACTTGAAATAAGTTAAAATATTGCATTCACTTTTGGCAAGAATCAATGAATTATACTAGAGATGCGTTAAAAAAATTACAGGTAAGATTTTAATCGACCAACCTGAAGTACACCTTTACTTTCGGATCTTATAATATTTTCTCCATGATCAATTTATTGAGTTTATGTGGGACTAATTTGAAAGGGTAAAATTTTATAATATAAATCACGAAATTTTATGCTACTCTCTGTATATCTTTGAGCATAAAAAGTAAAATAGAGGGTTTTATGATAAAATTTTGATAAACTCTTGAAGGGGTCGAAGGTGAATGAAGTTTAGCTACCAACGCTTTAAAGTTAAATTTCAAGCATTATTAACTCCGGTAATTGAAGGGGAAATTGTGATATCTTGAAATTAAACCAGGTTTTTTTGTGTTTTTAAGTCTTCTATTTTTCCTATACTACTGAAACGAATTAATAAACTTCATAGAGATTTTAATTCTAGGCATCTTTTGTATTTTAATGTTATTTTAAAATTAATAAGGAAAAATCTATTGCCAAATGATTATTTACGTTACGGCAGAGCCTAAATTTTACGCTGCCTTAAAGGAGAGGTGACGAATTGATTGCCTATATTCAGGCGTACGGTGCGTATAAATCGACTGGGCTATGGTTATATCTTTCGTATAAAATGGTCATTGGGAATGCCTTAAATCAAATTTAACCATTCTGAAATTACTTGATTTTACAATATTTTTGACATCTTCAATGGTCATTTACCCCTAAAAACGACTGGAATCGGCGAGTAAGAATTTCACTTTTGGGGTCTGTGCTGATCACACTACAGTATGGGATATATTATTCGAATTCTGAAATAATCGTCCAAAATGTTCACTAGTCTTGGTCTATAATGAAACCGAGTGGTGAACCGCGACCTAAAATCGTGTACACCTACTTCCACTTCCACTTTCATTTCCAAGTAGAAGACAATAGATTATATATTAAATTCCAAAGTAATTCCAAATAATTCCAAAGACGGTGTACACCTAATTCCAATCGCGGTTCACCCCTCGAATTAAACTAAACCAGAGCCCTCTGCTCTCGACTTACCCGAACTAGGAGACGTAGGTACTATGATGATTGTTTCATTCAGGTATACTTTGCAATGCTATTGTTATTTTCACTCTCTTACTACTTCCGTGACCATTATAACGTTTCTTTTAATATAATAATAATAATAATAATAATAATAAAATATCTCTCTAAAAATTGTAAAACATTTAGATGATCATATATTATGGGAAAAACGATAACGTCAAAGAAATACAAATTAAATTACTTAAATAATTCATTCGTTTCTATACTACTTATTTGATTTTATCATCATCATCATACGAGTAATCAGTCCTAAGACTGGTATGACGAAGTTACTCGCCTTCATTGATTTTAATTTTTTATAAATTTAAAAATAACATGAATGACTATTTCACTATTAAAATAATTAATAAAATTAAAAAAAAATTGGTTACACACGCACATACTAACGTACTAACAGACAATTTGACAAAACATTTATTATTTAGAAAAATATCATTTTTTCGATGTTTACTTATTAGGGCTTTTTTGTAGACCGAATGCCATGGTTTCGCCTAATTTTTTAATCAAAATAGTTTTAGCCGTTTTTGAGATATTTTGAAAAAACGAGGCAAAAAAACAACATTTTTTCTATGCACAAATATAAGTAATACTTGACCATACCCTGAATGGTAAAGTAAAAATAATAATATATGTATTTATTTTACTTGGACAATTTTTCATCAAGATATTATCAATTTAGAATTACGGAAGACTCACACGGAACAGAAAAGGGTCAGTTTATTAAAAAATTTAATTTAAAAAGATCTCTTGAGATTCAGAACATATATATAATATTTATATAATGAGAAAAACAAATATTACTCATTGAATGAATGTTTAGGCTTTCAGGCTGCACTCTAGGTTCAGCCCACCAGCCCCCCCAAGAACCCTGGACTGCCCTTATCAACGATCGTTAGAGTCGACCACGCGAGAGAATTTAATAAAAGACGCCCTTGGCGTTTTATATAAATGCTTTATGTTTATGAGTGTGAGACGTGAGGGCTCCCAAACAGGCTCAAGAGGCTTCGCTTAATGGTAACCATGTCTTTTGAAAGGGCAGCAGCAAGTTGTCCAAGTGGCCAGGAAATGGAGCGAGTTTCGAGAGCCACCAATTTATATTAAATTTTGTGAATAGGGCCATTTTTTCAAGTTCTTAATCTTCTTTTATAAGGAAAAAAATCCTGAATAGAATTAACATAAAATTATCAAGTGATGAATGAATTATTATTTATTTAATGATATTATGCCTACCAACTTAATAAAAAAGAATACAAAGGGGATTATTTGAAAGTTTTAAAAAAATAATCAACAAGTGTGCATTCCAAAGACGCCATTTTGCATTCTACTTTAAATTTGAATACATAGCGTACTAGCAATTTTTACGTCTTTTTTTAAATTTAACACACTAATATCTATACTATATTAGGTATTTACTATTATTATAGTGTGTTAAATTTCAATAAATGATAAAAATTGTTAGTTCTTTAAGTATCCCAGTAGTTAAGTAGAATGGCAAATGGCGTCTAATGACTAACACCCCCAAAGGCCATATTTACGTATATTGTAGTCACAATATAAATTAGACACATTGAAAACGAGTCGACGAGAAATGCCAATAGGGTTTATTTTCCCCCCATCACGTATTAAATTAAATCTATTGAAATTTCATATCTATGAAATATTTTCTTTTATCTTTTATATCAAATAGTTTTTATTAGATTATTTGCACTTTAAAGGGTAGTTTATTCGAAGTCTAATTTGAAAAAACGCTAATTTCTAATTTGAAATAATTTTTAAAAATATGAAATTAATAAATATTATAAAACAATAGATTTTTAATAATTTTATTCAATTTTGAACGAAATTGATTGATTATTTTTTGAGAAACCCAGATAACCGTAAAAATTGACTCGCAGATACCGCGTAACTTGAGACCCAGCCTCTTGATAAAACAGACAGAAAGTATTATAAAAAAGAAAGATAGAGGTCTTATTTTATCAATTTCTTCTAACTGGAGGTTCACAGTATGTCTATTATTTAATAAAATAAGATTTTTATTGAGAATTTTGTAGTTTAAAAGAAATTGTATGAAAAGATTCAATTTCTTCTCTCCGGGAGCGAATCAACTAGAAATGACAAAAAGTTTTATTTTTTTTTCTCATTAGATATTTATTTAAATCTATTGAAATTTTGTAACTGTGTGCTATTTTAATATATCTTTTATATAAAATATTTATTATTAGAAAATTTGCATTTTAAGGGATACTTTATTTGAAGTCTAATTTGTAAAAACGCTAATAACTAATTTTAAATAATTTTAAAAAATAAGAAATTAATAGATATTATAAAACAATTAATTATTAATAATTTAATTTAATTTTGAACGAAATCGATTCAGTACTTTTTGAGAAAATGGTCAAAAACCATGAAAACCGCCATGAAAGGCCGTTTTAGAAACATTTTTAAAATCCACCTCCATGTCACAAGTCAATGTTTTGTTTCATATGACTTTTTAACTTTTGTCAAAGGCATCTCTTGCTTTCAAAAAACGGCATTCCAAAGACGGATTGCGATGTTTTTGACCATTTTCTCAAAAAGTACTGAATCGATTTCGTTCAAAATTGAAGTAAATTATTAATAATTAATTGTTTTATAATATATATTAATTACATATTTTTAAGAAAAATTTCAACAGAGTTATTAGCGTTCTTTCAAATTGGTCTTCAAATAAACTACCCTTTAAAATGCAAATTTCCTAATAATAATTTTTTTTATATAAAAGATAAATGACAATAATACACAGATACAAAATTTCAATAGATTCAAATAAATATCTAATGAGAAAAAAAATAAAACTATTTGCAATTTCTAGTTGATTCGCTCACGGAGAGAAGAAATTGAATCTTTTCATACAATTTCCCTTAAATTACAAAATTCTCAATCAAAATGCTATTTTCTTATATAAAGACATACTGTGAACCTTCGGCTAGATGAAATCAATAAAATAAGATCGTTCTTTTCTAATTTATAATTCTTTTGGTCAAGAGGCTTGGTCGCAAGTCCCCCGGCATCATCGAGTCATTTGTTACGGTTTTCTAGCATTTTACCATTTTTTTAAAATCTAATCAATCAATTTCGTTCAAAATTCAATAATAATCGATTGTTTTATAATATTTATTAATTTCATATTTAATAAAAAAATTTAAATGAGCTATTAGTGCAACTCGACTTGAGTTCTTTTATAAAATATAAAAATGAAATTATTTTATAAAATATTATAATATTAAATTGGCATTTTTTTTGTAGGTATATACATTAGGGTGACCCTTATTTTGGGTATTTTCTAATTTTTACGCCGACCGAGGCTCTTATGGTTCGAAATAGATAGATATTTCTAAGCACTAATAAGAAAATTAAAATTCTTGGGCAAATTCAAAGCTTACCAAGCAAATAATGGATTTAGTGAAGGGTGCACCTTTAAAGGGATACTTTTGGTGTTTCGAGAATGCCTAGTCTTCGGTCTTAAAAGTGATTACCGTTGCAGAGAGATAAGAAAGTATTTGATAAAATGTTCTGATTGGTTTATGGCTAAGAACACGAAGTCTCTCTGGTTGTCCCAGTTTGGGGGAAGCCCAGGTTGCGATGGAAGTCTCGCAGCGTCCCTGAGGACTCGACCGCTGCCAAAGGGCTTATCGCCTCTGATCTAAAGGCCATATGTGTCACGTGTTAAGCGCCCCTCGGGATCCGGGGGGGAAACTCACAGTCAGTCAGCCACGTGCTCAAAAGATAGATAGATTTCACCCAATCGAATTTTAAATCAAAATTGAAAAATAATATTTATCATAGAAATGATATTTTCACCCGACTGAACGACTTATATATATTATTATTAAATGGAAAATTATTCCTAAAAAGCAGTGCGAAAGTGGGGATGGATTTTATTAGAAGCTTCAGCAGCTAAGTAAACTAAATTGATCTGATTTTCCGGTATTTGGTTAAATACAAGTTGAATGTATATTTTAAGCCCAGTTTGAGAATATTTTCAGCTTGTTTTCTTTAGAATTCAGTTAAGCCGTAGAAAAACACATACAAAGTGAGGCCATTTACATCAAACACACATTACACTTTAAAATAGAAATATTTATGCTTAAAAAATATTTTTTTCTTTTAATTTTCAGCTCATTAAAAAAAGATTACCATGATGTAATGAATGAGAGGTACTTAAAACCATAAAATAAAAGCCATTATTATTATTTCTTTTAAATTATTTTTGACTTAAATATATTTTGTGGTGGATTTCATGAACTTCGAACTTATTTTAAATCTTTCCAAAGGCTGCAAAATGGGAAATACGACTAAAATTATGAGCCCTTGAAACCCTGAAGAAGGAGGGAAAAATCCTCCGAAACGTCGGTTTAAAAGGAAAGGAGGAAGGATTCCAATAAA
Source organism: Forficula auricularia (assembly GCA_024734495.1). NCBI lineage: Eukaryota > Metazoa > Arthropoda > Insecta > Dermaptera > Forficulidae > Forficula > Forficula auricularia. The sequence goes on from JALMQS010000084.1 coordinate 3,814,702, forward strand.
TTACACCTTATTTTATATGTGTTAATTTTTTCTTTCCTCACTACCTCTGGGCTGCCTTCCATTACATTCAATTAAAATTAATTTATATTAATTTGTTACTTATATTATTCAGGACACTATCAATAGTACGACTCAACACAGGATTGTTTTTTACCTTTAACCAGGGTGTCCCCTAGATTTATGACCCCCTCCCCCGTTTCATTAAAAGTAACCCCCTCTCTCCCATTTTATTCAGTTCTAGCTTTTTATTACTCTTTTTCTGTTGACTTTATGAGACTTGACCGCTTTTATTTTTAGTATATAATCCTAAAATCCAACAATTTTCAAGCCCCCCTAAAAAAAATTCAATGACGCAATCTGTGTCTTAACCTCCCCTCTGTGAGCACCTCATTTTTTGTACCTCAGAAGTAATTATTAGTATTTTATAATTATTATAACGCTGGATTCAGGCTTCAAAATTAAATTTTCAAAATACCAAGATTAATAGGATTTTAAAAGATCTCTTAAACAAAATAACAAATTCAAGTACAAAAAAATATAATAAATATCCTTAAATTTAAAAACAAAATATGGAAATGAAAGACGTAAAAAAAAGAGATTAAGAAATAATAAAATAAAAAAAAGCGAAAATTTAAATTAAACCAAGTGTGCCTCGATAATTATAATATAAAATGCACTTAATAAAATATACATTTTAAAAAGTTTTAAGTATCATTAAGGGATCAGTGAGAGAGACAGAAGCTACCCTTTCTTTTACAAAAAAAAAAAAAAAAAAAATACCATCTGCATATCTGCATTCCGAGGCCCTTTTTTCCTCTCCCCCCCCCCCCTCTTCTTTCGCCATTATGCAAATGAACCCGACACATCAGAGCCTTTAAGCCACAAGCAAAAACCTAAGTTCATAAATGACTATATAGATATATAAACACTTGGGTTTTTTTTATTTTATTTTAAGCTTAGTGGTCAACACATTTTAAGACAGAAGAGATAAAACTAAAATTAAGCTATTTTGACACAGTTTAATCCTATATAAGTATTAATAACAACATTCTTAATCCTTAATGTTTCAATTATAAATTGTAGATTAAAATAATTCAATGAATTCTAAAATATTACATTCAGTAAATATATTCTACTACACTGATAAAAATATCTTATCTAATTTTACTATAAATGAACTGGACTTTCACATTCTCACTTATTTGAAATCATCGCGACAATTCTAATTTACACGCATTTTTATTAATTCAATCTGATTAAAATTTATACACTTGATAAGTACACTAATTTAAAAAAAAAAACAATCGTAAGTGGAGTTTTTGAGAAAATAAAAAAAAAAAACGAAAAATCTTTCATGTAAATGTCCACTTCCGGTGTTCCAATTTCAACCAAAAGCTTGCTGTACTCTTTCTAGCTTCTAGCTTATTTGAATCTCTTAGCTCTGACACTTATGGTTGCGAAACGTAGGGGAGTACATACATACGTACGCAGTGACCAATGGATTTTTGACTCCTGGGGACCACAATATCCGGATTTATGTCTTAAATCGATTTCTTCCAAAATGAAATTAACTTTTTTCATCTCTGAGATATTTGTATATTTTTAAAATAAATTTCTTTTTATAGTTTTTTAAGTCTTTTTTAAAACTAAAAAATTGGCTATCCCTAATTGTTTTTAGGAAAACAATGATATTAAATTTGTAAAATGTGTTTCTGTATTTCGAATTTTTTTCAGAGGCCTTAAAGGATATTAATTATATGCAGAGAAGTTCGACTGTACACATATATTTATTCAAAAACCCCTCTTTAAATAATAATTATGATTGCGGTCTAGAAAGAGCAACCCTAGCGGAGTCTCTGACAAACAAAAATTTAAAAGGCCTCGTGTATTCGGTTGCCTATTTACAGGGTCTTAGAATAATGAATTTTTACCAATTAGTCCAGGCAAATTACGATTTTAACAGGAAATAATTCCAGGTAAAGATTTTATTGCTGGAATATCTTTATTGGTACTCCAATATTACTACCCTAAGTTTTCCCCCAAATCTGTGTTGTGGAAATTTTCTACGCACCTCAAAATGAGAAAATTTCGGAGTTTTTACAGTTTTTCTTGAATAACTCTTAAAACGGCTTATGAAATCAAAAAGATATTGATTGGATAAATTAAATCTCTTTAAATTATGCGTAAACGGGTAAAAATTTCAGCTATTTAAGTTCAGTAGAACCGGTACTACTGGTTGTCAAAAAACAGCCCCGGGATCACTTTTGAGTATCCCTAAAACTCGTACTTTTTTCGATTTTCTCCCATTTTGACAATGAAGGAGCACGTTTTCGACAAAGACAATTCTATACATTTTTAAACTAGATTAAATTTGCTACAATTTAAATAAAGTTTTATCTTAATTGGATAATGGTAACATGAGGTTGAAGTTTTGAAAAAATGCAATTTTTGCAGTTTTTCCCTCAAAAAATGAAAACTACTCATCCTAGAAAGTTGATTTCTATCTCATTGTCTAGGATATATAATAAACAGATATTAATTTTTATAATTTTTAAAGAGTATTTCATTCATATTAGAGTATATTTATTTATTTTTATTTTCATTATGTAGTAAAAAAAAGATTGAAATGACTAATTATTTTTATCCTAAATGAAAGCTTATCTGAATATATATATGTATATATATTTTAAACCTACATGCTATTTAATATTAACAGAAATAATAGAGATGTAGGTTAGAGATTGACTTAACAAACGTTTCAAGATCGAGATTAATTCAAATTACTTTCTACACGGCTGACTTTATTTTATTTTTGCCATTTTTTTTTCTTTAGTCCTTGCTCGGAGATGAATCTTTTTGATATTTTTACAAAAAAAAATTCTTTGTTAATTAAAATACTTCGGTGTGTTTAATGTGCTTCACGTGATTTTCACTTACTCGGAGTTAATTATAAACCAAAATAACTGAATATGTTATTAAGTAAAACATAATTAAATTAAACGTAAAATTGCATTTATTTAATTGTATTTTATTTTTAAAAGAAGCAGATTAAAATAAATGGACTAGTCTGGAAATAACGCTTAATTTTTTTCATGAAAACTTTATAAATTTTCCTATATATATTTGATTTTAAGAGAAGGCGTTTTTAAGATGGAAGGGATATAATTTTAATTATGATCAAAAAATGGTAAGGAAAAATTTAGTCTTAAAGATATTATTCGGAAAATTGATGTGTAACAGTTTCTAATCTTTTAAAAATTGAGCAAACTATAGATTCATACGTTAGACTGGCTTGACTAGAAGTATTAAGTATAAAGTTTTTATAGTATTAGGAGAAAGCACTTACAATATTGAGAACACGAACATGTAGATAATATTCTAATCAATGTTACATCACTCACCCATAATAAATAACAATTAAAACAAGAATAGTAGGGAATTGGAGTTTTTATTAAATGGGCCAAACGTTTCGTCGATTTATTTCGACGTCCTCGGTGGCTAGAATGATAAAACAGGAAATCAGAAAAAAATTATAAATACATTGATTACAAATAAATTTAAATAAATTAAAGTTATAAATATCTGATCTTATCACTCTTTGTCAAAAAACAATTCCACTATGCGAGGAAACATCTTTAATCTTTTTCATTATTTCTATAATACATTCTTGGCTTCAATTACTCTCACAATCTTGAACTTTTTCCCTTTTATATTTTTTTTTTTTTTTTTTTTTTGGGAGCCGGGTTGGCTCAGTCGGCTAACGCACTGGCCTCGCTTCGGCATCGATCGATTATGACGATGTTGGAGTGGGAGGCCGGAGCTCGATCCTGGCTGGCAAATAAAAATTTCTACTGGCTAAAACTCGGCTCCCTCACTAACCCTACTAACACTTTACTTATGTGCTGTCTAAATGGGCTTTGTTCCCGGTGACATTAAATAAATAAAAAAAAAAGATTTATTTTTAAATTTATCTCTACCCCTGGTCAGGTTTTAGCCGGATGCCTCAAGTCGGATTCGAGCCCGGGCCCACTTGGTTATCAGGCTGAAACGCTAACCCCTAGCCTACCCGACCTCTTTTTTATTTTTAAAAGGGAAAAAAGTTCAAGATTGTTGAGTAATTGAGGCCAAGAATGTATTATAGAAATAATAAAAAAGATTAAAGATTGAGGGAGACAATAAAAGAGTAGTGTCTTCTGCCGGAATTATAAATTTTATTTATTTATAACAAGATAATAGTTTCGAGGATTTGCCCTCTTCATCAGTATATTACAATTGATTCACAGGAATTAATTTATGAATCCTGATGTGAATCAATTGAAATAGACTGATGAAAAGGGCCAAAGCCTCGAAACTATAGTCTCGTTATAAATAAATAAAATTTATAGTTCCAGCAAAAGACACACTCTTTTATTGCCTCCCTCAATATATAAAAAATGCGCTACTTTCAGCACAAAAAACTTTCAATTTAAGATTAAAGATGTTTCGTCGCATAATGGAATTTTCTTTTGACAAAGAGTGATAAGATAGGGTTCTTATAAATTTAAATTTATTTGTAATCAATGTAGGTATTTGTAATTTTTCTAATTTTTGTTTTATCAATCTAGCCACTGAGGAAGTCAAAATAAATCGACGAAACGTCTTTAATAAAAACTCTGTTTATTATTTATTGTCCAATTCTCTACTATTCCGGTTTTAATTCTAATCAATTTTATTCAAAATTTGAAATATATAAAACCACTGAAATCGAAAGTACATGTTCATGTACACTACTAATATTGTAGAAATATATTGCAAAAATAAATTCGAGTATGCCCTAGCAACTTATTTAAATATTTTTTTTTAACGATGATATTTAATTTAGTATTGAAGGGGTTAATACTAGTCTCGCCCGGGTGATAATTAAAATCAAGTTATTTTCAAATGCTGGGAGAAAAGGCTATTAATTAAACTCCCTCGTGTATTCTGATGAGTTTATCTCATTAAAAATGTGCGATCTATATGGTTTCAGTTGAAACTTCTATTTGGGTTCTTTTTCTGTGTGTGTTTATTGCGAATATATTAAAGCGACTCTAGCTCTAGCTCCCTTGCTCCAAGATGTTGAGCTTATCTTCGATCAGCGAGGGGTTAGTGGAATGTCGGTTGGGGTTCCCCCTGGGCCATTTTTCATCTGCGGTCGTGTCCTGTCCAAGAAGGTCGCGTCAGTGTCGGTTGCCGCCCTTTCCCGTCCCCTTGGCGAAAACTTAAGACATTAGCCAGCCAAACACGTCAATCAGTCAGCGATGGGGGGAAATTTGTAAAAACTTCCTCTCGCGCGCGGTGTCAAAGTCGATTTAGTGGAAAGATGTCCATTTTGCATCCAATGACACATGAAATCCCCCCCGCTCGATGACAAAGAGTGATGGAGGACTAGGGCTGATGTGCAAGGGGGAACGGGACGGGAACACTCAATGAAGACGGAAGGAAAAGAACACAAGAAGATGATGAGGTGCTTCAACACTTCATTCCAAAAAAATGATTTCTTTGGAAATTACTAATGTCATTTTATAAAAAATAAATTAAATGTGTCATCTTATTTATTTAAATATTTTTATTTATACGAGCTTCTCTAATTTTTAAAGAAATAACATTTTTCAATTTTCAATCTTATTATCTACTCTTATTAAACGAGCAAAAATTGTTTATATATTTATTTGTTTGTGCCTTAGTTCTATTTTTAAAACGGCTCTACGGGTTTTGATAAAATTCACGGGTTAGGGAGTTTTTGGGTTGACAATTCGATCTGTCACGGTCTCATCTTCGACAACATTGTTTTTGATGGGGTTTTTTGTAATCAAATTAATTATTCTCAGGTAGAAAAATGGCAATCTTGGGCTTTTAAAAAAGGTTACTCTTTTACTTTTGTGCCCATACAGACAATGGTTTGGATTAATTCATTGTTCTCACCTTGAAGAAGTGTTGTGATTGTGGTTTTTAACATATTTTGATCTACCTAAACGTTGGAATTATTAATAAACGTTTTATAATTGTTTTTATAAAGAACCTTATTTATTTAATAGAATAAAAAATAATCAAGAATTTATTTAAAATATTTTTTGCATAACCAGCTCTCAATTATCTGAAAAAATAACACATTTTGATAGGTTTTATTTATTGTACTAGATGAAGAAGGAGGTATCATTCAAAGATGGAATCGCTGGGTTCAATAAAAGACCTTTAATAAGACGTTTCGGTCTGAATTTTATTTGGCCATCTTCAGTCAATTAGGCTTAAAAAACTTTTAACAAATAGATATTAATTGATATATTTTATACAAAATTATAAGTTGACCAAGTTGGTTGTTTAGACTTACAGATATACACAAAATGCGGTACACATGTGATCGAACCAAGCCTTGTCAAAAATAAAAAAAAATTTAGCTTCATGTAAATTTATAACGTGCCTGGACCCAAAAGTTTCAGAATGAAAGTAATGAGTTTATATAAATTTGGTGGAGAAATACTATATATTTATTTGTATTTTTTTTAATTTGAAAACGGCTCTCAAATAAAAATCGACATTTTTAACAGAATTTTAAATTAAAAATAATATTGAAATAAAGCTTTTAACTGAAAGAAAAAGTTACAGATCATCGCTCGGTGCCTCCAGGTACTACATATTAAACGAGCAATTCTTGTATATATAGAATCGGTTTCTCGAAAACGGCTCTAATGATTTGGATGAAATTCACGGGTTATGGGGTTTTTGGCTTGATAATTCAATATGTCACGGTCTCATCTTCGGCTAAGCTATTTTTGATGGGTTTTTGTTAATTGAAATAATTATTCACAGGTGGTTGTTTGAATAAACATTTATAATCACATTTTTATTCAATTTCCTTTTAATGTAAAGAAAATTTTTGATTTTTTTTAGAAACTTTTTAAAATATAAAATACTAGGTAGGTTTCACATAAATAAAAGATCAGATGCTTGTTTAGCACGACTCTATATACTATATATATTTCGGGATATAAGCACATCTTCAGGAGTTTACAAAGGACAATTTTTATTACTATTGTTTTTTTTTTGATTTTTGAAAATTTCGAAAAAAATTTATTCGCCATATTAACACCATTATTAAAAGCACTTTTGGGTATTGAATTCTCTTTTTTTAGTTCTTTTAGTTTGAATTGATTTTTATCGTTAGCTAGTGTTTAAAATAAATAATTAATATTTTAGTTTGTTGGAAGAAAATAAAAATAAAAAATTTGAAATCGAAAAAAAATAGTAATTATCATATAACCACTCTCAATAAAATTAAAATAAAAAATTATCAAAAAAATCGAAGAGTACATAGAGTTTCAAAATCAAGTTTATCGTATATAAAAACATTTTAGATAATTTTCTTGTATTTTTTTATTGAAGTATGTAAAAAACAATAATTTCAAAAAAACATTTTGACTTTGAACTATTTCTAAAAAAGTTATGAGCAAAAACACGAAATTCGATATGTTTTAAACCGGTGATCAAAAAAATTTCAAAATTTACCAGGAAGAGTTTTTTAATGGGTACTAAAAAATGTCAAAAAATAAAAGAAATCAAAATCATAAAAAAAAAAAAAAAAAAAAAAATTAAAATTTTTCTAACCGTGCGATTTGGCATGGAATACCCCATATCTCTTTTAACTAAAGTAAAAATAAGACGAGCAATGCTCGGAACTATTAAATATAACCCTTCAATGTTTGCAATGAAATTTTATTCAACTCCCCAGCTTGAGTGCAATTTCAAGTGACTTTAATGCCCGGGCTACGTGATGATATCTTAATAATTTAACTCGATCTCTCGTTTCGAATTCCTGTAAAAATGTTTTCCTAGCGAAGTAGCTCTATTATCATATCGATGAAACTTTCTCTCGTTCCTTTCCACATTGATGACTCCATTATAACGTCCAACGCCTTTGAAATGGCTTTTTTTCTGTCTTTTTTTAACAGTTTCAATTTTCATGTTACAAGTAATTTAAGAAGCTTTTTGAAACTATCCTATAAAATGAATATTAATCGGCTTGCTGCTGCTGCTCCTGCTGTCTTGAGTAGCCTGTATTCCCCAAGTAGCAATCAAAACGATCAGGTTACCCTCTCACGTGAGACCTCCTGTGTGTTTGTGTCTGTCTACCTGTCATTTCGATGAAATTTTTACACAATTGGGAAATTTGAAACCGCTGAGGAAAAGTGGGAAAAAAATTTATGTTATTTTGTTGCAACAACAGGTCATTCAATCAATCAATCAATCATCTCTCAACCAACACTTTTTTTTGAGTTAATCATATACTATTATTATATTTAAAAAGGGGTGGTTATTTTTGAGGTTTTATGCCATACGACTGTCTCTCTTTCACCTTGAAACATGAAAGATTTACGACTTCCGTGTAGTAATATCTTTTAATTAAAAACAATAAAATTCTTAACAAGTGATAAAGTCTACTTTTAATTTCATAATTACCGATAGGACGTTTTCCTGTCTTATAAAATTTTCATATCAAAACATACTTATTAAGCTATATATTATTTAATATAATTTAAAGTCTTTTAATAGGTATCATTTGAACAAAATACTATTCATGATGATTCATAAGAAAAAAAATCAATAAGGTTGTCTTCTGCTTGATGTAAATAAACATACAGTGTGTCCCGTTCTTCCCTATCACAACGATAAACCGTGAACAGGGGATAGGGCAGATTATGACAGTCCAAAACTTAAATTTTTTTTTAAATAAATGTCTCATAGTTTTTGAGTTATAAAACTGAAGATGGTTTTATATAATTAAAGCTGAAACTGTTTTCTATAATTGGGAGTTTTTTATTCGAGAGAGGCTTCCTTTAATGTATGAATTCCTCGCTAGTTGATTTTTACAGGAATAGTTTCTTAAAGTAATAAAGAATAACGCTACAAAATTTGGTCAAGATAGGAGAGAGTTATAATTTTTGCCCCCACTCAGATTTTGGATAGTTGGGAGTTGAATTTCAAAAAATCCTGAAATCACATTTTAGATATTTGTATTTAGAATTTTATTAAGTAAAAATCAAGTAGATATTATTATTATTATTATCGTTCTTAATTGAAAATGCATAATTAGTGTAAACACATTGCAAAGATATTTTGCCCCTTTTGACCCCTTTAGGGGTCGAATTTCAAAAATCCTGAAATCATTTTTTACATATTTTAATTTAATATTTTTATAAATAAAAAGCAAGTAAATATTTTATCGTCCTTAAGAGATATCGCATAATCAGTGAAAACACACTTTGCCCCCTTTGATCCCCTTAGAGGTCGAATTTCGAAAAATTCTTTCTTAGTGAGCCCCTATGTCCTAGATGTAATATCCTCTTCAAATTTCATGTTTCTAAAAAAGGCCGATGTAGGGAGATATGGCTGTTCACAGATCCGAAATTTATAAAGGAGAGGATTTCAGCGAGTAGAAAAGCCTCTGTCGAATAAAGTTCCCGATCAAAGTAAGCGTTTCGGTTTTAATTTGATATAATGCCATCATCAAATTAAAGTCGAAACGTTTTCTTTGATTGGGACTTTTATTCGACAGAAGCTTCTCTACTGGCTGAATTTTCTCCTTTATAAATTTTCGATCATGTAAAAAGGTCGAATTTTATTTGCAGGCAGAATTAAATTAAATTAAAATAAACTGTGCATAGTTTTGAATATAATTGCAATTAAAACAAAAAATTATATTTTATTTAAAAAAAAAAAAAAAAAAATTATATGTTTATTTTATATGTATTTAGTACATATTTATTTTCTTGCATAATTCAATTTTTAGAGATATAGTATTATAATATATTAATTTCTACCTTTAAATAGAATATTGATTTCTCTTTAAAAAAAAGAAAATCTTTCACTTAATAACTATTTTATTTATCCTCATGTTTTAAAATGTGCTTGATTCTCGTTGGGTTGAATTATTAACATCTTTAAAACATTTATATAAGATAATAATTGTCAATTTTTCATTTGGAATTTCAATCAGACAATTCCTTTGATACATTTTTATATTTATTTTTCTTCTTTTTAAACGTTTATCGATAAATCTATTTAATCCAGGTGGATTGTTTTTAATAACTGGCATTTCAAGAGAGTAGATGATTATCAAATAAATGTAGAGAGGCGTCTTATCAAATACAGGAGGGCGTTTTCAATTTGCAAATTGTCTAATACAAAAAAATCACTGTTTGGAGCAAGGGTTGTTGCTAGGGGAGGGGGTTGTATTGAGTGGGAGTGTTTACAGCTGTTTACAGCTGTCTGTTCCATTCTCGAAATGACCGCCTTCTAAATTACTGGTTACAATCGAACAAACGGCCAGGCAATACTGCTCCCATGTTTCCAATGCAGCTGTCTTTAATTCCACCTTTCGATAATATCCGGACTGATCTCGATGAAAGAGAGAACGAAATAATGTCCTTCGAAATTGATCCAAGTAGCAAACAACAGACGTTTCGATTTTAGATTAAGCCAGGTGCGAAATCAAAAAGAGAAGAGGATATTGGTCGGATGATTCTCGGCCCAATTTATTGGGAGGATAGAAAAAAGCTGGATGTAGTGGTTCATTCTTACAATACGCTGCCTCTATATTTAAGCTATTTATTTTCAATTGAAAAGGTTTTGTTTTTCCGAAGAGTTGTTGATTCATAAAGAGGAATCACTGAGCTTGTCTTCTGCTTGATGCAAATAAATTGTATAAACATATATCAGATTGAAGTATTTTTTGGGGGCGGACTGATAAGTGAATTAAATGGATTTTGATGAAGTAGTACAAGATTGAGATTCATTACCTTCATTCACCCGTTCATCTTCATCATCACTTATATTCAATCGTGGTCTCTTGGCATGTATTCGCGGGGGCGGGTTTCGGGAGTGAGCGTCTCTTTTTTGGCGTCTCTCTTTTATGGTGTATCTTTCCCCCCTGCTGGCTCTCTCACCTTCCTTTCGCTGGAGCTTTCTTTCTTTTTCGCACACACTTATTTTTATTTTTCTCCTCTTTGTTTTATGTTAATTATTCTTTTTTACTGCTCATATGAGGCAAACTGCCTCAGAGCATTGTGTAAAGTTAAATTGTAAGAATTATGAATGAATAAATAAATAAAAAAAAAAAGATTCAAAAAAGAGAGATAATTATAACTATATTTTTTATTCAAAACCGGGATTTCGGACGTTTATTCCCTACTTCTTCAGTGACCTTTCAAAACTCTGAAGGAGGAAATAACCATGCGAAACATCGGTTTTGAATAAAAAAGATATATACGTTATAACTATCTCTCTTTTTAACCGACTTCAAAAAAGGAGGAGGTTCTCTATTCGATTGAATTTTTTTTTTTTTTTTTTTTTTTGTGCCTATGTTACCTCATATCTCCGCCAATTATCAACCGATTTTGAAAAATTTTTTTGCTTTGGGTCCAGTCTAGCTTCCGATTGGTCCCATTTTTTTTTCGATTTTTTTTCATAGGTATTAGACCTTTTTTATTAGGTTTGTTTAGGTTTGTTTAGACCTAACCTCTTTGTTTATGAACCGATTTCGATGGTTCTTTTTTTATCCGAAAGGGGGTGTCTTAGGGATGGTGTCATATTAATTTGGTCAAGTTCTGATGATATAATCACTATTAATAACATCACTAAAAAGAGAAAAATAAAAATTTTTAAGAAAAAAATAAAAACCGACTTCAAAAATTAAGTGCAACAAATATAAAAATACACTAAAAGGTATAAAATAATTATTATCTTATTTAGTTACAACTAAACGACGAAATATTAACACGAAATTACTTTTTGAAGTTGGTGCCAAACATATACCTTTTATGAATCGCACTCGACGGATCTTACTTAGTACGTTTGGCGGGTACGCTCGCTTATAGGTATAGTTTGTTTGGCACCGACTTCAAAAAGCAATTTCGTGTTAATATTTCGTCGTTTAGTTGCAACTAAATAAGATAATAATTATTTTATACCTTTTAGTGTATTTTTATATTTGTTGCACTTAATTTTTTTGAAGTCGGTTTTTATTTTTTCTTAAAAATTTTTTAAACCTTAGAGTGCCTCATCAAAATCCATCCATATATTATTTTTTTGAGATCATAGTTTCGAAGGAGAGGCTTAGGTTGCCCAAAACAGGCCTGGTACAATTTAAACTTCAATCTACCATTATTATAATATTCTAAATACTTTGTAAATTCACGTAAAGTTTTTAATAAAAATTGTACTTTAATAAGTACTTAAATAAATAAATAAATAGTTTCGAAGGTATGGTCACATCATGGTCAGTCTTTTAATTAGAAAATTTTATCTATTATTTCTCATGGGTTCAATTACCCGATTTAAAATGGAAAAAAAATCGTTATGATGTTATAGCAAGCTATGATCCCCCCTTACAGTCTGGGGTTAGAATTGGTACAGAATATCCCCTACTTGTTGTAAGAGGCGACTAAATGTGGTAAAGCGTTGTATTGACATCCACAGCTCGGAAAAATTTCACTTTTTAGGATTCCGTTCAAAAGTGAAAAGTGACCCTATTAATGTCACTACAATTTATGTCTATCGACTGTCTAACGTTGTACCAATTTTACATAATCACAACCTATTTATTTAGTATATTAATTTATTAATATTAAAAAGTGAAAAAATATCAAATAAATATTTAACATTAATGAAGCTGTTGAAGCTTTTATTTTTGTGATTAATTTTATTAGTAGTTAAAATTTTATTAAAATCGCACATAATTAATTATAATTATTTATTGAATAGGAATAAATAATACAATCTATATAATAAAAATGAATTTCTGTTTCTTTGTAAGCGCAGATCTCTCAAATGCCTGGACCGATTTGCCTATTTTTTTTTTAAATGTTCGTAATAGTCCAATTCAGGTTAATACGTAAAAAAAATTGGAAAAGTTCCCCTGAAAATTGGAAAGTTCAGGAAAAACTAAAAAAAATTCAGGTTAGCCAACATAGCTTGCCAAACAATGAAAGAACTAAACTAGCAAACTAAACATGTGTTGCGGGCCCTGTTTGTGAGATTTTTGAGTGCCATTCATTCTTAATAGTTCTAACCACATTATCGTTGAAGAAGAATTTAATAATGCAACAAAGATTTAAAAAAACTATCTATTTTTTTAAAGTACATTTAAAAACAAAAATTTTAAAAAAACTGCAACGGACCGTTTCTAAACTTTATCCAAATTCATTTGAAATATTAATATGTTTATTTCTTTATTATTAATCAGATATCACTTGCAATTTGCAATTCATGTTGACTTTAGTTCAAAAATAATGATCGATTCTCATTTAACAGTCGAGGAATAACCATTCTACATTCGATTTTTGACGTTTCGGTTTATATTGGTAGCCATTGGTGAAGACATGGAGGAATCGACTTAAAATCAAAAATAGCAATCGATTCTTACCTAATACTTGAGGAATAACAATTCTACATTAGATTTTTGACCCTTCGATTATTATTGGTAACCATCGCTGAAGACATGGAGGAATCGACTTAAAATCAAAAATAACGATCGATTCTTATCTAATACTAGAGGAATAACCTTATTGCATTACATTTTTGATGTTTTGACTATTAATGGCAAGCTCTACTGAAAACGTGGAAGAATCGACTTAAAATCAATAAGACTAAATTCTTTTATGATAAACAACTCAAGCTTGAGAATAAGAGAATTTTTTATAAATAGATTGTATATATTAGGTTAAAAATAAAATGAGAGAGTCTTCTGTTTTTTAAATAAAATAATTTTTAATTATTTCTAGAATTGTATATACTTCTAGATTGTACTTATATACTTTTGTGTCTAGCAAAATGAATAATAATTGTAATTTTCAAGTCTTCTTATCTATAATAATACCTACATATAATATAACTTTTTTTATTTTCCCCTTTATGATAACAAGTGGATTTTTAATTCATTATAAATATTTGTTTCATCTTATTTGTTATGAGTGTATTTTGCAGTTAAATAGAATCTTAAATTATATCTATTTAAGACTTTATAATAAATCAATTATATTTATACTCTGTAACTAATAAAACATCAATAAAAGCAGCCACGTGGGGGTCCAGGGGCGAAGCCCCCTGGCTAATAAGGCCCGCCGAAGGCGGGCCTTGAAGCTAGTACTTAATAAGAACTACGACGTTTCGATCGACATATTCGTTCTATATCAAAAAATATGTATATACTTTATTTATTTATTTTTAAATTGAAAGTTTTTTTTAGTCACAAACTAATAAAAGACAATAATTTTATTTAATTATTATTATTTATTAATTCACTAAAGAACTACCTACCGAGAATAACTTACTTAAAATAATTTAAAAATTAAGTCACTTAAGATCTGTAAGAAATTTATTTATTTATTAAATAATTTCATAATACCTAGGAGGTAGGTAGATATATGAATTTGAAAAAAAAATTAAATAAATTATAATTAATTTAATTACGAGTCCGGGAAAGAATTAATTCCCTAAAGTAAATTTGTTTAAAATTAATTGAAAAGAAATGTAATTTAAAAGTCCAAACTCACTTGAGGGATCCATAACAGGAGCAGAGAGAGATATATATATAGAGTTGAAACAGAGAAACAAGTAAGTACCTGGAACAAACGAAAACGTTGATTTTAATTATAGTATTATTAAATTCATCCCTTGAGAGATGTTAAGCATATAATATAATTCACAATAAATGTTAATACATAGAGAGAGAACAAAATTCATTTAATATAAACAGGTAACGAGTTGCTTGTTTGCTTAACTGGAATTTTACCTTCAATTAACTGATAATCTTTATCTAATCAAAAGGTTTTACAATTGGATGAATAAAAATAACAAGACCTTCTGACGTGTTCTGGCTGGCTATGAAGGAAAAATAATATTCTATTAAACGTTTCGAGTTTATAAAAAAATATACTGTTGTCTATTTGATCATTATTCTTGTCCAATTGATTACGTGATTGCACAATCAGGGCAAATTATTAGCCAGAATGTTGATAAAAAATGGACACAATCAAAGCATTCTCATTTCTGAGGGTTTTGCTTTAAAAATAAAACGGGACCCTCTATTATTTTTGCTACTTTATTTGTCCATCTGTTATTCTGACAGCGCATTTAAGCTTGTAAAGTAAAATAAAAGATATACAAACTTGAAAGTAAAAATTTATGCTCATTAACACAAAACGTAATTTAAAAATTCCGCGCAAAAAACCCAAAACCAGGAGCAAACAACGCATTAGCCATCCCGGCATTTTCCAAGTTGGTCTAATTGGTTAGAAAATAACAAAAAAGAAAAAAAAATGTGAAAATTTAATATAAGATAATACCAATATAAAAATTTAAAACTACAGTGTTTCAAAGTATATAGTAAATTATATAATGCCCATATAGTTACTATATAGTTTGAAACTAACTATATAGTGTCTAAATGCCTATATAGTTACTACATAGATTGAAACATTGTGCAACTAGAGGACGAATTGAATTTATACCTCCCTTCCCCCGTGTTGCGGAGTACGGTACATTGTACTTCCGCCACTACAGATAAATCAACAGTTTTTATTTTAGGCTTTCTAGCTTAAGATTTTCCAGTTCAAAATTCAGAAAAAATCGAATTGTAATAGGGACCGTGCGTTAAACATAGAGGCAGCACTACTGCCGAAGGTAGCGCTCTCTTGTGCTTATTTATTCAAATAATTTGGGGAGAATTGGGGCAAATATTGTATTATATTGTATATTATAACTAAAAGAGTGCACGGAGCCTAGGGGGCCGTGAGCGAGTCTATTTGTCTTGGGGGTTTAATAAATCATCCCCCAAAGCTTAGATTTTCGTTTTCAGTTGCCGATAAAGTCGTGATCGACGGTCCCTATAGATATAAAAAGTTATCGAACGAGTTGCAGCCAATAAGCTGAAATTTGGCAGGCAAGTTTGTTTGTATTTATAAACTGGACTTCAATAACAAATTTCTAACTCAAACCCTTAACTGAGAAATCAAGAAATTATCATAATTTTCAGTAAGTGTATACCAATTCTTGATAAATAATCCACTTGTTGAAAATTTTTATTTAGATAGTTTTGACGCACTAGTAGGGGCCTGGCTTAATTTTTTGTCCCACGGTGGCTAGTTTCAGTTTAGACCACCAGATAGCGGAATTCTCAATTTCCTAATAAGTATATTCTTGATTGATTAGCAAGTCGAGTGGTTTAATCTGAGAGTTAACCGAGAAAGACCTGCTCTGTTTACTAAATTGATTGGATTAACACTTGCTAATTTCACGGTGGTGTTGTTTTTGAGTGCTCAGCTCATCCCTTTAGGCTACTTTTCCCTTCCGGGAATCCCCAGGCCACCTGGTTATTTTTCTTTGATTGAAATTGCAAGGAGCTAATCCCCGGTAAGCTACTTGTCCGAACAGCCCCGTGTAATTGCACCCTCCCTGAGACAATTCAATTATCTGACCATGTCTGGGGGTGTCTGTCGCGCTAATCGCATCTTTCCAGGACAAGGAAGCCGTGTAAGAAAGCGGCCGAGGCCAGGGGGACGAGACGGGGACCTTACCAGAGAATCCCGTGGGAAAGTTACACACCCGAGGCCCCAAACACTTTTCAATATATATAAAGCACTCGTTGTTGGTCACATTTTTCAAACTTTTTTTTTATTATTTCTTTTTACTCATCAAAAAGTTTTTATTGTTTTTCTATGCACCGAGAAGGGAAAGGTTTTTATTTCCTCCTTGTGTCTTCTTAATTTTTTTTTCACGGTTATCCACTCCCCCCGTTCAAAGAAAGATTTAATAATTAATTAGAATTCAAGAACATATGATGAATTTCACGGATCATTTCGAGAGAATAAAAGCAGCTCGAAAGTTGGTCCATTGTCGGCGTCCCCCATTCAGCTGCGGATGCTTTAACATCCAGAGCTACCTCCACGGACTATTAAGTTTTTATTAATACTATTTTTCTTGTTAATATACCTACTACCTACTATAAATATATCTAGATATAAATTTGAAAATTTCTAAATCTAAATAATGAAAATTTTGTCGAATAGGGATCGTGCGTTAAACATAGAGACAGCACTACTTCCGAAGGTAGCGCTCTCTTGGGTTTATTTATTCAAATTGGGGGAATTATAACAAGTAGAAATATTGTTTTGTTTTTGTTTTTATTTATTTAATCTGGAAATATTTAAAAATTTTAAATAAATACATAATAAATAATAATAATAATAGTAAACAAAGAAATGACATATAAACATTTAATAAATACCCCTATTATGTTTACATTTTGTAAGTCTTAACGCACGGTCCCTATAGCTAAATAATTTATATCAGCTTCAAAGCCTTTAAAATTTGAGATATTTGATCAAAAAACCTCGAAATTTTCTGACTTTTTCCAGTTTTTCGCTTATAACTCAAAAACGGTCCATATTTTGTAAATAACCGTCCTATAGTAAATTAAAGAGGACAAAATTTCGCGTCGATTAAAAAAATGAAATGGAAATTTGTTGAGTAGTTCAAATTTTAATTGGGATCCAAAACACAGCACCCCGGATTACTTTTGAATACCTATCCCAAAGCTCGTACTTTTTTCTATTTTTTTCCCATTTTGACAAAGACTACTCTAAACATTTTTAAACTAAATTAAATTTGCTACAATTTAAACAAAGTTTGATCACAATTGGATAATGGTAATCCGTGTCGCAATGAGGTTGAAGTTTTGCAAAAAATCCCAATCTTTGCTTCATAAAATGAAAACCACTCATCTTAGAAACTTGATTTCTATCTCATTGTCTATGAGATTGAGTTGACTTGAACCTTTACTTGAACCACTTTTTTGATAAAACTCTTTGATTTATAGATAGGCATCCTACATTTTCCGGACAGGATATGATCCGAATCCTCAAAAGCGTCATGTATATAATATTGAAAGCGATTTACCTTTATTTAATTTTATCAACTTGGTTTTTCAATATTTTTTGCTCAAATACTCAATTTAACACGTTGGATGAATGGTTGGGCGAGAACAATTTGGGTTGGGCGGTCGCCACACCTCGCTCAACCCTGGCGCCGCCACTGCGGCTCCCCTCCCTAGGAAAATTCCCAAACTACGCTAATGCACACCATAGATATAGATATATTTTTGAAAACTCTCATAAGCAGATAGTAATCACTCTATTGTTCCACTTTTTGGTTATTTGCCTCTTAAGCTGCTGTTGAAATGTTAAGCGGCGTCTTTCAATTCAGGCAATATTTATTTTTAAAAGAGAGGGTTAATATTTTAATTGGGTTTCCATTCTAATTGGATCTGTTGGCAACAAAGAACTCGAAACAAACCATTTTCTCTTGCGCGAAAGAAAAGAGAACAGAAACAGAAAGGCTTTATTAGAATCCATGTTGACAGAAATCTCAACTCAACTCTTCTCAAAGCCACCGAGCGAAATAATCTCCATCCCATACCGCTTCCGTCTCCATATGACGTCACGACCCGCTTGCTTCCACGAGCCCGCCAATCCTTTTCCCTGTCTGTTTAGCTATATAAGAGCGCAATAATATTGCTATTTGATAATTAATATTCCAAACAAACGGCTCGGAACCTCTCTCTCTCTCTCTTACTCAGCCACTCAGAGAGAGAGAGAGTTCAAAATTAAAACAAGCTTATTATACTTGGATCAATGTTTGAACGACGAGAGAAAGAGAAGCAAGTGTATGCGTTTGAGAGGAGAATCTGGTTTGAAAAAGCCAGAAATTATAACTAGGTCCAGTGTATTTTTACTTTCACTTTATGGTTGCTCGGACAGTACCCCGCAAGTCAAAATAAAATCTAATTTTTTTCGACTAAAATTAAAAATTTTAATACATAAATTAATTATTTTAATTTAGATGTTAGGAAACATCATTTTTAATCGGATATATGAAATAATTTAATTAATAAATATAATAAATAAATGTCTTTTGACTCAAGTATTTTTTCGCCTAAAGTAGATCTAACATTAGACCATGAAATAAATAGACACGCCCTGGTGTCGATTTGGTGAGGCCATCATCTCCTATACTTGACGTCATCTGTAGGTAGGAACACCCAGAAATAGCATGGTCACTATAGGAATTATTATACATTGAGATAAATTTATCGTAGTTTAGATTATTTATTTTGGATTCCAATAATCGCAAATTAATATTAAATTAATATAACCAAAATATTTATGCGAGAACGTGACGTCATCTGTAGGCGATGTTGGCCTCACTTCACTATGTGTGGAGAGTAGCAGAGGGCGTGTCTATATATTTCATGGTCTAAGGATCTAACAACCACGCATCTACTAAGTTGTCAGTTGTTGATGTTTCGATGTTATAGTATGGCTATTAAGTTTTGAATTTATAGAAAAGAAAAAATTGTTATTGATTGTAAGTAAAATAAATGTGTTCTGGATTGTTTTTATAAAAGATTATACCTATATACAAAATTTGGTTTGAGTTTGGTACAAACGCGTTTTTCTTATGCGACGTTGCCACACTTTGTCGAGTCACGTGATTAATTTATTTTTAAGTGAAGCGGACTGATATTTTTGATCATTTAGATTTGAATATTTACAAAACCTTGGGTCAGAAAGTTTTTTTTAATGTTACCTACGATAATTTATCTATATAAATAAAAGTTTTCGTTTTTTTCTCATCATAGAATTTGGCTAGATTAATCGAAATATATCCTTTCAGCCAACATTCCCTATTCACTTCGTGTTAAAAGTCCGATTTTTAATAATTAATTACACGAAAACCCTTCGTCAGATCTTTTTCAAAAAATTATTAATATATTATTATTATATCGATTAATAACATATTAAAAATTCAGATTTTTAATCAAACATTGCCTTAATGTCCGAGCAACCTTAAAATCGTTTATTTGGATTTTTTGAGGGTAAAATTAATAAGATATATATATATTGTAAAAATATTTGGCTTTAAACCCTTTTTAACTAAATTTCTTTCAAAATAATAGAAAAAGAATTTATTAGATAAATATGGAAGTTTATTTTTTGACTATTCAGGCAGTCATCTTGAAAACAGAAGAATTTCTTTTATTTGGATTTTCAAATAGCAGAAAATCAAATATATATTCAAAAATATACCTGACAATTCTCTTTTTAACCTCTTATCTTGAAAAAAATTATTGGTTAAATAAAAGTTTATTTTTTGCCAATTCTGGCAGCCATTTTGAAATTATGATAAAACCATTTAAAATCGTTTATTTTGATTTTCAGAGGGTAGAATTAATAAAATTTATATTTTGAAAAATACCCAGCTCTAGTCCCTTTTTATCTTAATATCTTTAAAAATAATAGAGAAAGAATTTATTAGATATAAATGGAATTTTATTTATTTTTGACTACTTAGGCAGCCATCTTGAAATTAAGACAATTTCTTTAAATAATTTATTTATTTGGATTTTCAAATAGCAGAAAATCAAATATATATTCAAAAATATACCTGACAATTCTCTTTTTAACCTTTTAACTTGAAAAACAAAAACACAAGACAAGTCGTAAAAAAACTTTCATATTTATCTCCAAACTTTATTTTGAATGATAATATTCTTATTCTAACTTAAAAGTCTTCAGGGCCAAGGTCGTGAACTTGACTTTATCTCTATTTGTTTTTTGACATCTACCTACGGATGATAATAAATGTCAGGTATTTATTTTTATTTTTTTATCAAATTTATTAGGTACATTCGATTCTGTAACTACTAGATAAATTTGTTTAATATTTAACTTTAGAATTTGAAATAATATATTTTTTTAGTCCGAAAATAAAAACTATTTAATTAATTAGTAAAACCCATAAATTTGTCAATTTTTTGACATTCTACATTAAGTATTAAATAAAGGAACATGACTGATGCCACGGAAACTTTTAAGATAATCACTGAGGCTGTCTAGTCTGGTCTATTATTATACCTAGACACTGATTTTGCCTGTCAATACAAGTTCAGGCCAATATAATATTTGGTTTCTCTCTCAAGTCTACCACAGGGTTGTATTTATAATATGTATATTAATAGATAAATAATAATTCTATAGCTAACAGTACTTGGAAAAATTTAAAGAAACCTCTGACTATAATATCAAAGTACCTGGAGGCACCGAGCAATGCTCGGTAACTTCTTCCTTCAGTTAAAACCTTTATTTTAATATTATTTTTAATTTAAAATTCTGATAAAAAGATCGATTTTTATTTGAAAGCCGTTTTAAAATTAAAAAAAATACAAAGATATATAGTATTCGCCCAATGTACCCCCCACCCCGCTTGACCCCACCCCCGAAACCTCGCCCTACCCCCGGATCCCCTACCACTGCACCCCATCTCCTGCACCTGTTTTGATTCAACCATATGATTCATTTTTATTCATCCAATTGTTAATAAATAAAACCTATCAAAATGTGTTGTTTTTTCAGAAAATTGAGACATGCTTATGTGAAATATATTTTTAAATAAATTCTTGATTATTTTTTATTCTATTAAATAAATAAAGTTCTTTATAAAAACAATTATAAAACGTTTGTTAATATTTCTAACGTTTAGGTTGAACAAAATATGTTAAAATCCACAATCACAATACTTCTTCAAGGCCTTTTAGAACAATGAATTAAGGCAACCCATTGTCTGCGTGGGTACAAAAGGAAAAGGGAAACCTTTTTAAAACCCTAAGAATGGGATTTCTCTACCTGAGAATAATTAATTTGATTACGAAAAAACCCATCAAAAACAATTTTGTCGAAGGTGAGACCGTGACAGATCGAATTGTTACCCCGAAACCCCCTTAACCCGTGAATTTCATCAAAATCGGTAGAGTCGTTTTCAAAATAGAACCAAGATACAAATATATAAACAAATAAATATACAATTTTTGCTCGTTTAATAAGAGTAGATAAGTGGTCTTATTAAAAAAATTAAATACAAAGTTATTAAGTAAACATATTACAATTTACAAGATGAGGGTGGCAAAGACTAACAAAATCCGGGTACCTCTAGTAATTGAATTCATTAAAAAATTATTTTTTCCTCTCAATGTAGATATTTAAAAATGTGGATAATCTTAAAAACAACATTAAACGAATAAATAATTCAATTTATAATTACTTGAAAATAAAATTAAAACTAGGTAAGTTTCATAAATAAAACACAAATTGCTTATGAGCAAGACTCTATACGTATATTTCGGGTTACGAGCTCATTTTCAGGAGTTCCCAAAGAAAACGTGTTTTCTTGCTCATAGGAAATTTCTCTTTTATTTGTAAAACCTACCAAGTAATTTATATTTTTTAAATTTAAATTTTATTAAATATGTTTCACCTAGAACCTACACCATTCTCCCTGAATAAAACATAATTTTTTACCAAGATATCACTTTCGAAAATATATAGCATTAGTTTTAAAAAATCAATTTTTTATTGAAAAACTCCCTAATTTTTATAATTAATTTTATTTTTTTATTTCAAAGCCTAGTAATAGATCATTACAAATAAATTTAAATTATATTAAAATTAATATTTTGAAATTATAGCTATAGGTACCAATAGTTAAAATATATATTTTTTTAAATTAGATTTGACTATGAGGTCATACCGACAATTATATAGAGTAAATACAAATATCAATTATGTACATAAATTGAGAACTTACACTAGAAAAATATAGAAGTTCAAAAAAAACATAAAATTAATATTAAATATAAATACAAAAATAATTAAATTGAAAGATAAATTTCAAATAGTTAATTAATTTTAAATCTATTAGTAAAAGGGGTCTAACCCGCGATAGTTTTTAGCTCTCCTCCAGCCATCTGTATATGATTTTTGAGAGCGTACCGATTCTTGAAAAAAATTTTCAATGTTTGCTTTGATTTGATTATTAAATAATTTATTGTTTTTTTTTGGCTTTCTCGCCATTAACCATATTAGCCATTTTACTTTACTGTATATTAATTAATTTTTTCTCAATTATGTAGGGATCAGATTAAAGTCCGTTTGCAGCGAGTCGGGCTTGAACCCCCGCTAGAATATTGTTATTATTCGACTTTCATTATAGAAAAAATTCACCTTTCTCTTTATTTTTGATTTATTATTTTATTATTAATTATTAACTTTTTAAAGATAATAAGTTTTTTAGTTTTCAAAAATTCAATACTTTTTTTTTACTTTTTTCATTCGATGTTTCTCGACCAACAATTTAACTTGTATTTTTATTTTTTTTCTTAACTTTTCTTTTACAATTTTCTATAAATGATTTCCACCCCCCCCCTCCCCCTCCCCCATCTCTCGTTAACTCTATTGATATTTCGAATTTCCCATAAATTGCCTCATTTTCGACTGACTTCCTGTTCACATTCTATGTATATTATATATATTGTCTACAGACATATAGTATATTTCGTTTCCACTTTACACGAATTGTGGCCATGTAAACAGAACGCATATGATTCGTTGCCCTCGGTTTCTGTTTCTACATGTCAATTATAAATAGCGAGAGGGTGGAAACAAAGCACTCTTGATTGCACGTTATATTTTGAATAAATATCGTAATAAAACGTATTTTTTATTATTATTATTATCAACAGGAACTGGACTAAATTAAAAACACAGATTTTTTTAAATGGGCCAGACGTTTTTCGACAGTTTATTCTGACTTCCTCAGTGGCCTATTTTATCACTCGTTATCAATTATTAAGGAGGTATTTTCGCTCCAGTTGAGTCAAAAGAAGTGTAGTATCTAATATTTAATAAAATAAGTTAAAATACAAATGAAAAATAATAGAATTAAAAAATAAATAGTATGAAAGCCGTAAATGTTTGAAATAAAAACAATTATAAATAAGCTGACGTGTTATAATGTGGCCATCCACTTGACTTTACCATACTCCCTCACTTATATTTAATAAAATTATTTATAATCATGTAGGGGAGGGGGTTAGTTTTTGCATTTTTAGACTCTTGGGTGCCCACTGATTATGTATACAAAATTTGATTGAGTTTGGTACAAGAGCTTAGATTTTCATTTTTGACCCCCCCCCCCATTTTGGGCGGTTAGTTTTTGCAATTTTAGACTTCTGGTGTCTCACTGATTATGTATACAAAATTTTGTTGAGTTTGGTAAATGGCCAAGATTTTCAATTTTTGACCCCCCTCCCCATTTTGGGCGGTTAGTTTTTGCATTTTTAGATTTCTGGGGTCCCACTGATTATGTATACAAAATTTGGTTGAGTTTGCTCAAATGGCTTAGATTTTTAATTTTTAACCCCCCTCCACCCCCCTTAATTTTGGGTCGATATGCACCAAAATCTAATCAGCTCTTAATCTCAATGGACCAAAACTACTTGTGAAATTTGGTTTCGATATTCACACTAGTTTTTGAACTAACTCGTCCACAAAAATTTGCTAACGCACAGATTAACGGACAACCAGACGGACAGACTAACAGACATTTTGACAAAAGAATTATTATCTCAAAAAAAAAAATTTTCGATGTTCACTTATTAGGGCTTTTTTGTAGAGCGAAATGTCATGGTTTCGCTAAATTTTTTTTAATCAAAATAGTTTAAGCCGTTTTTGAGATATTTTGAAAAAAAGAAGGAAAAAAAACACTTTTTTCATGCACGATTACAATACTTGACCATACCCTGTATGGTAAAGTAATAAAAGGTAAGGAGGCGTGGATTTTTTTTTTCAGCGAGGCGTAGTAGCAGAAAGGTTGGAAATCTTAATTAGTCTGATTAACCCCTTCAAATAGCTATTAAACCCCCAAAGGGGTAATTACCCCTATGTTAAGTACCGCGGGATTAGTAGACTCTCTAGCTCTAGCTGGATTTTCTTTGAAAACTTTTCCACTTTTAATACAATTTATTTATTTTATAAAATGGGATTTATGTTTCACAAATATTTAGCAGCCGTTGGTATTTGAAATATTTCATCCTAATGTTGCATTTATTTAAGAATTCAAAAACAGGCATATATTCACATATGTCATAAAAGGAGGAATTTTCAATATAAATGTTGGTTTAATTTTCTTAAGGCAATTATGCCTATAACAATGGTATTAAGACCACTGGAAAAAAAATCAATCAGTCCATCTCAAATATTGACATAATAAGATAAAAAAATTAATGACCCATTAGTAATTATTGAAATTAGTAAATTATCCTAAAGATTTAAAAAAATGTAATTAAATCTTTACCTTGTCAATGTACAGGACGTGTGACCAATTCTCCAAAATAACAAGTCAACAAAACGGCACAAAACGCGACACCCATAAAATACCTATATTAAGGCACTTGCCCCGCTGGCTGGTCAACTCGGAATGAATCAATGCATTTCAATGCAAAATAAGAGCAATGGGAAAAGAATCCCGTTACTTGATTAGATATCAGAAAAGAAAATAATTCCAAATAAAATAAAACGTATTCAACGTGCCCAATTGATTGGAGATTGTTTTTATAATACTAGCATATGTGTCAGGTGATTTTCACTTAACTTTTCCACATAAATTAAAACTAAAACAGGCATAGCAGGGAATCGGACAATCAATAAAAAACAAAGTTTTTATTAAATGGGTCAGACGTTTCGTCAATTTATTTCGACTTCCTCAGCGGCCCATTTCATCTTTTGACATAGTGATTAAATGGCCCACTGAGGAAGTCGAAATAATCAACGAAACGTCTTGTCCATTTATTAAAAACTCTGTTTTTTATTTATTGTCAATTTCCTGCTATTCCTGTTTTAATTAATACTTAGCGTGTGATATACAGTTAAAAATCAACATTTTTTAGGAATAAACTTATAAATAATTTTTTCTGTCTAGTTATTGGATACTTGGACTTTAAATAAATTGGAAGTTAAATTTTTAAAATGTTGATACGTTTCGCATTATATTTTTCTGCTTCCTCAGTCAATTTTTAAACTTAACCTCGTCGTAATAAGTAATATATAGTTTAGAATTACTTATTATACGAGGAGGTTAAGTTTAAAAATTGACTGAGGAAGCAGAAAAATATACTGCGAAAAGTAGCAACATTTTGAAAATTTAACTTCCAATTTTATTTCAAGTCCAAGTACCCAAAAAGGAAAGGATGTAAAGAAAGTATCCAACATGGACGATAATAACACCAATTTTTAATAAATATCCCTAAATCTCCCCTTATCTTCACGTTACAAGGGTCCACCACGGACTACAGAGGTTGTACCTTCTTGGTGCAACTTCTTGTATCAATATCATTATAAAAAAAATTAAATTAAATAACAAAAATCATCTAATTCTAATAAATTCCATCTCAAATTTGCATAATCAAATACAATTCTACAGGTGTTTTGACCACCTATTATTGGTTTAAAATATAAACTACTCAAACACACAATCACTAACAGACATTTGAGAAAATAATAATTAATATCTTTAAAAATATAAATGATCACTATACGAGGTTTTATTGTAGACCGACAGGCGGTCTTAGAAAGTTCGTTCTTGTGTCAAAATATTTATATTTCCATTATGGTGTAGGTTCTTGGTGAAGCATATTTTAATAAATTAAAGAAAATTTAAAAATACTTAAAATTCTAGGTAGATTTTCCAAAAATGTCATGCTAATAAATATTTTAAAATTTTTTAAATTTTCTTTAATTTATTTGTATTTCCAATTTGGAGAACTGATCATATTTTGATCTTTTTTCGAATTTAAGAACTTCTGGTTTAAAAATGCAGAAAACATAATTTTAGTGAGATTTTAAATATACATTATTTTTAAATTGAAAGGTTTTTATAGTCCAAACTAATAAAAGACAATAATTTTATTAGTTTATGACTATAAAAACCTTTCAATTTAAATATAACTTAAAAATTAAGTGACTTAAATTCTCGAAGAATTTTAAATATAAATACTATTTATTTTCTTCATATTTCAGACATTTCTAAACAAGATAAAAACAAAATCTAACTAAATTTATTACTTCTCATTCGCATCCATTATAAAAATATATAATATACATTAAGATTTCAATTTAATGAGTTATCAATGGTTAAAATTACAATAGTTTAATCGAAATATATATTCGTATGGTTGTTACACACTGATGGAAAATAATAAGAAAAGTCACAGGGAATGTGTTGAATTTCAAATGAGAATCTGCCATAAATGGGTGGGTTTTAGGGGTGAAGAAACAACCAAGGGGCAGAAAGGGTTGAAATCGTGGGCTCGGTGAAGGGCAGAGTGTAATTCCAAGTCCACACCTGTGCGCCAAATTGGATCAGATTCATTTCATGGGTCAATTGAGAAACTTTGCCCAATGTTCCCACTTACATCTATATAAACAGAGAGAGAGAAAGGAGTTATTTAAATTTTCAAATCTGTCCTCATTTTTTTTTATTAATCGGAATACAAAACGTATCAATTTTACTTCACTTTATAATATATATCGTTGCAATTAATTTCAGCGACATTAATCAAGTTTTTTCTTTTTCATTTATTTGGAATTCTAAAAATTACTAGAATTTAATAAACTTTAATAATATAATGATGATTTGATGGAGGGTCGGCCAAAGATAATGAAAAAAATTCTTAATAAAAGAATTTATTGGAATCCTGTACAAATTTTCTTCTGACAAAATTTACCGTAGAGTTAATAATATAGGTGTTATTTTATAATTTCCATTAGTAACCTCACAAAACTCCCCAAAACCCCCTTTTGGGTGGAAAATATCAAAATTCTCCATAGTTCAGATTGTAAGTTCGAAAACATCTGATCCAAATACAAAATTTCATAAGAATATTTCAAGCCTTTTTTATACCCACTAGACACAAAAGAGCGCGGACAGACAGAAAACAGACAGACAAACAGACGGACAGACAGAAAGACAGGAATTTTGTTGAGGGTGTTTTCTTTGATAACTTTGCTTGAAACGTATGTATCCAAAATTTGAGGTGATTTGGTAAGTAAGTATAGACAAAACCTTAATTTGATAAAATAGATATATTTTTAGAGTATAGTATTACTATTAATGAAGATAATAATTATCAATTTAGAGGTGAAGTAATCTAATTTAGATATTTTCCATGAAATAGTAATTAAAATCCACAGCATTTCTAACAATATGTCTCTATTCAGTGTAATTTCTCTATTCATGTCATGAGTCAGCGCTAGGTTTCATACGGATTTTTTAAAAAAAATGTTGTCAATATTCCTTGGAATATATTTATTTGTTAAAACAGTAGAAAACTGTTTTTGGGAATGAAAATCAATCGATTTTGTTCAAATTGTTTTATTTAATGCCAAATAACAAATAATTAAAAAAAAATATTAATTTTATATCAAGAAATGAAATAAAATCAGATAATTTATATTTTTGAAAGTAAATTTTATTAAACTTTTTTAAAATTAAAATTAATATGAAATTAAAATATATTTTAAAGAATTAAGCGACTGAGAGAAAATGAATTTATTAAATGATGAGTATTAAAATTACTGATCAATTATTAATAATATTAATTACTTATTTTAAGATGAAAACCAAAGCACATGGACTTGATTGAAATTCGAAATTATTGATTAAGTATTTAATTGTGGCTATATACAATAATTAATTTTATTATAAAAATTCAATTATTTTTTTACCTTTCTTTGCTTAACTGTTCACACTTTCATTTTAAAACCATTAACTATTTGCCAAAATATTCTTAATAAAAGAGCGTGTGAAGAGAGAACTGGGTGTGGTCAATGGGGAAAATAATTGACGCCTCGACACTCCAAAGTTTTGCTCTCTCTAATAATTTAGAAAACGCCCGGGTAAAAAAAACAGGTACTTGACAACTAATGTATGCACTCTCGATACAGAATCTCGAATACGAATATAGAGTATAAGTACAATTTTAGTATCTTAAAAGCCTGAATTACAAAATTTTGGAAATCTTCATCTTTCCTAAATATTTATCTATTGTGTATGAGATTCATATATATTCATTCTGCCTCAAACATAGGCGATTCTAGTTTATCTATATGACTATTTAAACTTCGGAATCTAAATTTTGTTTCGAAATACAAAATAAATATTTATTTTAACTAAAAAATAAAATATTGATAAATTCAATGATGAATCAAAGTAAATAGCTTTATCGATCGGAGATATAAATAATAAAAGATTCAATATTTACTATGATGTGACGGATCAACAATTTTGACTCCGTGATCTTATAAGCATGTTTTTCTTTTCATTTTTTTGTAATTACAATTTCGTTCATGTAATTGTAATGCAATTTTTGATGCTCTGTTGTTTCTTTCTATAAATCTCTATGATTAAATAAATTTTTTTAACTGATACGAATTTAATCGCTTTCGAAATACAAAATCGTGGGTTTTAGATATATATTAAAAAATAATTTAAAGATCATTTATTTCGAAAAAAAAATCAAAAATTTATTATGTTTTAGTTCAAGTTAAAGCTATAAGAAGTATTAAAACAATTGCAAAATAATTTTTAAAATATATATAAAAATATTACAAGCTAATACACGCTATTGATTATTATTATACTTAAAAGGTTTTCCAAAAATAAGAAAAAAACTTAAAAAGGATCGTAGGGAGTTGGACAAGAATTTAAATCAAAAGCCAAGTTTTTTAATTAAAATGGGCCAAACGTTTTGATTCGTGACTTCCACAGTGGCTGAAATAGTGAAAATAAGACAATTAGACACATTTTATTAATAATTTCATGTTTTTTAGAGTAGTATTCGCTTCGTGCACAACCGCGTCTAGCGCCATCCGTGGCCAAAAAAACAACTTCAGTTACAATAATAGTGTATAAAAGCAATAGACATTTACGAAAAACAATTAATTTCATAAAAAATACAATATTTAAAAGCTAAAATAATCATAGATTTCCATAATAAATAAATTCTCCCTTAACAAAAGTAAAAGGTTATGTTGGTTTTTACATCATTTGATAAACTTATTTGTCAGGAGTTCTAACTAATAAGAAAAAATGTTATATAGGTAATTTATTTAAAATTTTAATCAAGTAATATGCAAAGTAAACCTTGCAAATTATCAGCCTGATCACTAAAAGATAACTTTAGCATTAAAATGTATAATTTTCTGTTCATCAACAAATATCTTCTCTTTTTTCAAGCATGGCGTGCAGATCTGATCCAGCCTCAGGCTGGACTATAATAGATCATAAATTAATATAAGAATATTTTTTATATTTATAAATTCTTCTTTTTTTTAAAGACATCTTCACTTGTTAATTTATTGCTGCGTTGTCATTTGATTGTCCTCATCTCTCCATCTCTGTTTCTTTCATTAGAGGAAAGTGAGAAAGAGATAGTCATATGTCTTAATTTTACTTCATTTTCTTCTCCTAATTTCTTTCTTTATTCTAGAAATTGCTAATTTAAAGCAATTATAAATTTATCTTTGCTTCTTGATGATATCATTTTTAAGATGAAAAAAAAAATGTTAAAAATGCGAGGCTATCATAATTGAGCTTCGAAACGTTAATTATAGCGTTTTAGGTTTGGCGATTCAATGCACATATATTTATTTATTAGCTAAAAAATGTTTTTAATTATTTAGAATCTAGGGCACCAGGAGCTAAACCCTATGGCTAGAAACACTCGCCTTTTAGGGTCCAAGGGGCGATCGAAGCCGAAATCGAGTTTCATATTATTTCTATGAAAATTTTTTTAAATAAACATATTTTAAGATTGTAAGGTGTCAGAATAAATTAAGCTTTGTATTAGTACAAATAATGATATTTTTAATGGATAATTCCAAATATCCCTAAAAAATAATTAAAAGTTTACTTAAAAAATTTATTTTTTATAAAAATATAAATTTTATTATTTTTTTGAAAAGGAAAAGTTAATATATTTTCCGACATTTGATTGAACTGGTGGTAGACCATAGCCCAACCATGACGAGTGACGTGACGCGTGACGCGAATTGTGATGTTCTTGGATATCTTGAAATTAAACGAGGATTTTTGTGTTTTTAAGTCTTCTATTTTTCCTATACTACTAAAACGAATTAATAAACTTCATAGAGATTTTATTTCTAGGCATCTTGTATATTTTAATATTATTTTAAAATTAATAAGGAAAAATCTATTGGCAAATGATTATTTATTTACGTTACGGAAGAGCCCAAATTTTACGCAGCCTAAAAGGAGAGGTGACGAATGGATTGCCTATATTCAGGCGTACGGTGCGTATAAAGCTAAAATTCGCATAAAATAGTAAATATTGTCATTGAGAATGCCTTAAATCAAATTTCACCATTCTGAAATTACTTGATTTTACAATATTTTTGACATCTTCAATGATCATTTACCCCTAAAAACGACTGGATTCAGCGAGTAAGAATTTCACTTTAGGGGTGTGTGCTGATCACACTACAGTATGGGATATATTATTCGCATTCTGAAATAATCGTCCAAAATGTTCACTAGTCTCGGTCTATAATGAAACCGAGGGGTGAACCGAGACCTAAAATCGTGTACACCTACTTCCACTTCCACTTTCATTTCCAAGTAGAAGACAATAGATGACAATAGATTATCTAATGAATTCCAAAGTAATTCCAAATAATTCCAAATACGGTGTACACCTAATTCCAATCGCGGTTCTGCCCTCGTTTACTGCCCAGGAAAATAAAAATGTACATGAGCACCAAAATTCAAATATAAGATATTAATTTGAGGTTAGACTTAATGCTGCAGCGCCATCTGTGGCTAGACACAGACCCCAACCATGACGTGTGATGCATGACACATGATGCGTAACGCGTGACAGATCAATCCCATTTACTGCCAAGTAAAATAAAACGTATGCAAGGGACGGCAAAAGAAGTTATCACTTCAAAAAAATTGTAACTATTTGGCCCTAATTATCCAAATTTCACCAAATTTTAAAATTAACTTTATTACAAGATTTTGAATAAAATCAAATGACTTTATCAATAAAAATCACATACGCCTTATTCACCCCACTATCCATATTTCCAAAAAAATTTAAATTAGTTTTTTTCACTGCATTTTGAATCAAATTAAATGGCTTTTGCATGACTAATCATTGACGCTATTTGGTTTCTTCCATATAAATTTCATCAAATGTTAACAACGTTTTGAATCAAATAAAATGCATTTTTCATTGGCGCCAAAAAATTAAATAAATAATATTTCACTATTACTGAAAGACTGAAAATGCCAGTATATTTCGACTAACTTGTACTAGAATCTAGAGTCTAGACCAGGGGTGTCCAGCCTTTTGGCTTATACGGGCCACATCTGAGGTAAAAACAAATTCCTCGGGCCGCAGATAAAATATCTAATTTTATTGTTATTTTTTAATAAAAATTACAATTCTTGACCATACCCTATATGATAAAGTAAAGAAAGACTTAATAATGTAGAATAATGATATCCACCATGACAAAGAAGCAATAATATCTTAAAAATACCTATATAACAGGAATAGTAGGAAATTGGATAAAATTAAAAACATATAGTTTTTTTAATGGGCCAGTCGTTTCGTCAATTCATTTTGACTTCCTCAGTGGATACAAAATTGACGAAACGCCTGGCCCATTAAAAAAACTATATGTTTTTAATTTTATCCAATTCCCTACTAATCCTTTTATAAATTTACTATTGATATGAATGATATAACATTATCTTAAAAATATTTATATCTATTAAGTAGGTTATCATTTATGGACTGCCTTTCATTATAACCTACTTATTTCGCTTTCCAGTCCAATAAAAAAATGTAGAAATCTTGATGTATATTTTTTCACATTCAAAATCTAAATTCTGCCCTTTTATTTTTCGAAAATTTTTGGGGAGATTGTCTAATTTCTTCTTATTTTAAAAACAAAAAAAATTAGGTCAAATTGTATCAGATATGTTTTCCAGTATGTATATAAAAATCTTAGGGCCAGTTGTATGTCGGTTGATAAAATCTTTGTAAAAGTTGGCAAAGGGTAAAATCTTAGAATTTACCTTGTGCCCTGCCAGATGGCCAATCAGATGACACGAATTTTCATCTGATTGGCTATCCCACCAGGCACAAGGTGGATTCTAATGTTTTACCCTTTGTCAACTTTTACAAAGACTAACCGACTAACTGGCCTTTAATGTTTTAAAGAAATTTATAATTTTATGTCACGCTGCATTCACGGGTTGGACAGCCCTGGTCTAGACCAGTGTTCCGCAAACTTTTTATGTTCAAGGTACACCTACCAATCAAGAAATTTTAGAGGTACATCAAAGAAAAAATGTTTATTTAATATTTATTTATTATTATAATCAATATAATAGGAAAAGATGTTTAATGAGATATGTGAGCCTGCTTAACTGAGCATAGACGATCAAAATTTGGAGGAATCGTTGATAAGGCTGCTTGATAACTCTCAGCTATGTCTAGGTTCATTATCTTCATAAAACTTGACATTTTCCGCGGCATACCAACTAATGACCATGGTATACCAGTGTGCCTGCGGAACACACCTTGCGGAACACTGGTCTAGACTATCAGCTAATAATCTTAAGAAAAATATTTAAAACCTAGGACTAGGAAATTTGTTTTCGTGATGTTTTATTCATAGATAGATGTATATATACTCCCTCCCCACCACCGGCCTTTTTCATGTAGAGCAGAGCCTTTTTAGCTCCCTTCCTGCCCTTCAACCCCATTCCTCTTTCTTCTATCTTCGGCCCGAACATTTCCATCTTGTTTAGATTGGCCGACAGTTATTAAGGTTGATAAATACAGCCGCGTTAAGAAAAAGAGGGCAAGATGACGGCTAACAAGTCTGTTCAGACATGTATTTGCTTTCAGAGGCAATGTTTACAGAGGACACGCTTAAGGAGGTTCCGCCCCAGCCGCACTGACGCCAGCGCCACTCGGTTATGTTATGGGAAACAATATTACAAATGGGGAGCCGAT
Organism: Forficula auricularia; assembly: GCA_024734495.1. Lineage (NCBI taxonomy): Eukaryota > Metazoa > Arthropoda > Insecta > Dermaptera > Forficulidae > Forficula > Forficula auricularia. The sequence continues at coordinate 3,848,717 of JALMQS010000084.1, forward strand.
AATTAACTAGAAGATAGTTTTTTTGTCAACTAGGTAGCTTTTTTATCTCCCCAATTATTGTTTATTTTTTTATTTTTTCAGTGGGAATATTTTTGTTTTGTTTTGTTTTATTTCCTAAGTGTAGGTACTTCGTAATCGCTTCAGTTGAAGGTCGATGACAAAGTAAAGTCATAATTTCAGTCTCAGTGAACTATAATATCAATTATTCTAAGAAATAACTTTGAGAATTTCTTTTGTTAGGTTTTTTTTTTTGATTTTTTTCAAATTCTCTTTTATTAATAAGAAAATGACAAGAAGTTTTCACGGGCCCGTAACCAGATCGGATAGAGTCCGTACTTTAAAATTTTTTGCCCCTATTAAAATTCTAGATTTTAAATTTTCATTTATAAACACGTTTCTCGCTAATAAATATGAGAGAAACATTTGAAAAGACTACTGTAACTTCTCGGTTTAAAAATCCATTGAGATATTATAATATTACAATATTATATAATAATAATCATATTTAATATAAACATATTATTTATTAATTATCTATATATTATATTAATCTAATTATATATAATAATAATAATATAATAATATTAAAAGGATGTGACTGCTTATAGCTTATATAATGTGTAAAATTTACCAGTGTATAAAGCCCTGTATCATTCCTTGTTACTGGTCTGGGCTGTCATCTATTAGTTCCAAGATGAAATTAATTATTTTTAATTATATTAGAAGGCTTGTTTTTACCCCCTCAGGAATCGAACCCAAGTCCCAAAATTAGTATTCCGGGCAAAATGGCTACAGAGACTTTTTCAATACCTAGTAGGGTGCTCCTTATTTTGGATATTTACGCGGAGAGGGGCTCATTTAGTACTAAATAAATAAAAAAAAATCACTATCTAAATTTTAACCTAGTGGTACACAGCGATTAATTTCCCATCTAAATTACATGGGGTTTTTGACATTGAACGATCAATTTTTAGTCCAAAAAATTTGAAACTCTGTAGACTTTATCCTTATAATAGTAGCTATCCTTCAGAATTTTTACAGATTTTTAACTATTACAATTTCGGAGTTACATCTAGATAAATTACTGCTATATATCTTAAGTTATAGACTCCAAAATTATAATAGCTAAAAATCTGTAAAAACTCTGAGGGATAGCTACTATTATAAGGATAAAGTCTACAGAGTTTCAAATTTTTTGAACAATTACTTTGGACGAAATAAAAAATTGATCGTTCAATGACAAAAACCCCATGTTATTTAGGCCGGAAAATTAATCGCTGTGTAGCACTAGGTTAAAATTGAGATAGAGACTTGAAACTTGGGGGATATTTATTTTTTATTTATTTAGAACCATATGAGCCCCTGTCTGCGTAAATATTTGAAAATATCCAAAATAAGGAGCACCCTAATACTGAGTCTTGAAAAAGTTCAACTTTTTCCTCAAATTTATAATATATATATTCAGAGGCGTTCTCAGAAAAGGGGGAGAATTGGAGAAAAATAATTACATTATTAAATTTTTATTTAAATATTTAATTTTTCACAATTTGAATACACTAATACAGTACTAATTAAATTCAAAAACACATTCGATACATTAAAGTTTAGTGAGTTCGGGCCGGAAGTCAGGGTTGTTATAGAATTTTTATTCGATCCCAGGGGGAAGGTGTACTCTCTTGCCCCCCTCTGTGGATGTCCATGTTTATATTATATATAATAATAATAAATAATAGCGGAACATTATTATAATCATCATTATATGATTTTAAAACATAAGTAGGTAAATATCGTATTTATTTACATTTTTAGGTTATAGTTTAATGGAGTAATTTAGTATTATTATTACATAATTACATAAATAGCAATCGGTTAACCATTCAAGATTCTGAAACATGATAGACTATATCATTTTATAAAAGAGAAAAAACGGAAAAGTTTTCTACGATAAGCTAATTATTAAATTAGAAATTTGAATTAAGTGAATCAAAATTTTATATTATTATAATTTCTTGTATACAAAACATTGGATGCACGCATATTTGATGGTTCAATTTTATACCTAAGCGTCGAGCTATTTTTCTCACAAGCTAAATAATATAATTATCTTTTTATATATTTAAAATCTTACCTCGATCTACGTTTTTAAAGATATTTTTTAATTATAGATATTAAAAATAATAACATAATAATGAAAATATATATTTTTTGAGGAGGTTTTTAATGATAGGGTTGCAAGAAAAATGTCGCATGACTGATTGAATCCTTCTCTTGCATCCAGGATAGAAAAAGAAAAGGTTTAAAAGGTTTGGACTATGGACGAATACCATATTGAAATACCGGTTGCTATCAATATCAATACCGAAGAGACATTACAGAGGTATTATACACTGCCGTAACTGTCTTTGATGAGCCCTGTGATAAGTATAAAATCCTCCCATTTTTTAAATAAATATTAATCAAACAAATGCGTAATGTAAGAACTTATTTTATCATTTTAGTATTCAGCAATTTAATTTGCTACCATTTTTATTACGTACTTTCCTATTATTTTTAAATTGAAAGGTTTTTTTAGTCACAAACTATTAAAAGACAATAATTTTATTTAATTATTATTTAAATTGACAATTTCCAGATATTGAACGAAATTTAGAACTGAAGATGGTCAACCAGTGGTGACAATTTAGTGAATTAATAAAATAAATAATAATAATTAAATAAAATTATTGTCTTTTATTAGTTTGTGACTAAAAACCTTCCAATTTAAAAATAATTTAAAAGTTAAGGCTCTTAAGTTTTGGAAGAATTGTAATGTTCTATGTCAGGGCTTTTTCAGGCCTGGTCCTGTCCGGTGCACCTGTCGCACATGCCTAGTATTAGGTAGTTCGGCACTTGTATTATATATAGGTACAATTTAACGAAATATATTCGATAATAAATAGAAATTTATTTTAAAAAATATATAAATTTTACATTTATTAAAAAATTTTGTTTTTATTATTTTTTTTTAAGTCTGATAGTTTAGTTGTATACGAGAGGCATTTAAACCAGCGACCTAATATCGTCTACGCCTACTTCGCACCTTCCACTTTCATTCTCCAGGTAGTAGACAATAGTTATTGATGGGTGCAGTATATCTCGGAATGAGAGTCCAAAACGTCTCTGAAATTCCGGAAATTCAATAAATGTACCTAATTTATGGACGCCTTTCATTATAGTAGTTATAAATTTTACATTTATTAAAATTTTTGTTTCTATAATCGCGGTTCAGCTCCCAGAGTTGTATGTAAGATGTTGAATTTTCACAATGGAGAATTTTTTTGCATATATCGAACATAAAAATAATTGAGATAATGTTTTTCTGAAAGAAAAGATCCTTAATACTTTACATGGTTTTTACTAAGTCTATTATAGCCCTTAAAAGGTTTTTATTTTGAAGATTTTCAATACGCGTTCCTTCCTTATGCACAAGGATTAATTTTTTGAAGGATCTACTTAGTCTTATTTTGTTCCTTTAATTCTTTAAGTCTTAAGCTACGTACACATTGGACGATTATCGGTCGATTCGTACATTTTGTTGTATTATTTTTATTCGACGGACGGCTCGAATCGACCGATAATCGTCCAATGTGTACGTAACTTTAGACTACCAATTTTAAATCTTTTTATTTAGGAGTTTATTTATACTCCTTCATGAGGGCACATGCGTCCTGTTGGTAGTCTAGGCTTAGACTCTAAGCAGTTCTGCATTCTTTTTTATTTTTTAGAAAAACATAATTTTTAAGTTTGTTCTGACGAAATGAAATCAATAATCCCTCAAAAAGTTTCATTTGGGCGAAACACACGATTTTCAAACATTCCTCGCCCCTTCAAGATACTAACCGACGCATTCGCCAATTCGTTTATCCCTATGACTTCTAGAGACTGGAATTCGTTTCCCCCGTCCATCTTCCAAGCTACATATAACTCTCAATCAGGCATCCATAGAAACCTTCAGCTCCGATCCAATCCCTGAAATTCCTTCTTATTTTCACGATACAAGGATCCACCGCTTACTACAGAGGTTTTACATTTTTGGTTCAACTTCTTCTTGTATAAAAATATTACTAAATGTATTAGATGAAGGAGGAGGAACCAGCCAAAGTTGGATGCCCTGGGTTCAATAAAACACCCTGAATAAAACGTTTCGGCCTGAATTTATTTGGGTATCTTCAGTTAATTGATAGTTATACACAAAATGCGGTACACATATGTGATCGAACCAAGCTTTGTTAAAAATAAAAATTGTAGCTTCATGCAAATTTATAACGTGCTGTCCCCAAAGGTTCCGAGTAAATGTCATTCTGAACCTTTGGGCTGAAGATGGCCAAATAAATTCAGGCCGAAACGTTTTATTCAGGGTGTTTTATTGAACCCAGCGGACCTAACTTTGGCTGATACCTCCTCCTTCATCAAATACAGTTTCATCACAGCCACGAACTCTAACAACTAACAACAAAATTACTAAATGTTAGAAGTAAATATAAACTAATCCGTGAGTTTATAAAGTGTTTAGAATAGTATTAGTAAAATCCTGCAAGAGAATTAATTTACTCTTCTTTGATCGGAAATATGGATGGTATGGCGTCGATGAATCAACCCAGGTTCGACAGCCCTGACTCTTGTTTCAGTTGACAGGCGAGAGACTGTCGTATTGTCTAGAGAAACAACGTCCTTGTTGAAAGAAACAACAACTGGCAACAACAACAACAACAACAAGACCATGCACCGATCAAAAGGACAGGAATGATGATGAGGAGGATGATGAAGTAGCGAGATTCACTCGCTCCGCATTGAACAGATTCCGTTTATTAGTTTCATAAGAGAAGAAAAGAGAATGTATGTGTGTGTGTGTGTGTGTTTGATAAGAGTTGAGATTGAATGAAGTAAGAGCAAGCAAGCAAGGAGGTGTTTAAGAGATAGGCAGATAATAAAGCAAAGAAACAGATTGAAAAAGATGAGACAGGGGCTAAGGAATGGTGTCATCAACCACAAATTATCCTATCGAAAAAACAAGATAATATAGAATAGAAAACTATTTCTAATATGTACATTAACCTGTTCTAGATAGAATAGGTATATATTATTAATGAGATAATAAGATAACCTGGGCGGACCGAGCGTTGTTTGGTAAGTTTTTCCTGTAGTTAAAAGCGGATATATCAATATTATTTTTAATTTTTAATTCAGGTAAAAAGATGGATTTTTTTATTTGTAACCAGAATTAAACAAAATTTAATTTATTTGAATTAAGTATGAATATTAGCAGGTATTTGGACAAGAAAGTAAAAATTCAAACATTTCACATTGATTAGCGTAACGTTTCGCCAATTTTATTTAGGCTTCATCAGGCGTCTAAACAAGCAAAAAAGAGAGTTTTAGAGCTGCAGTAAAAACCGATTTTTAGTAAGAACAAGTTCTTACTAGTTAAAACGCGTTTCACTGAATACCTTTGTAGCAATTAGTTTTTACTGATGCAAAAAATGAATTTCAGTAAAAACGCGTTTTGGCAAAACGATTCAGTAAAAACCTTCGTCAATGTTCATTTAGGTTATATGTGACGGATTCGAATCAAATAACCCCTAAAGTGTTTACTATAGGTCAAATTCCATTATAAGCAAGAGGGTGTAATTTTTGACACTTTAATTTAAAATTTTTTTGAAAATAAACACACAAAATGAGGGGGGGGGTCAAAAATGAAGTTTCTAGCCATTTCTACCACTCTGTCTTCAATAGAAAATACCTCTATTTAATCAAAAATCCCAGATTTTCATCCAAATCAATAGAGCAGTTTTCGAAAAACCAATTATATATATACAATAATTGATCATTTAATAGAATAAGATAAGATTTTATTTAAACAAACAAACACCACTCAAACGATCACAAAACCCTCAAAAATAGAAAAATATCTTTTCATAAGCAGCGGGGCAATCCCTTGTTTAAAGAGACCACCTAATTTATTTAGGTAAGAAAATATTAGGGATAATAATAATATTAATCGAAATGAAAATCAGATTCAGATATTAATCATTTAAAATTATGAATTCAGTGAAACTACAAACAGCATACTGAGTTTTGAAAAAGTTTCACTTTTTCCTTCAATTTCCATTGTAATAGGATTGAGTTTCGAATGTCGTAAATTAATCCACTAATAGCTAATGAGATGGGAGTAGGAATAACTTGGCAATATTTACGGTTGTTTTCATTCGAGTATCTCTGCTGCCAGAGAAGGGAATACTGAATAATAAATAATATCCCCGATTGTGGATATCGCTTCACTGATACAGCCAGAGGTGTTTCTGTCATTTTTCGAATTGTTATCTTAGCTACTTAAGAGGGATCTTTGTTTTTATTTCGAATGATTTGTTAAATAAATCTGTTGAAATAATCTTTCCATAAAGGGAGCTACACCCTGGGCCTTAAGTAAACTCCGTGCATAGTCATTAACAGTCAATAAATTTCACCTATGTACGTATTTAATTGTCCGGTTCTAGGTGTATGTGTTTGGACCCACGGGGCAGACAGGTTCAAGGAGAACCACGGTCAATGCTCTGGGTGAGCTTGGGAGGTACATTTATGAGACCCACCTTTACCCTACCCCCCTACGAATTCGGGAATTTCGAAAAACAAAACGAACCCCTTGAAAACAGATTCGAAATTGTAAAAAAATTCCAGCCGTTGATTTTATAATTAATAAATTCTAGTTCGGAAAGAGTTATTATACCCCGTATTTTAACTAATGAGCCAAAATTGATAACAGTTTTATAGATTAAAAGAATTACAAGCAGCAAATTTTCTCTCAAGATTTTTTTTTAAGAAAAACTCTACCATCATTTGAAAGGCGAGAATTCCTCCAGTTTTCCGAAATATTTGGAATTTTTTTTCTTTTAGAAGAATTTTGTTAGAAGAGAAAATGAAATTGTTTGAATAAAGACAAAAAAATAATAATTACTTATGTAGATTGAATTTTTAATTATTTATAGATTTATTGAGGTACTTTATTTTTTTCCTCATCACATATTTAATTAAATGAATTGAAATTTCATTCTAATATCTTTTCTTTTTATCTTTTATATCGAAAAGATTTTATTAAAATATTTGCACTTTATAAGCTAGTTTATTTGAAGTCGAATTTGAAAAAAAACGCTAATTCCTATTTTGAAATAATTTTTAAAAAATATGAAATTAATAAATATTATAATACAATCGATTATTAATAATTATATTCAATTTTGAACGAAATTGAATGATTAGTTTTTAAGAAAATGGTAAAAAATGCTAGAAAACCGTAACGAATGACTGGCTGATGGCGGGGGACTTGCGACCCAGCCTCTTGTTATAACAGACCAAAAAGTATTATAAATAAGAAAGAAAACAATCTTACTTTAATCGATTTCATCTATCTGAAGGTTCCCAGTATGTCTCATTACAGAAAAATGTATTTTGATTAAGAATTTTGCAGTTTAGAAGAAATTGCATGAACAGATTCAATTTCTTCTCTCGGGAGCGAATCAACTAGAAATAGACAAAAAGCTTTATTTTTTCTCATTAGATATTTATTCAGATCTATCAAATTTCATATCATGTAGTTATTGTCATTTATCTTTTATATCAAATAATTATTATTAGAAAATTTTCACTTTAAAGAATACTTTATTTGAAGTATAATTTGAAAAAACGCTAATAACTAATTTTAAATAATTTTAAAAAATATGAAATTAATAGATATTACAAAATAATTAATTACTAATAAATTTAATTTAATTTTGAACGAAATCCATTGAGTACTTTTTGAGAAAATGGTCAAAAACCCCGAAAACCGTCTAGGAAAGCAGTTTTTGAAAGTAGAGATGCCTTTTGAAAAAGTTTAAGTTTACGTCATATGAAACGAAATCATTGACTTGTGACATGGTGGATGGCTTTTAAAAATGTTTCTAAAACGGTCTTTCATGGCGATTTTCGTTTTTGACTATTTTCTCAAAAAGTACTGAATCGATTTCGTTCAAAATTGAATTAAATTATTAACAATCAATTGTTTTATAATATCTATTAATTTCATATTTTTAAAATTATTTAAAATTAGTTATTAGCGTTTTTTCAAATTATACTTCAAATAAAGTATCCTTTAAAGTGCAAATTTTCTATATATTTGGTATAAAAGATAAATGACAATATACTACACAGATATGAAATTTAATAGATCTGAATAAATATCTAATGAGAAAAAATAAAGCTTTTTGTCATTTCTAGTTGATTCGCTCCCGGAGAGAAGAAATTGAATCTGTTCATGCAATTTCTTCTAAACTGCAAAATTCTTAATCAAAATACTATTTTTCTATATAATAGACATACTGGGAACCTTCAGATAGATGAAATCGATCAAATAAGATTGTTTTCTTTCTTATTTATAATACTTTTGGTCTGTTATAACAAGAGGCTGGGTCGCAAGTCCCCGGCATCAACCAGTCATTCGTTACGGTTTTCTAGCATTTTTTTACCATTTTCTTAAAAACTAATCATTCAATTTCGTTCAAAATTGAATATAACTATTAATGATCGATTGTTTTATAATATTTATTAATTTCAAATTTTTTAAAGTTATTTCAAGTGTACTTACTTTAAGCGTTTAATATTATTTTTAATTGCAATTAAGTTCAAAATGTGCGTACAGCGTTGTCTTGATGATGTGCCAATTCGGTAAAAACGTTGGAAAAAAAAATTATAATTTATTTCAATTTTTTTTTAATTCTGGACAAATAAAAATTGACTCTTATACATGAATTAAAAATTAAAAATAATATTAATAATATCGTTTTTAACTAAAGTAAAAAATTTCCTGGGCAACGGTCGGTCTACCAAAGGCTATCCTTTGTATGTTGTAAGTTTCTTATTTAAATATGCAAATAATATATGTTATAGAAGGTGGATAAAATTGTTTAATTAAATGAAAGCATTTCGATGTGGAGGGACCTCGCCGAAGACTTGTTGCTTTCTCTCTTTCGCTCCCTTTTGCTGAAGAGGAAAGGACGGGGATTGACAATACAGTCGGAGGACATCAGGAGGAGAATTAAGCGAAGAGAATCTCTGCAATAAACCAGGGACAAAAGAAACACAATTAATCAATAAAAATAATCACTTTTTATTAATTTATAATCCACGAGTTCACACATTCATAATATGCATACGAATATGATCATGGAAAATAAATACTTATAGCTTTTATTGTACTTATTGGAGAAAAAATTTTCGAAGGTCTGGTAGAAAAAAAAACTCAAATTTTTGTCTTATTTGTGTTTAGGAGTATTATTTGAGTCTCCATTCATCTTTTTTTATTTAGGTGATATTTTATTCAGTCATATCTGAAAGATTTTTCAAATAAATACACGGGTTTGAAGATTTTAACAGCCAAATTGGACAGGGGACGGAATTGACTTTTTGTAAATTATTTGAATTGAAAAAATATGAAATTGAGTAAAATCGGAGTTAAAAAATGTATGAGTGCAACAATAAATAAGTGCGACAATTAAAGGAAAATTTTCTTAAATTGGAAAAAAACCTAGTGGACTTTACACTGCAAAATATGTTGGATTTGCTCTTATATCTGCATAGCAAACAACTATTTAGGATTGAGGATTTAATGGAAGACAGTCACGGAATAAATAAAAGCTTATTTCCAATAAAAGAGTATTTATTGAAAGGGTTTCTCTACACAATTTTTGAATCGACGTTTCGGAGGATTTTCCCTCCTTCTTCAGTGTTCAAAGGATCAATGAAGGAAATATGTAATATTTTTTTTTCTTGTCTCCTTTTTCACTGGAGTTGAGAAAATAGTTGCCAATTGGCGAAAAATAATATTGGCAAAGATTCATCTTAATTGCATAACGGTAACCCGTACCGTAATAAGGTCGGATGTCTTGGAAAACGCTGGATATCTTCAAATCTAAAACTTTTAATAAAAAAGTGGTTCAAGTAAAACTTCAAGCCAACAAAATTTCCTAGAAAATGAGGTAAGAATCAAGTTTCTAGGATGAGTGGTTTCATTTTATTAAGGAAAAACGGCAATTTTTCAAAAACTTCAACCTCATTGCGGCACGGGTTATCGTTGTCCAATTAAGATAAAATTTTATCATTCTCATTTTTAAGCAAATTGGAAACTATTATAGGGTCAGCACCGAAAAAATTCGAAGAGTCGTTTCTTGTGACGACCTTATGACCATAATTCACTTTTCCGTCAAGTTGATAAAAATTGCCTATCTTTGATAATCAATTCTGGCCAAACGACTGAACTGATTTTAAAGTTTAAGTAAGTTATTCGACACAAAATTTTGTACTCTTGTATATTGGTAAGAGTGAATTTTTCGGTAACTCGCATCATTATCTAGCTATAAGCGAAAATCTTTAAAAAGTCCAAAATTTTCGTGGTTTTTAGGCCCTCATAAATTTAGCACCAGCCAGAAACCATCACAACTCATATAACTCTTATTTGGGATGCCTAATGTCGATTAAAATTATTTCCAGCTTGTGCATATTTATTGACAAGCCAATCCTTTTTTAGCTCTAATTTGCCTGGGCTAATAGTAAACTCGAAAAATGTTCTGGGGAAAATAAAAATAAAATGTATTATAAGTATTTTCTAAATACAAAATACCTAAAAACATGTATTTTCGATACAAAATACATTGGAAATGAGTATTTTCGTTCCGAAATACGTATTTTAAATACTTGTATTTGCCCATCTCTGCTTATCCTATAGTATTTTCGATAATTTAGCTTCTAGGTTCAGATCATCTTTAACTGATCTAATTAATAACATCTATATTAATAAAATAGAGTGTTTGTAACGTAGGGTGGACCGTCCGTCCGGAAACTTGACTTAATTACACATAGATGGCAGTAGTGCCGCTTGAATCTTTGGCCAAAAAGATTGGTACATTTTTTAAAAAGCCAGGAACGAGACCCTCTCCTCCAGGGACTAGGTGAAAACCGGGCCGAAAGCCCGGTCATCAGCTAATTAATAATACCACTATTTCATCTTAATTAATGATCTTGGCTCTAGATCAGTTTGATAGCTGTAATGATTTGGCCTGTCGCTCTGTCCCTTTCCCATAATAAAATCTCGTTAAAAATACCCGAAATAAATCTCTCTCAGTTGCTTATGTCGTGTTTTAAAACTAAGTTCTAAATTCGAGCTAACGAATGGGATTTTTATTAAGGTATTAACTCTTTATTTACAACTCTTCCTTAAAAAAAAAAAGCTAAAACAAGTATTCACATAAACTAAAACCGAAACATAACAAACAGTTCACAAATTAACATAAATTTTCCCCCAGCAAATATATAACTCAGTAGGAAATTTTTTTTATTATAGAACAGAGACTAGCCAAAAGTTTTTTAAAGCCTAAATTATGAACAATAAATTGTTAAAAATAAATCGAATATGTTGTTTTCTTTTTCTTTCTTTCTACGAAACATCGCTTAATAGAGTTGTTCTAGTGATGAAGTCTTCACTTTTTAGTTAAATCCATTTATAGGGAGAGGAATGTGACACGGAAATTATTTCAACAGAATTTTATTAACATGTTCTCCTCTGGTCAACTAAAAAATATAATGTCTTAAGTATTTGTGACTATAAAAAATCAACACTAATAATTTATGGAAAATTATGAAAAATGACCTTGTTAAAAAATACCCAGAATTATATATCATAATTTAAATACTTAAAGCATTCTCTGTTTGTAACGATACCACAAGAACAGAAGCTCGTAATAAAGTTAGTTCATTACGCTGAAATTTTCTATTCTATTTTCAAACAAATTATCTTCCTAGCTTTTAAAATTATTTAATTTAAAATTTGACTTTTTGATAGTAATATTGATGGAAGAAAATATCTCAAAAAAGGGCCGGAGTTAAGCACAGGCTACCTAAGGGCCTGCATTAAAAACTACTCCACTTTTTTTAAATATATTTAACAATGTTTCAATAAAGTGTCATGCACGTTTATTTTTAAATTTTTAATTGGATAATTCCTGAAAATGTGGGTTTTTGGTTAATTTAAAAAAACAATATTTGCCCCGGTAGGGCCCGCGCCACAGATCCTAAATCCGGCCCTGGTTATAACCTCTGGGTCCTGAAAGTAAGAAGGAAAATAAAAAGAAATTTCAGGCATTTCACAGGTACCTTAGGTAATTAGGTTGGGTCAATGCCCCGGGGCCCCTAAATGCCTAGTTACACCCCTGCTCAAGATGTCGCCAGAAATACGACCTCGGGTTCGTCTCTAGAAGTCATAGGGAGAAACGAGTTGGCTAATGTGTTTGCTCGGCTAGTATCTTATTTATTCACAAAGGGGTGTTAAATGTTCGAAAATCGTGTATTTCACACAAATGAAGCTTTAGAGGAATTAAGATTGGAGTAATCTTTGGAGACGGACTGATAAGTGAATTATGTGGATATCGATGAGGCAGTCCAACAAAAGAAAACCCTGAAGAAGGAGGGAATAGCCTCCGAAACGTCGGTTTTATGAATAAAAAGATAGTGTAAATTATCTTCTTCTTTTTTGGACTGCCTCATCGATATCCACTTAATTTAGAGGAATTAATGGGGAGGTTTTCTCGCCAGAACAAACGTCATTTTTGTTATTAAAGAAAAGTCGTGTAATGACCAAACCAGTATTATTTGTTTTTATCTCGAATCTTTCTTAAGTATTTGTGGGTTCTGGCGTTGCTCGGTAATTTTTTTTTCTTTTAGTTTAAGGGCGCATGTCGGTAATTTTTCGCTTGATTTAAAAGCGATGTATTAATAATATTTTTAAATTTAAATTCAATATCCTTTGGCTGACTTTGCATCAATTCAGTAATGAGTTATATCACACCAATAAAATACATACAATAAAATACCTTTAATTAATTAATTTTTTTTTAGGAATTCATTGAACCAATTATTTTACATGAATTAATGTATACATTGTATTTGAGCTTCGACTTCGGAGATTACTTCTCCACCATCGACTGTCCTTGATCATCTTTAGTCCTTGTTTTTAATAAGAGGAAAAAACTAATTATAGAAAAAAAACCTCTTTTCCGATAATTATTCCTATATCATATTGGGGAAATTAATCCATTCTATTAATCTCCTCCTCCATTCTTCCCAATTAATTAAATAAATTTTATTAAACCAATTATTTTACATGAATTAATGTATACATTGTTTTGAGCTTCGACTCCGGAGATTACTTCTCCACCATCGAGTGTCCTTATTCATCTTTTTATTCCTTGTTTTTAATAAGAGGAAAAAACTAATTAAATAAAAAAACCTCTTTTCCGATAATCATTCCAATTCCATTATTTCCCAATCAATTCTCCCTTCCCATTTCAATTAATTAAATTAAACCAATTATTTTACATTAATTAATGTATACATTGTATTTTTTGCTTCGATTCCGGAGATTACTTCTCCACCATCTAGTGTCCTTATTCATCTTTAGTCCTTGTTTTTAATAAGAGGAAAAATCTAATTAGATAAAAAAAAACTCTTTTCCGATAATTATTTCAATTCCATTATTCCCCAATCAAGTCGATTGGTTTTCCGCCTCCTCCAATTCCCAATTAATTAAATTTCCTAATTTTAATTTTTTAATAATATTTGTAATGAACTATTAATGGTTTTTAAAATTAAAAAAGACAATTAATTAATAAAATGAAATTTAAAAAAAAATGTAAATATAAAATTTTACTTGACACACCCACCTGTGAATAATTATTTTAATTAAGAAATAACTATAAAGTAAAGAAAAATTTTAAAAATTTTAAAAAATTCTAGGTAGGTTTCTCAAAAATAAAAGACATGCTCAACTCTATTTGTCATGATAACAAGCATCTTGTCTTTTATTTTTGTGAAACCTACCTAAAATTTTTTTTTAAATTTTCTTCTACTTTATTTAAATATGTTCACCAAGAACGTACATCGTTCTCCGTTAATAAAAAAATAAGAAATAACCAATTAAATTAAAGTTTCATGAAAATGAAAACCTAATAGATCGAACTGTCGTCGTAAAAAATTCCAAACCCGTGATTTTCATAGAAATCATTCGAGAAACCGATTCTATAGAATTCTTATAATTATATACAAGTATTGCTAATTTGATAGTACTTATAAGATGTTAGTTTCTAATTGCGTTTTTGTATTACATATTTATTTAATTTTTTAATGGTTGCTAAATAGGTTTAGAAGGGTTTGATTGTGCATGATCACAGAGTCCTTGACCTCAGTAGATATACTATGTTTAACTAATGAAAAGCTATGTTACTTTAAATAAACAAAATTATAACTATATTATACGAATAGAATTAATTACAAGTAATTAATAAATAAAGATCAATATATTATTTCATATTATCTTTAACAAATATAATTAACCCTAGTATAACAATACATATTATAATAAATACTCGTATAATCTAGTATAAAACAAATAGAGATAAAAAATACATTAGTACAAATTTTTATGCTTTTAATATTAGTAATTTCGATTATATAAATTGTAATCAATAAATACTTGCACGCTCATGCTCACTTTATATTCGTATTATCTATTACATCCCCTTTACTTGATTCAACATAAATATAATCGCTATCATAAAAGTAAAATCTGAAATAATTAATTTCTCTGAAAAAACTTAGTTGGACAACTCAGCGGGAGACAGAGACTAGAAAAAATAATAAAACATTTTTTCGCTCCTATCTGGCCACTTGATCGACAATCTCGTTAGAAAAATAGAAATTAACAAAATATATAAAGTCCAAGTCACCCACTTTGTACCTTAATTTATTTGTCTAATCGAGATAATTGTTTTTTCAACCCCAATGCACCTCTCGTTTGACTATAAATTATCATTAATAACAAATAACTAGGGGTATTTAATAAGCAAGTTCCGTTTTAGGACAACTATTGGTTTTTCATGAGAGGGGACCTCGTTTAGAATCAAAATAAAAAACGGCTAGAATGCATTATAAAAGTTTTATAGGAATGCAAAGGGGTGGCGGGGGATCTCATATGAGCCCCCAGGGGCCTAGGGGGACCACCAAGTGAGTTATGTCGAGGGGTGGTTTCTCTCTCCCGGGTTATGATATATCACCCGACCCTTCCTGCGTGATTATTAAAAAATATCAGAGTAAAGGGAAAACGAGTGAGTGTGGTCTAAGTAGAAAAAGTGAGGGGTTTTATTTCCAGTCGCGTTGAGAGAAATTAGCTAAATATATATTAATATTTATTCTAAGTTGCGGAAAATTGAATTTTTGTGATTGTACATGCACATAAAAAAGAAAGAAAAAACTTTACTTGGCTACCGTCTCACCATAAAACTGGCTAAAAATATTATGGAAGAGAAAGAAAACGATCTTATTTTATCGATTTAATATATGTGAAGGTACACAGTATCATTCTAATATAAGAAAATAGTATTTCAATTAAGAATTTTGTAGTTTAAATGAGATGTTAAGACAACATTCAGTTTTATTCATTGGGACAGTCAAGTCGACTAGAAATAGCAAAAAGGTTTAATTTTTTCCTCATCACATATTGAATTAAATGTGTTAAAATTTCATATCTATGAAATATTTTCTTTTGTCTTTTATAGCAAATAGTGATTATTAGAATATTTTCATTTTTAAGGGTAGTTTATTTGAAGTCTAATTTGTAAAACGCTAATTCCTAACTTGAAATAATTTTTAAAAATATGAAATTAATAAATATTATAAAACAATCGATTATTCATAATTATATTCAATTTTGAACAAAATTGATTGATTAGATTTTTGAGAAAATGTTAAAACCCAGATAAAGGTAACAAATGACTGGCTGATGCCGGGTGACTTGCGACTCAGGTCAAAAACCATGAAAACCGCCATGAAAGGCCGTTTTAGAAACATTTTAAAAATCCACCTCCATGTCACAAGTCAATGTTTCGTTTCATATGACTTTTTAAACTTTTTTCAAAGGCATCTCTTGCTTTCAAAAAACGGCCTTTCATAGGCAGTTTTCGGTGTTTTTGGCCATTTTCTCAAAAACTACTGTATCGATTTCGTTCAAAATTAAATTAAATTATTAATAATCAATTGTTTTATAATATCTATTAATTTCATATTTTTTTAAATTATTTAAAATTATTTATTAACGTTTTTTCAAATTAGACTTCAAATAAACTACCCTCTAAAGTGCAAATTTCCTAATAATAATTTTTTTCTATAAAAGATAAATGCCAATAACACACAGATATAATATTTCAATAGATTTGAATAAATATCCAATAAGAAAAAAAATAAAACATTTTGCCATTTCTAGTTGATTCGCTCCCGGAGAGAAGAAATTGAATCTTTTCATTCAATTTCTTATAAACTGCAAAATTCTTAATCAAAATGCTATTTTCTTATATAATAGACATACTGTGTACTTCCAGATAGATGAAAGAGATCAAATAAGACCGCTCTCTTTCTTATTTATAATACTTTTAGTCTGTTTTATAAAGAGACAGGGTCGCAAGTCACCCGCAATCAGCGAGTCATTTGTTACGGTTATATGGGTTTTTACCATTTTCTCAAAAACTAATCAATCAATTTCGTTCAAAATTGAATATAATTATGAATAATCGATTGTTTTATAATATTTATTAATTTCATATTTTTAAAAATTATTTAGCAACGTACTATTTAAGTTAGTACAACAGACATTTTTACAAAATAATTAATATCTGCTAAAATATAATTTTTTCGGTGTTCAGTTATTAGAGCTTTTTTATAGAGCAAAACGCCATAGTATTGCTCAATTAAAATACCCTCACATGCAAAGAAATGGAATCACTTCTCTTGCGAGTTGTTAAATTTGATTTTCATTCTCAATATAAATAATGTTATATTAATATTTTTAGAAAAAATATTTAAATTTCTAATAAATTACAAAGAAACATACTGTTGTGAACGGGGCATTTAGAGTATTTTTTTCTTGATAATAATATAATTGTTTTTAATGGTAATATTTCGGTTATAGGTGTTAGTCAACCTCAGAAAGGGGCGATGGGCCACAAAAGGTTGGGAACCACTGGTCTAGGGTCTACTTTAGATCGGTATACGCGATGATGATAATGATGATACAAATTACAATACCTCGTATTTCTAGATAGATACATAAAAAAAATCAATTAATGTTTAAAAGATTGAATAAATAAGTTATATTTTATTAATTTTTGATGTTCGAATAAATTGATATTAAATTAAACTCGGGCAAAAGAAAAACGATATAAAGAATGAATTAGAAGGATGTGGTGAACGGGTCATGAATTTCACCAAGAAAGAGATGTTTTATTAGACTCATACACACACACCCACACATTTAGATAGCGAGAGAACGAGAGAATTAATAAATCACTTCGCCTATTAAATTAAAACTCTTTACCTTCTTTTTTTCTTTATTTTTCTCGCACTTTCAATAGAATTGTTTTCAATTCTATTAAAAATAGTTTCCGGTAAATAAAGTGATAAATTTTCAAAGCAAGAATAATAAATTTTATATAAATTAAATCTCAAGTAATTTTTGGAAATTTTATTATATAAAAAAATGTACTATCTAATAATTTTACTGGGTAGTACACGCCTGGGAGGCAGGCGAGCATAGAATGGAATTCACTCGAAAATTTTGGTCTTTTTTTATTCACAAAACAATTAATAAAAAATTTTAAATATTTTAATATATACTCGAGGGGTGAACCCTTGGAATTAGGTGTACACGTTTTTGGAATTATGTGGAATTATTTTGGAATTCATCAATGCCCCTTCATCTATTGTCTTCTACTTGGAAATGAAAGTGGAAGTGGAAGTAGGTGTACACGATATTAAGTCGTGGTTCACCCCTCGGATATACCTATATGTTCGTAATTAATCTGAATGGTTAAACTATTTTCTAATTGGGTTCCGCTCAAAACCATCAAGAAAACAAGCATAGGATCTAATTGAAAATAGTGCATTATTTCCTAATTCGAAACCAGCGATGACGTCATATAGAGAAATCAATGAGGTTATCCTTTGCTTGATGCATATCATATTATTTAATGTCGAAACTATAGTATCAAACAAATAAATTATATATATACCAGTGGCGAGTGGTGACTTTTCAACCAGAAGATGCTGTCCAAAAAAGAACCTTTCATTTTTAAAAATGTTATTTTATTTTTCACTTTTTTTTCGATAAACGCAGAATTTTTCGTTATTTTTCAAATTTTTTATGACTACGTACGAAAATAGTTAGGTACTCTTGACATTTTTAAATTTTATAGATGCGCAGCATCCACAGCATCCATGGACCGCACGCCACTGATATATACATATTTATTTTGCATCAAGCAGAGGACAAGCCCATTGAATTTTCTTTATGAATAGAACAACTCTGCTACCCTCGACAAAACAAAATCTTTTCAATTAAATGACGTCATTTTCATGCAAAAGCGAACATGAAGCGAAACAAGCATCGTCTGCACCAAGCTTTAGCTTTCATTGATCGACCACTATGATATTGACAAGTATTTCAATTAAAGTCCAATTCTATTAGTTAGGGTTTGAAATTATGAAATCTGATTGGTTAATTGATTGAATATGCCATTCACAGGTGTTGTTCGGAAGCAAAGCCTCACTAGACAAGATTAATTTATTTTCATTAGAAATAAATTAATCGCAGCTCATCCACTGGTTTGGAAAATTATAACACGATCTTTTCTGTTTACTTGGGCAGAAACATAATATACTTATTTATATATTTATACTATACTGGTATACATGCATAAAGTTGATCAATATCTGATTGATTTTTCACCCGAGGTTTGATTAATACTAAGGTTAAAAGCTTTTTTTTCATAACCCTGCAGCTCTAAACTTCTCTGCTGTAAATTGCCCTCCTGTTGTTAACAAAGTAATTTTTGTTATAAATTGCGCGAGTCATCTTTTGTTATATTTTTCGTGAAAAGAAAATTGAGATGGATTCCTCCGATTTGAGTCGGCTATATTAGATGTAATATGCGTGTGTGTGTGTGTGTGTGCGGCCCAGACACTGAATTACATTTTACTCAAACAGACAATTTCACGAAATGTATGCATTTTTCAAGTTCAAGAGAGCGGAAAACGTCCTCGACGTGGCTCGATTTCAAATTTCCATCTCCAGTGCGCAGAGATTCTTTCGCTGAACCACCAACTTCAAATGGAAAATGAATCAGCGACGAAATTATTTGGCTTATTTGTGTTTGCACCAAGCTTGCTATTTCGGTTCCCGGGGACAAAATTTGGCGCCCATACCAAAAAAGTGAAAGCCATAGAGTAATTTAGAGTTTCCACTCTATATTACTCTAAGGCTGCCGTATATCGAAAAGCGCTCTCTCGGACGAAAATTTTTAGTTCTTAAGAGCTATCCAAAGATCATAGTAGAACATTCAAAGCCTTTGTCATAGATAAAAGATACATACCCATTATGTTATATATCTATATAATAATAATAATAAAGCGTTTTGTTCTACATCATGCGCCGTTTTCCGCATCCAACACGCCAATTCTCTCTATCCAGAATGTCTTGCTCTTGTAGTTGCCTACTGGTCATTGCCTCATCTACTCCTTGCTTCCACGTTCGTCTCGGTCTTCCTCTTCTCCTCCGTCTTTCCGTGGGCATCCAGGTCCATATTTTATGAGGCTATCTTCTTCCGACATTCTTTTGAGGTGTCCATACCATATTAATCTCTTCCTTTCTATTCTATCTATTATGTCGTTTCCATTTCCATTTTGTCCCTTATAGTTGTATTTGGGATATGCTCCAATCTCGACACTCTGCAACTCCTTCTCATCGCATCCATTTCCATTATATCTATATACATATATAAAATTAAGGTTTTGTCTGTACATTGCTCCAAAACAAGCCAAATTTTGTTTTCACATGTTTCAAGCAAAGCTATGAACGAAAACACCCTCAACAAAATTCCTGTCTGTCTGTTTCCGTGGTTTCCGCGAAAAGTTGCTCAGGATTAACGCAAAAACGGCTGAAGGGATTATTATGAAATTTCATATTTGCATCATATGTCATCTAACTTACGTTTATAGCTATATAACGTTTTGATATTTTGACCCAAAAAGGGGGTTTGGGAGGGGGCGCACAAATGAAAATTATCAAATAACTCCTAAACTATTAACCCTACGGCAAATTTTAGCATGACAAAGTTGTAGGGAATTTGATTTCTAACAACTTTTGTTTAAAAAAATTCCACCAAAAAAGCACCCAAAAAAAAGGGGGGGGGGTGAAAAAATGTAAATTCTTGCTCTTGGGGCAAACTCAACCAAGAGGCCTGCAGAAGGCGGTCGTCGAATATAATTTAATTGTAGCAAATTTAATCTAGTTTAAAAATATATTGAAAGGTCGTTGCCGAAAACCTGCTCCTTCATGGTCAAAATGGGAAAATATCGAAATTGGGTGATCCGGGTGGGCTGCCTAGGTCGAAAACTTGGGTTTTGCTCTTGAGGCCAAACGGTTGGTCGGGAAAAAAACCTAAATGATAAAATTTGTAGGAAATTTTATGAACTTTCATTTTGAATTGGAAGGTTATTTATGAAAACTTGATAGTTTTAGAGTTATAAGCAAAAAAACCGCCAAAAAATGAAAATTTTCACATTTTTTGCATTTTTTAGAATGTTGCGTCACGAAATTTTGGTGGGAGGCCTCAGATTTGGATTCAGCGCCCCCAAAAACATATATATGCAAAAAATCAGAACTACCCCAAAACTTCCCCGATTATCCACAAGATTCTTCTTTCTCCGATTCTTTCAAAAAATTCTTCATTTGTAATTCTATCTATCCATTTGCTTTTCAGCATTCTTATATCCATAAAACCCAAAGGCTCAAAACCTCAACACCAAAAATATTCTAGATAAGATTTCTCATTCATATAGAAACCTTTTTTTCTATTTGTTGTAATAAGTAATGGAAATAAAAACTGAATTGCAGTTATATGTGTTGTTTTTGCCAAACAATTTAATCTAGTAAAATCTTAAGGAATATTCTTGCCACGCATTACGGATTATGAATCATTGCTGTTGTTCTAATAACATGTACTAAGATGTACACTCGGAGAAGTTGGATAATAAGCAAAGTACACCCACGAATATCAATGAGCAATTCCATTCTCTCTCTTTTTATTGTCTCTTAGGGTCCATGACTGGGGAAATCGAGCCGCGTTCAAACGAACCATTCTCTTTCGAAAGAGAGCTTTTAAATTAATAAAAAACTTAGGACCCTTGACCGATTGGAAAAACGTTTTCGCCCTTTTCCTTTTAGAGTTCCTTTCAAACGTGATACTGACTGAGGATTTGCCTCGCGAGGTTGCCCCTTGAGGCAAATGCCTGGTCGGTAAGTAGCGTGCCTCGCCAGGCAATAGTGCCCGTTGCCTCGTCTGGAGGCTGCCTCGGTCTCGATCCATCGCTGTCGGTTTTGTGAATGCTCAAAGGCGCCTCGGGTCGTTTCCTGCGTTGACTCAGAACCGTCCTGAGTGAACGCAGGAACGACCCGAGACGCCTTTGAGCATTCAGCAAAACCGACAACGATGGATCGGACCGAGGCAGTCTCAGGCGAGGCAACGGTCACCTTTGCCTTGGGCGAGAGCACATACTGACCGACCAGGCATTTACCTCAAGCGGCTGTCTGCGAGGCAAATCCTCAGCCAGTATCCGGCAAACAGGAGACTATTAGTGTCATTGCAATATCTGAGTAATTTAGCTCGGGAACTAAATAAGATAAAACATTTATTTATTAATCTGAAAATGTTTATTTTAAATCCAAACGTTTATTTTTTAGAATTGAAATTTTAAGAAAACAATCAATAATATTTTTTCAATGAATTTATTATCCTCAAAATCAAAAATGGTATTAAAATTTTAATTGGATGATTATTTTCGAGAGTGTCAGTTTTATGAGATAAAATATTTTTATCATGGAATGTAAACAATCCCTGTAAAGATCTCAATAAGTAGAATTCATTTTTATTTTTTAATTTAATTCAATTTGAAATTGCAGCTTAGGCGGCTATTAAAGTAGATAAATGTATTTTTACTCTTATTTTTTTGTCCTAGCTAGCTGTCAAAACCTCTTTACGTCAGGCTGCTTTAGTGACGGAGGGGTTTCTAGTTAAGGTTTTAGCCGCTTATTGCGCTAATGTCGCAAATGTATTCTAAAACATCAAATGTGAAGACCCGAGGCAGCTTCTTCTTGTTTAACTATTATTAACTGTCAGAAAATAAAACTTTCAAATCTATTTATTTACGACTTTTACCAATTCTATAATAATGACAATAAAAAATACATTTTGTTATTTTCTGATAGCTAAAGAAATGTGCAATAGATAATATTAATAAGGTAAGAGCAAAAATGTATACTCTTTTTTATCCAATTATCTACATTTCGGAGGGTCTTAACCATTGGCATATTTAGGGAGTTTTTTTTCCTAGACGACAAGTGCCCAGGGCCCCGCGATCCCTGGGATAACTATTACTTACTAGGAACTAATTTATTCTAATATCGATGCTAGCAAAATACTTTATATTACTTTTAGAGGGGTCCCATTATTCTAAATTTCCCAAGGCCCCCAATAGGTTAAAGACGGCCCTGCTGGTCGTAGGTGGAGCAGAAATTGATATAGTCAAAGTAGGAAGGGATGTCCAGAAAGGGAGTTTTGGCAGGCTCAAATAATTAAAAAAGTATTACAAAAATCGCATCTCATTAGATGTGTGGTAAAATGATAAGTAATTTTTGTTTATTTATTTCACTACTAGCTGCAAGACCCGCCTTCGGCGGCCCTCTTGCTAGCCAGGGGCACGCCCCCTGGACCCCAGCCCTCGAACGCCACCCTCATCCCCCACTCCCACCCCCATCCCCCCAAAACCTACCCCCCACCCCAATACTCCATTCCGCACCCTAACCCACTAACCCCCCACCCCCACCTCCAGAACTTCCTCTAGCACCCCACCCCCGCACCATGCACCAGTTCCCAACCCCCGCCACCACACCACCACCCGCACCCCACCCACCTCAGACCCCGCATCCCATCCACCCCGGACCCCACCCCGTGCCCTCCAACCCTGCGCACCACACCCCCGCATATCCCCCTGGACCCCACCCCCGCTATGCCCCCTGGACTCCAAACCCCGCACCCCCACCCTACTCCGCCTCACTCCTCACCCCACCCCCGCACCCACCCTCCGCACCCAGTTTTTGCATTTCTAGCCTTCTAGTGACCCACAGACTATGTATACAAAATTTGGTTGAGTTTGGCCAAAGAGAAAGAATTTTCATTTTTTGACCCTCCCCCCCATTTTGGGTGGTTAGTTTTTGCATTTCTAGCTCTCTAGAGGCCCAGAGTTGTATACAAAATTTGGTTGAGTTTGCTCCAAGGGCAAGAATTTACATTTTTTTCACCCCCCCCCCCTTTTTGGGGGAATTTTTTTAAACAAAAGTTGTCAGAAATTACATCCCCTACAACTTTGTTTTAGCTAAAAACGTAAGTTAGAAGACATCTGATGTAAATATGAAATTTCATAATGATCCCTTCAGCCGTTTTTACGTGAATCGTGAGCAACTTTTCGGAAACCACTGAAACAGACATACATACATACAGACAGACAGACAGACAGGAATTTCATTGATTGTGTTTTCGTTCATAACTTTGCTTGAAACGTGTGCAACCAAAATTTGGCGTGATTTGGACCAATGTACAGACAAAACCTTAATTTTATATATTATAGATTATTCTTTTAAATTTAATTATTTTCTTTCATTATTAAAAAAAATGCTTTTTTTAGTGAAAAGTTTCTAAAAAAATTATTTCTAATTAGATATATTGAATTATTTCCAATATTCTCATTAAAATACACAACATTTCTGCCCCTAATTCTGGAGTCATTTTCAAGACCTGGAAAAGCCATTTAATTGATATTTTGATTATCGAAACGTTGTGCATTCTGATTGGAATATTTCATTAAAAATTGGCAAATCTATCTGTTTTCCTCCTAGCCAAACTTTCCTACTAATAAACTCAACCTCGGAATCATTCATTTAATTCGCATTTTATTGATCATGAAAACCATATACCAAATTAAAAAAGATTATAAATGCAATTATACCAAACGAAGTTTTAAAAAATGGTGAAAAAATGTTCTGTTTAGATTTCAAAAAAGGGCTGATGATGTCAACACCGAAGAAGGCAAAACGTCTGCAAAAAAGGATCCACCAATAAACCTTTTACAAGATATCCATCGTTTATTTAACAAAGGCCAACATATTTGAAGGTTAAGTTTGAAGTTTGAAGTTAACAAGACCATGAAGAGAGTTTTGGGACACTCCCGATAACTAAAAAAACAAACTTATTAGATAATATTTATATGGTAAAATAATAATTTGTATTTATTTATTACACTATATTACCCATTTCCATTTAATATAAATTATTTACTTTAACTATCTCAAAAAGTGTCTATTCCAGGATCGTTCCGAGGAGATTTTATCTCATCCAAAAGAATAAATAATATAAATATATATATTAGATTGGTAAAAATAAACGAATATTTTTTTTAATTTTGATCTCGCATGAATATATCGTCGCCTGAGAATTGGAGTGAACCAAATCTATTTTTAAAATTTTTTAACTCTTAGGGGCAGTTGTATGTCGGTTGGTAAAGTCTTTTTAAACCTTGACAAAGGGTAAAACCTTAGAATTCACCTTGTGCCAGGCGGTATGGCCACTCAGATGAAAGTGCCTGTCATCTGATTGGCCATCCCACCGGCACAAGGTGAATTCTAATGGAAAAACCTTAGAATTCACATTGTGCCCGGTCGGATGGCCAATCAGATGACTCGTACTTTCATCTGAGTGGACATACCGCCTGGCACAAGGTGAATTCTAAGGTTTTACCTTAGAATTCACCTTGTGCCAAGGTTTTACCTTTAGAATTCACCTTGTGCCAAGGTTTTACCTTTAGAATTCACCTTGTGCCCGGTGGGATGGCCACTCAGATGAAAGTGCCTGTCATCTGATTGGCCATCCCACCAGGCACAATGTGAATTCTAAAGGTTTTACCTTTAGAATACACCTTGTGCCCGATGGGATGGCCAATCAGATGACAGGCACTTTCATCTGAGTGGCCATCCCACCGGGCACAAGGTGAAATTCTAAAGGTAAAACATTAGAATTCACCTTGTGCCCGGTCGGATGGCCAATCAGATGACTCGTACTTTCATCTGAGTGGACATACCGCCTGGCACAAGGTGAATTCTAAGGTTTTACCTTTAGAATTCACCTTGTGCCCGGTGGGATGGCCACTCAGATGAAAGTGTCTGTCGTCTGATTGGCCATCCCACCGGACACAAGGTGTATTCTAAAGGTAAAACCTTAGAATTCACCTTGTGCCCGGTCGGATGGCCAATCAGATGACTCGTACTTTCATCTGAGTGGACATACCGCCTGGCACAAGGTGAATTCTAAGGTTTTACCCTATGTCAACTTTTACAAAGACTTTACCAACCGATATACAACTGGCCCTTAATGTATACAAGACTTTCTTTTTACAAAATGAACCAAGTCTATTTGATCCCATAGTATTTTTAGTTGTGTACATATCTTCTAAAACTCAGTGTAATAAATTTACTATGTCGATTTAAAAATAATGGATCTGAAAATTTTGAACTTCAATTTCTCAAAATAAGGATAGGTATATGGACTTGATACACTCCAATTCTCAGCTGACGATATGTTAATTTAGCATGTTTTTAAAATGCCCACAACAAATCAGCTCGATTAAAAAATTTTAAGAGGTCACTCAAAAATTTCCAAAATGGTAGAGAATTGAATTTTTTTTCTCGTCATGTTATTATTGCCTAATTTGAAAATTATAAATATTCTGAAAATTTCAAGTCGATATATCAATTTATAGAGGTCGCTTAAGAATTTTTTTAATTTTTATAATAGTCTATAATTTAGATGTGTTCGAGTGCCTTTTAAATATAAATATTAATTCTTTTTTCTTGTTGTTGACATCTTAACGAATCGACTTGAAGCACGAGCCACGAAGAATAAACATAAAAATCTTTTATTATTTATATTTACAGGTCACTTGAAAACATCTAAAGTACACTACTTTAAAATTGAATTTGAAATTTTTAGAATATTTATCATTTTCAACGTAGGCAATAATAACATGACGAGAAAAAAAATTAAAAAAAAAATTCAATTTTCTACCATTTTGGAAATTTTTAAAATTCTTGAGTGACCTCTTAAAATTTTTTAATCGAGCTGATTTTTTGTAGATCAACAATAAAAAAATCACCGTTTTTTTTTGTGCCACTCTAAAATATAGTAAATAACATTATTTAACAGAAAAACAAGACGACTTTATCTTGGATGCAATAATATATGGTTAACTGCTTGATGAAGGAGATATCATCGGCCCCCTCGGAAAGCAAACCCGAGTACCAGCCAGATTCGCTTACCATAGAGAGGTTCAAACTTAAACAAATTCCTTTAACTTATATAAATACAGTAAAAAAATTTCACTCAATGGACACTGCACTGTTTTTTATTCTATAGCATCTAAGAGTATATATATAAAATTAAGGTTTTGTCTGTACATTGGTCCAAAACACGCCAAACTTTGGTTGCACACGTTTCAAGAAGAGTTATGAACGAAAACACCCTCAACAAAATGCCTGTCTTTTTTGTCTGTCTGTATGTTTCCGTGGTTTCCGCGAAAAGTTGCTCACGATTCACGTAAAAACGGCTGAAGGGATTATTATGAAATTTCATATTTGTATCAGATGTCTTCTAACTTACGTTTATAGCTATATATCGTTTTGATATTTTGACCGCAAAAGGGGGTTTGGGAGGGCGGACGAATGAAAATTATCAAATAACTCCTAAACTCTTAACCCTACGGCAAATTTTGTTATGAGCAAAGATGTAGGGGATGTGATTTCTGACAACTTTTGTTTAAAAAAATTCCCCCCAAAAAACACCCAAGGGGGGTGGGGGGATGAAAAAAATGTAAATTCTTGCCCTTGAAGGAAACTCAACCAAATTTTGTATACATAATCTGTGGGCCTCTAGAGAGCTAGAAATGCAAAAACTAACCAGGGTGGTGGTCTAGGGTGGAGTGGGGGTCCGGAGGCGTAGTGGGGTGGGCAGGGGGTTGTGCATGGTGCGGTGGATGGGGTGCTGGGTGGGAGTGGGGTGTGTGGGTGGGGTTCGAGGGTTGGGGGTCCAGGGGGCGTGCTATACTATATTGGTAAATAAATTTCACAAAATTTTATACAAATAATACAACTATATCTTAGTTATTTGAGATCTGATTATTTTATTATCTATATCTGACTTTAAATATTATCACTTCCCTATCAGTAGAAACTTTCCTCTGAGTCCACATAATTAAACATTATTTAATTAAATATTCTCATCAGAATATACAACGTTTTGACACTTATTTCTTTATTAGATTGATAGGTTGAAATATTCTACATTCTGATGAGAATTTTCAATTTCCCAGTGATAAATCAATCTAATTGATTTTCTTGCACTCAAAGCCAATGGATTAGATTGAAATCAAAACGTTGTGATTTCTGAAAAAATATCTCATTCAAAATTCCAGATCTAGTAGGAAACTTGTCTTCAGATAATCAACTCAAGTAATTAGATATTTGCTAATTTTCAAATATAACTTCCCGTATAGAAATAAATAGATTTTCGAAATATGTTTTTTATATATTTTTGAAAATATATTAAAAATATAAAATTTTTGTGTTAAATTTAAATAAAATTTATGTTTTCTATATATTCTTAAAATAAAATTATTTTTATGTCGCTCTAGTATAAATTTTATATAAATTTAACACAAAATTTTTAATTTTTAATATATTTTCAAAAAATATATAAAAAAACATATTTCGAAAATCTATTTATTTCCATACGGGTTTCCACTTAATTTATTATAAAATCTTAAGACTATTAGATTATAAATGCATTTTAAATTTGCCTAGCTCTTAATATTGAGAAAAAATGGTTCTTTTCAGGTTTTAAAAAAATGCTGAGGATGTCAACACCAAGGTGAACGATACGTCTGCAAATAAGGGACCAGCAATAAATCTTTACAAGATAACCATCTGTATTCAACAACGGCGAACATGTTTCTTGCTCAAGACTACTTCAGACTTCTTCAGACAAAACAACTAGCAACCAACTAAACTAAACTTCAACAGCTATTATATACCAATTATATTTTGAGGATTCGAGGTAGAAAAAATATTGTGAATATTTATTTTAAAGGGGTTATCTTTTTGTAGGAGTGGCTGGATTGTTATATTATGGAGAATCAAGTCACTATCAATATCAAGCAGAGGACACCCTCATTGATTTCCTCTTGAAAATCGACAACTTTGCTTTTTAATTGAAAAGATATTGTTTTGCCGAGAGAAGTATAATTATTGATTCATAAAGAAAAATCATTAAGGTTACCCTCTGCTTGATTAAAATATATATCTAGCTACATATATACAAGGGCGGATCCAGGGGGGAGTGGAGGGGGCGTCCGCCCCCCATAGAGGCCCGTGCCTGGCAAAAAAAATTTGTAAAAAAAAAACATTTATTTTTTTAAAAAATTTTAAATCTAAATATAGTCCTATTATGTGTGTGTGTGTGTGGGGCGTCTCTGACCCCCCCCCCTGCTTGGACAATTCGATCGCGACACACTTTCGAGATAAAAAGTAGATCTTATATACATTCTCCCCCCCCCATAAAAAATTCCTGGATCCGCCCTTGCATATATACAATGAATAATATATGTATTTATCTTTTTGTAGGAGGAAATCAATGAGAGTATCCTCTGCTTAATATTGATAGTGACTTGATTGTCCATAATATAAAAAGATAAATACATATATTATTCATTTATTTAATTTGTATGTTAGAGACCGAGGGGTGAACCGCGACATAATATCGTGTACACCTACTTCCACTTCCATTTCGACAATAGATGAAGGGGCATTATCTAATGAATTCCAAAATAATTCCACAGAATTCCAAAGACGGTGTACACCTAATTCCAATCGCGGTTCATCCCTCGTTAGAGACTATAGTTTGGAAGGTTTGACCTTCATCATCAGTATTTTTAATTAGAAATATTTTTTCTGCTATTTCTATTGGGTTCAAGATCAAACCTTCCAAACTATAGACTGACAAATAAATTATATATACATATTTCTAAAACTAAATGACTGATTGGCGAATTGACATGATGATATTTTGACGAAAACTCTGCTAAATGCAATATGCTTTTATTATATGAAATGTTTAGTATATTATTGTGAATAAAATAACACATTATTTTTAAAATTTGGTTGTAAATTAATCGAGTCATGAGATGAAAGCAATGCTTAACTTGGAAAATCTTGTAGACCAATCTAAAAACGGCTTTTTCTTGGTTGTCTATAAGTTAATCTTCAAAAATAAGGTGTTAATTTGTTAAGTATAAAATGCTGAACATTTTTGTATATGAAATTCAATTTGATAAATTAAATAATTAAGGAGAAATGACTGATTGGCGACATGACATGATGATATTTTGACAAAAACTCTCTATATCTTAATAAATATTGTTTCTATTAAATATGTTATTATTATATGACATGTTTAGTATATTATTGTGAATAAAATGCCACTTTATTTTTAAAATTTGGTTGAAAATTAATCGAGTTATGAGCTGAAAGCAATGGTTAACAGTTTTAGATGACAATTTTTAGTTGACAAACAGGCTTACAGTGGTGGACGGTTATTTGATCTTGTTTCTCCAATTCTCATTTGGCTTCACTAGCACCCAAAATTCTATTTGTGAAATATTATTCCATAATTCTATATGATATTTATCATAGCTGTACTTGTTTGCCATTTGAACCCAAATGTTCTACAGTTTCGGCTTTATTCAACAAGATGTTATATTTCACTTGAATCGCATCAGTATGAATTATCATTATTTAAGATAATATTATACAAAACCCATCATTAATTAAACTAGATATATATATTAGGAGGGTCCTTATTTTAACATGGTCAGAATTTTATACAAAATTTATGTATTTGAGGAGGTGGCTTTCAAAAAGTTTAAGTTTAATTAATCTTAGAGTCAAAAACCTTACTGTAATTAATCTATTATACGAATTTTGATTAAGAGCAGACAAAAAGCAATAAAACAATTTATATTTTGGATCATTTTATTCTTAGTTTACTAATAGTAATTTTTGAAATAAAAATAAAAATATAAAATACCACCAATTGTTTATAAATTATTCACACCAAGGTAAATTTTCACAAAATCCAAAAAACTGTTATTATGTTATTTTCGTTTTGTTTGGTTCCCTATATTTTAACTATAAATAACATCGGACAAATATTTTTTGATCAGTTTTCGATCGTCAAGAGTAAAGTATTTAAAATAAGCTTTAAAATGAAACCAAAATCTCATCATGTGATTATTTGTGACTAATCCCTTTTTGAACGCCACCTCCATCTATAAACAAATGGTGGTATTTTATATTTTTATTTTCATATGAAAAATTACTATTAGTAAACCAACAATAAAATGATCCAAAATATAGGGTGGGCCATCTAACTATTTGGAATTTGAATCGGCTATAAAAAAATACTAATGAATATTTTTTCAAAATTATAAGTTTATTAGAAAGATTGGACATTTTTATTTAAGAATGAAACACAACATTTTTGTTTCCAAAAATTGAAGAGGATGACATGGGTGACATTTGGTTTCAACAGGACGGGCCCGTCACTTGCCACACAGCCAACGTAACCATCGATCTTTTGCGCACTGTTTTTGGAAATCGAAATAATGATGTTGTGTTTCATTCTTAAATGAAAATGTCTAATCTTTCTAATAAACTCATAATTTTGAAAAAATATTCATTAGTTTTTTTTATAGCTGATTCAAATTCCAAAAGTTAGATGGCCCACCCTATATAACTTGTTTTATTGCTTTTGTCTGCTCTTATTAAAAAAAAACGGCTCATTATTTTTACTCTACTTTTAAACGTATTTAGAGATTTATAATTTTAATATCTATTGAGTTTAAAAAATTCTTTAATTAAACTTCAATAACAAATTTTCCAAATAT
This sequence comes from Forficula auricularia, assembly GCA_024734495.1. Classification (NCBI taxonomy): domain Eukaryota; kingdom Metazoa; phylum Arthropoda; class Insecta; order Dermaptera; family Forficulidae; genus Forficula; species Forficula auricularia. Next base: position 3,879,983 of record JALMQS010000084.1, read on the forward strand.
TTTAACAAGTTTAGTTTTCATTAAAAAAAAAAACTGAAAAATGAAAGAGTTGAACGAGAATTCCATTAAATTTCTTTTGGTTGATTAGAACCAGTTTTCAAATCTTTCAATATTATATAATATATAAATAAAAAAAAATTATCAAAAGAATTTATCAAATGAAATGAAAAATAATGGGAAATTTTTTTTACCCGAGTTTGATTTATAGATATTGGAATTTACTTCATTAGATAGAACTAAAAAGGAAAAATTCAGAATTTGCTTAATGAATATCTTAAATAAAATATAAGTAAAAAAACAACAGATTAACTAAAATAAATCAGTCAAAAGAAAGATTTTGATTTACTAATTGACATTAACGATATTTTGAAAAAATTACCAAAAATTGTTTATATCTCAGTAATTATTGATTCTATTAAATATAGTTTCATTATATGAAATGCTTAGCATATTATTGTGAATAAAACGATACTTTATGTTTAAAATTTGGTTGAAAATTAACTGAGTTAGGAGCTGAAATGAAATTTTAACTTAGAAAATTCTTTGTAGAACAATCAAATAACAAACTTAACTTGGTTATTTATTAGTTGATTTTCAAAACTAAGTTGTTATTTTATTCCCTATAAAATGGTGAACATTTTCGTATATGAAATTCAATTTGATAAACTTAATAATTAAGGAGTTATAACTGATTTACTAATTGACATGAACGATATTTTGAAAAATATTGACCAAAATTCTGTATGTCTAAGTAATTATTGATTCTATTAAATATGTTTTCATTATATGAAATGCTTAACATATCATTGTGAATAAAACGATACTTTATTTTTTAAATTTGGTTGAAAATTAACCGATTTAGGAGCTGAAATGAAATTTTAACTTTGAAAATTCTTGTAGAACAATCAAATAACAAACTTATCTTGGTTGTTTATGGGCTCATTTTCAAAAATAAGGTGTTATTTTGTTCCCTATAAAATGGAGAACATTTTTGTATACGAAATACAATTTGATAAATTTAATTATCAAGGAGAAATAACTGATTTATTTATTTTATGTCTGATATGTAGTTATTTAAAAAGTAAAAATTTTGTTCAATATAATTTAATTTCTGTAGGTTCTGTAGAAATTTTAATATTTACTTCTCTTTTTTTTAACAGATCGATTATATGTATTGATTATCTATCATCACCTCAAGAGGACTTAAAAATTGGATCATCACCTGAAGATGGCTTCAATAAAAATTGGAAGAAAAAGAGAAACTTTTTCATGACATCGCAATTTCACTTAATTAATCATTTAAAATGGTAAATATCTAAATTTGATATTCATTTAGATTTAATATTTTGTTACCTATAGTCAAAACGCCGTTCCTAGAATAATAAAAATTAATATCATAAAAGGAATCGCAGGGAATTGGATAAATTAAAACTTAGAGTTTTTATTAAGTGGGCCTGACGTTTCGTCAATTTATTTTGATTTCCTCAGTGACTCATTTTATCACTCTTTGTCAAAAACAGTTTTTCTATAAGACATAACATAAAAACAATATAATATGTTGTTTTGTCTTATAGAAATACTGAAATTAATTCTCTGAGCAGATCTGGACATCTAGGTATTTGTCTCCCTTAAATTAAATAAGTTGAAGTGTTCTGGTGTGGCCATCCACTTTACTTTACCATACAACCTGGCCCCTCACTTAAATTTAATATTATTTATAATCATGTAGGGGAGGGGGTTAGTTTTTGCATTTTTAGACTCCTGGAGGCCCACTGATTATCTATACAAAATTTGGTTTAGTTTGCTCAAATGGCCTAGATTTTTAATTTTTAACCCCCCCCCCCCTCCTTAATTTTCCGTCGATATCCACCAAAATCTAATCAGCTCTTAATCTCAATGGACCAAAACTACGTGTGAAATTTGGTTTCGATATTCACACTAGTTTTTGAGCTAGCTCGTCCACAAAAATTTGGTAACCTACAGACTAACAGACATTTTGACAAAACAATTATTATCTCGAAAAATATAATTTTTTCGATGTTTACTTATTAGAGCTTTTTTGTAGACCGAAATGCCATGGTTTCGCTCAATTTTTTTTAATCAAAATAGTTGCAGCCGTTTTTGAGATACCTCGAAAAAAACACTTTTTTCATATACGATTACAATACTTGACCATACCCTGTATGGTAAAGTAAAAAGAGTTCAGACAGAAATTGGCAAAATAAGAGAGTAAAAAATAGTGAAGAGATTAGAGGGAAATACTTTTTTTTATTAATCCTGACCTATTGGGTTAAACTCCCAAAATTTCCAATTTGGGCTACTGAAAGGGTAAATAGAATTACCCATTCAGAGAGAAAAGTTCCTGAACAAAGTAGATTTAGAATTATCGCCTATAAATTCATTTCTAATCATAAATTCTGAATAAGAATTGGTTGCCGGGTTTTGAATCAATCTGCAATTGAACAAGAATGTATGTCCGTCCGTCCCTCTGGCGCTGCCTGCCTTTTCACTCCCTATTAATGGAAATTTGTTTATAATCGCAACCAATCGATTATTTAGACAAGTTCTGAATGAACGATGTAATTGCACTGTGCAACCAACGGCCGTCAAATACAATACAATAGTAAATTAGAAAACTTGTGAACAGGATATGTTGTTGTATATTTGTGCCTCCGCCCTCGCCTGTATTCGTGAGATTGAATGAATTACCGACAAACACCGTCTCGCTCTTGAGCTGTCTTTTATTTTTCTTATTTATTCGGCCGGCTCAGCTTAGAGTGTTGAATTCACTAGAAGATTTTCAATTCTTTTTTTACTTTCATATTTATATTCTATAGAATATAATGTGAAGTATTACGATCGTCTGGCTGGGTCCTGACTCTTTGAGAGCTTCTATCTCAGAGATGAAAAAAGTTAATTTCATTTTGTAACTTCTAGGTGGAAGGAATCGATGCCCTTAAGGTAGTTGTTCTCCCAAATGGGTTTTCTTAGGATTTTTTTGAAATTAAGACAGATTATTATTTAAATACTTCTGCATCGATTGGTCGCAAAAGGAAATTTATGAACAATATAATTCCGGAGATATTCAATTTCAAAAATAGAGTTTTTCAGACCCTTATACATTGTACTATACTAAATATGGGAAAATTTACATACATATTTAATTATAATTAAGAAACCCTTCTTACCATTTTTATAAAAAACTAAACCAACATTAAACAATAACCAATAGATATTTTAAGATAATTTTGATTCATAGTTACAACACAGTTTCTGAGATAATAATGAATAAATAATGAAAAATGTATAAAAAAAAAATTTACACTAAAAACAATTTGGCAACAGCGCATTAATTTAACCAGCGAAAGATATTAAAGCGTGCATGCTCTAGATTTTTTCAAAATTATAATTTTCATAAGGTGTAACGTAGGCGTTGATTACATTTGTTAAAAAATAACAAAACGATTTTTATAGAAATAAATCGACCTTTAAAATGTATTTCATCTGTCATTTTAATATAAAAATATTCAATCTGTTACAATGGTGCCAGATTTGTCAAGAGGCTAGAATCAGTACATAAACAGCAAAAAGTTTTGAATTATGAATCCTTATTGTCTGTTCTATTTACTCTAGCATTAACTTTTTGCTAGTATTGTCGCGAAACAACTACCTTAATAGTTGGAAACCGAATTTAGGACATAAAACTGTATATTGTGGTCCCCAGAGACAGGGCCGGATTTAGACTTGATAAGGCCCTAATCTATTTGAGATATGGGGTCCTTTATAAGTTCAGATATTATATGTCAGTGCCAAATATGATTTTTGGATACCTAGAGGGTTAAACTGAAATACAATTAAGAAGTATATAGATAGTGAAATAATAAATCTTTAACTTACTATAGATAAGATGTGACACTTGATACTTTATTCCCAAATTCTTTTATATGGCTTGCTAGAAGAGGTCAAATTTTGCTATAAGCTCACTCGGACAATTTTATTTTGGGCTCCCAAGAAAGTGGGGGGCCCTAAGCTATTTTATAGCTTGTGTAGCTTGTACGTAAATCCTGGAGGGCGAAATTTGGAAATTAGAGCCCCCTTTGGCCAAAACTCAACAAAAATTTGTATACAACATCTATTGGCTCACAGAAGGGTAACAATACAAAAAATTACATAGGGGGGGGGGGGTGGAATTGGGAAAAATATACTAGACTCTTGTCAAATTTAGTTTAGTACGCTTATAATTGTACCCATTTTAAGACTAAAAGTAAAAAATAAAGTGTAGTTTAAAAAAACTAAAAAACTCTTTTGTCAGTACAAAATAATGTAATAAACTTTTTTATGTCCAATAACTAATTCAAAAAGCGTGGGGCACTTTGTCGAAATTAATTAAAAGTACATGCTTCTCAAAGACAATAACATGTTTTTTAGTTTTTTTAAACTATAATTTGTTATTGTTTATATATGGATAAAATTGCTTAATTTTGTTGTTTATGGAGGTTCTTTTCGCGATAATCAACACAAAAAGTTTCAGCCTCGTAACCACTTTATAAATATAAACGGAACTAAAATTTTAGGTTATGTTTTTTTAACGTGACTGTACCACTCAAACTACTAAATCTCTATATGGATACACCCATACTTGCCGGATCGTTTCCAAGCCATTGTGCTTATATCCCCTCCACTAAAAATAATCGCCCAAATATGTTTGTTTTTGTTTTTTATCAAAACTACGTGGTAAATAATTTCTATTTTTTTTTAAGTTACTCCGAATAAATTATTCTAACAAATATTAGTTTTTCATCAAGATGGTAAAAGTCCTTAAATGAAAAAAAATAAAATAATGATAAAAAAAGTTATTTTATTTAAAAAACAGAAGACTCTCTCATTTTATTTTATTTTTAACCTAAAAAAAAAAAAAAAAAAAAAATAATGATCATTTTCCCACCCTTTCCCAATCTACCCTATGTAAAAAATGTCATTTTTAATTGGAATTATTTCATGTTTGGTGTGGTAAATCGTCTTCAAATTTTAACAGTGTGTTTATTATGCTTTTAATGACTTATATTCTAAGTTTCAAAGACTTCTTGAATTTTTGCGTTTGTGAAAGAACTACCTTAATATTTTAATAAAAAATGTATTAAGTTAAACAAGACTATTTGCACGTTTTGAGATTTTTATTCCAAGTTTCTAAGGTTTTTTCTGCAAAAAGTAAAAAGGGGGTGAATATTCTTAATCATTTCATTCAAGAGGATAGTTTCTTACAGATTCTAGCTCCAACCACTAAAATTTGCAGAAAGTGTACCGAATCTTGAAAATGTTTTCACTTTTTTCCAACACCCTCTCTGTATTCATGAGAGTGAATGAATTACCGCCCGCCAGACAGATCCTATCTCACTCTTTTTTTTGCTCTTCTTCTATTTTTGCGCGAGTTTGTTTTATATCCGGTGTCAAGCCGACCATCCCTTAACCGAGTGCACCTTTTGAAAAGATTTAACCTCTGAACACCCGCCTTCATTTATTATTATTATTATTATTATTTTTCCCCCTCTTATTACTTTAAACTTTGTTCTAGCTGCTCAGAGAGTAAGAGTCACCGGCAGAGTCCATTAGAAAATGATTTACAGCGAGATATTGCGCTATTCATTAAATCTACACCTTCTCTCCCACACACAAAAAAAGGCTAACAGCGAGAGTAATAAAGCAGTCGAGCATGCATTCGAAGTTAATTTTTTTTCTCTCAGTGGATTACTAAGTCGTTAAAAACAATTCTCAAAAAAAAAAAAAAAAAAAAAAATTTGAATTACTTAGAACCCTCCCCTCTCTATTCATTCTCTCAATTTCAAAGCCTTCTTCACAGGAATTAACCTATATTTATTAGGATGTATTATATTATATATTTGAATTCTAGAGTCTTAATGTTACTAAATAAATCATTGAGTCATCGTTCCGAGAAGAAATTACCGAGAATGCCCATTAGATTTAAATTAGTGTTAATTCCTTAGTACTAGGCTTATAAATATGATTCTTTGAATAAAATAGTACAAATTATTTAATAGAAATTCATATTAAACTGGTGGTCCATGATCCTCAACACATAATGAAATTCCATCTAATTTTATATTTATTTCATTTTTACACGCTTTATATTAGCTTCACCTGTATGTATGTATATTATATATATATGTATTATGTATGTATCTATCTATCAATGTGACTTTTGTTCTGTTAAATTCCGCAAACATTTCTCTATAAAAATAATTAAGAGTAAAAAGTAAAAATTATTTAATTCACAGATAATTAATTATAATTATTTATTGAACACGAACAAATAATACAATATAACTACGACCTTTCGATCGACTTATATCGCAGAATAAGTCGTTCGAAACGTCATAGTTAAATTGTATTCTTCGATATAAGTAGATCGAAACGTCGTAGTTATATTGTATTATTTGTTCGTGTTCAATAAATAATTAGAATTAATTATCTGTGAATTAAATAAAAATTCAAATTTTAATCAAATTAATCACAAAAATAAAAGCTTCATTAGTAAAAAAACAAATTATATTTAAAAAAAACTAAAATACATGCTTCTAAAAAGTACAAAATAATGTACTATGTACCTACTTAATCAAAAAGCGTGGGGCATTTTGTCGAAATTAATTAAAAGTACATGTTTCTGCGCCCCACACTTTTTGATTAAGTAAGTACATATTACATTATTTTGTACTTTTTAGAAGCATGTTTTTTAGTTTTTTTAAAATATAATTTATTGTTATTTGATAAATTTAATAATTAAGGAGATATAACTGATTTACTAATTGACATGAACGATATTTTGAAAAATATTACCCCAAATTGTTTTTATCCCAGTAATTATTGATTCTATTAAATATGGTTTTATTATATGAAATGTTTAGCATATTATTGTGAATAAAACGACAGAACACGTCAGCTTATTTAATTATATAAATTGAATAAAAGCATAGAAAAATCATTTCACTTTTCAATGTTTTAATCTTTAACATCAAAAGATATTTAATTTATTTTGTACTTATCTAATAAAAAATTAAGTAAAAATCGGAATATGGTAAGAAGGACGACAATATAGCTCTTTAACAAGGGTGTAAGAGGCCCCTTGCAGATCCCTTTGATGATTTATTATATATATAAGTTAAAATTGGATAAGATAATCTTTCGAATGCAATAAATATTTTTGCTACCTTCTTATTTGCATTCTTGTATCCATTAAATATATTCGAGAATAAATTGTCTCGTTATTTCTTTTGATTACAAATAACAAACACTCACTTCTCAATGGTATAATTTATACTATACAAATATAAGTGCCCTAGATATATCTATATAGTAAATGTATTTTAAATTTAGAAGACAAATAAAAAAGTAATTAAATCCTATACTCTTAATGTTAATCTCATTATAACAGGGTGATTCAGATTACTCGTGCCACACATTTATTTCGATAACATGAAGGATGGCGGAAATATTTCAAACTTAAGCCTACTTGAACTAGTATTTTATGACATTCTCGTTTTCCGGAACAAAACAGAAGTAGGTAGGTTTGTTTGTTCCATCGGGCACAACTTCAAAATTTCAAATGTTAATATGGATCGAGTGGTATAAAGGGTCTCAGCCAGAGGGGATAAGGCTAGTCAGTGGAAAATTTTTGCCCGTAGGTACTTAAAAGGTTCTAGTATTTGTCCTTTATTTCAAATTTTCATTTATAAACACGTTCATCACTAATAAATATGAGTGGAACAGCTTAAGGTAGTTCTTTCGCGACAATACAGACAAAAAGTTTTAGCCTCGTAACCACTCTATTCATATGAATGGTGCTAAAATTTTAGGTTATGTTTTTTTAACGTGACTGTACTTCTCACACTACTATATCCACTTTATGAATTGGTCGTTTCCAAGCGGACTGTTCTTATATCTCCTCCCACTAAAAATAATCGCCAAAATATGTTTTTTTTTTTATTTTTTATCAAAACTACGAAGTAAATAATTTCAATTTTTTTTTAAGTTACTCCGAATATATTATTCTAACAAATATAAGTTTTTCATCAAGATGGTGAAAGTCCTTCAATGAAAAAAAATAAAATAATGATCATTTTCCCACCCTTTCTCAATCTACCATATGTAAAAAATTTCATTTTTAATTGCTATTATTTCATGTTTGGTGTAGTAAATGGTCTTCAAATTTAACAGTGTGTTTATTATGCTTTTAATGACTTATATTCCTACTTCTTTAATTTTTGCATTTGTGAAAGAACTACCTTAAATGGACACTACCGTAACACTTTCGTTTAAAAATCCACTGGGATATATTTAATATAATTATATTATTTATTTATTATTTATATAATTTAATTATATATACCTAATAATATTAAAACAACTTTTCTGCTTTCGCATTAATTAACTTATACTTATTAAAGCCCTGTATTCTATTAAATGAATAAACTGTAGAATAATATTTATATTTAAAGTTCGGCTACAGATTATTCTAGAATCTAGAAGTTAAAGAAATAATATTTTTAAAAGCTTATTTTCTCTCTACTCCCCTTTGAGGTTAGGTGCCTGATCTTATTTAGTAGAAAAATGGTCAGTTGACTATATTTTTTTTATAATATCAATCAATATACGAGAAGAAGTTAACCAAAAAGATACAACCCCTCCATCAAGGATAAAAATTAGAAGCAGAAGAGATTTTATGGTCTGGGTCGGAGTCGAAGGTATAAAATACCATTACTTCAATGATATGACATTATAATAATTATTTTTTTAGTTGATTTACAAGTATATATTATTATTAATCCATTGAAATATTTTCTTATTGTAACCTTGATTATCTAATAAATTTTTTCAAGTTATACCCAAGGTGAAATGAAAAAATAAGTTAAAATGGATTGATTCTAACTATATCTATCATTATTTTTTAAAAGAGCTTAAAAATTAAATACCAAATCAGGACTACAGCCCTTCCAATTTTATTTAAGAAAATATCAATTGAATTAAGATTGGAGTAATTTTTGGAGACGGACTGATAAGTGAATTAAGTGGATATTGATGAGGCAGTCCAAAAAAGAAGAAGATAATTTACACTATCTTTTTATTCATAAAACCGACGTTTCGGAGGCTATTCCCTCCTTCATGGTTTTGAAAAGTCAGTGAAGGAAATCCAATGCGGCATTCCCTCTGTCTCCTCTTTCAGTGGCAGTAACAATAATATCTTGTATTTCATTCTCAGCAGAATTATATTATTACATTATAATTATTACATTATAATTCTGCTGAGAATGAAATACAAGATATTATTGTTACTGCCACTGAAAGAGGAGACAGAGGGGAATGCCGCATTCTTTTCCTTCACTGACTTTTCAAAACCCTGAAGAAGGAGGGAATAGCCTCCGAAACGTCGGTTTTATGAATAAATAGATAGTGTAAATTATCTTCTTCTTTTTTTGGACTGCCTTATCAATATCCACTTAATCAATTGAATTTCAGAAAATTCAAATTGTATTTGTGAATTCTCAATTGAATAATAGAAAATCACAATTTAATCTCAAAAAATGACTTATTTCAAAATATTTATTTGTTTCGAGTTGCTTTCCATTTCCTTTTTAAAGCAACAATTTTTTCAAATTTCTACTGATAAAGGAAGAATTTCCTCCAAAACCTTGTTTTTTAAATAAACGTTAAGAGATTGTTTTTATAAAAGAACAAATTATAATATATTTAAGTATGTGTGGACTGCATCCGTTTTGGACGAGGCCTACATTCGGAAGGATGTTTGTTTTTGCGCATTTGGACGACTTTTGGAGGTTGAATTCATCGCGGACTGTCGAGCCCTGGAGTGTATCGTTTTCTCATATTCTTTCTGTTCTATTTAATGAGAACATATTATGTTTATTTCACTCTCATTTTTGGGTTGCGTTTCTCCAGCGCCATCTATTGGGCGATGCTGGACTTTTGTTGGTTTGTCCGCAACAAGTATATTTATGTTTATATGCATTAAGCAGAGGACAACCTCATTAATTTCTCCTTAACAATAAACAGCTCTACTACTCTCGGCAAACCAAATCTTTTCAATTAATTATTTTTTTCCTGATATCTCAAAGACGTACCTATGTATATTCCCTGGCTATTAGTCCAGTCAAAGTGTGTTTTTATCAGGAAATTTTTGAAGTAGTTCTGATTTTTTGCATATATATGTTTTTAGGGTCGCTGAATCCAAATCTGAGGTCTCCCACCAAAATTTCGTGACGCAACAATGTAGAAAATGCAAAAAAATGTAAAAAAATTTCATTTTTTGACGGTTTTTAGCTCATAACTCGGAAAATATCAACTTTGCGTAAATAACCTTCCTATTCAAAATGAAAGTTCATAAAATTTCCTATAAATTTTATCATTTAGGTTTTTTTTTCTCCGACTAACCGTTATGGCTCAAGCGCAAAATCCAAGTTTTTGACCTCGGCAGCCCCCCGGATCACCCAAAAACTCGCACTTTTTTTGAATTTTCCTATTTTGACCATTAAGGAGCAAGTTTTAGACAAATATCACTCTATACGTTTCTAAACTAGATTAAATTTGCTACAATTCAAACAAAGTTTAATCTTAATTAGATAAATGTTGATCCGTGCCGCAATGAGGTTGAAGTTTTTTCCTTCATAAAATGAAAACCACTCATCCTAGAAACTTAATTCCTATCTCATTCTCTAGACAATTCTATTGACTTAAACATTTACTTGGACCACTTTTTTGTTAAAACTCTTAGATTTATAGATGTACAGCATTTTCCATGTTTATTTCACCCTCATTGTTGAGTTGCGTTTCGCCAGCGCCATCTATTGGGCCATACTGGACTTTTGTTGATTTGTCAGCAACAAGTATTATTTATGTTTATTTGCATTAAGCAGAGGAAAACCTCATTATTTGCTTTTTTAACAATAAACAATTCTGCTACTCTCGGCAAACTAAATCTTTTCAATTAATTATTTTTTGCCTGATGTCTCAAAGACATATATTCCAAGGCCTATAAATAAATATCTAATACAATCCGTCGAATGAGATATTTACAGACATCATAAGGTTTAATTGATCGTTGAAAGAACTTGATTAAATGCGACGATATGGAACAGAGCTCGTAAATCGAGACAAAATATTTGATTATTTCTATTTTTCGACAATCAATTAAGTAAATAGAGAGATAAGTATATAATATACCAAACATGAATATACATAGATAAAATCAAAAAAATACTAAAAATAATAATAATTGTATATGAATGTATGTATGTCCTTTGCATTGGAATTAATAGAAATATTCTATACGTTTTTTTTTTTTTTTATATATTGATTTCTCCTTAAGCAGTGTTATTAATAGTGGTATAACAAATTAGATCAATAAAATATACATTAATCTTGAAGTTGTTTGGAGGTAAAATATTAACTTATCCAAATATAAATACCATTAAATACGTCCCTTGCTTTCTTTCCATCAGGTTGTTGACAAATTTAGTTATTAACCGGAGAATTTCCCTTACCTGAAACAAAAGAGAGAAATATATATTAATAATTTATTAAATTATTTATTTAAACCAATACCTTAGAATGAAAATTTATTATTATTATATTTACTATCAAGAGACCGATAAATTTTACAAATGAAGATTTTAATCTTTTAATGAAATTTTTATCAGAGGGGTTCACCTCTCAGGAAAAAAATGGTCCTGATTGCTAATTTTGGCACTTGGGTTCGATTCGCGAAGGGAATAAAAACAACCCTTCTGACAAAATTAAAAATTAAACATTCCATCTCGGATCTAATCGATGACAAGCTCGTGTGATATTCTTAGAAATTTAAAGTCTATTTCTATCGGTAATTTTTAACTATTATAATATTTATAGAGAATAATAATTTAAGATTTTTTCTTTTTTAATACAAATTCAAAATTACTATAGAAATTTAAGAGAGATAATCTTCTACTAGATACAAGATTTTATGGTTTATCTACTCTTATTAAACGAGCAAAAATTGTATATTTATTTGTATATATATTTGTATCTTGGTTATATTTTGAAAACGACTCTACCGATTTTGATGAAATTCACGGGTTAGGGTTTTTTGGGGTGACAATTCGATCTGTCACGGTCTCATCTTCGACAAAATTGTTTTTGATGGGTTTTTCGTAATCAAATTAATTATTTTCAGGTAGACAAATCCCATTCTTAGGGTTTTAAAAAAGGTTACTCTTTTCCTTTTGTACCCAGGCAGACATTGGGTTGCCTTAATTCATTGTTCTAAAAGACCTTGAAGAAGTATTGTGATTGTGGATTTCAACATATTTTGTTCTCCATAAACGTTAGAAATATTAATAAACGTTTTATAATTGTTTTTATAAAGAACTTTATTTATTTAATAGAATAAAAAATAACCAAGAATTTATTTAAAAATATATTTCGCATAAGCAGGTCTCAATTTTCTGAAAAAACAACACATTTTGATAGGTTTTATTTATTAACAATTGGATGAATAAAAATGAATCATTTGGTTGAATCAAAACAGGTGCAGGAGGTGGGGTGCAGTGGTGGGGCATCCGGAGGTAGGGTGAGGTTTCGGGGGTGGGGGTACAGTGGGCGAATACTAGATAAATATATTTGTATTTTTTTAATTTGAAAAGGGCTCTCAAATAAAAATCGATCTTTTTATCAGAATTTTAAATTAAAAATAATGTTAAAATAAAGGTTTTACCTGAAGGAAGAAGTTACCGAGCATTGCTCGGTGCCTCCAGATACTTTTTATTATGTCAGAAGGGTTGTTTCAATAATATCTGCATTTGTCTTTTTTATATTCAAAAATTCATCTACGTTGGTATTTTTTTCTTTTTTTTCCACACAAAATAACATTTTTCAATTAAATTTTTCCACCCAATTCAATTTTTATAATAGGTATAATAATAATAATAATAATATTTTATTCTTTAATAAAACTGTATAGAAAAATTAACAATAAATATAGAAAAAAATAAAAATTTATGCATTGCCCATTAATGATGGGATTTTTTTATTTTATTTTTTTTTATTTTAATTCAAATTAGCATTTATTTCAATGTATAGAAGGTTGTTGGTTCTTGTTGTAGTTATGTAGTAAATTTAAAAGAGTCAAGGTGGCATAAATTAACGTGAGGCAAAAGTCAATTTGTATGAGAATTGAATAAAAATTTCCGAATGACAATAAAACGTGACGAAAAGAAATTCCTTTTCTCTCACAAGGTGAGTTAAACTATGCCTGGGCGCCTGATGGTATACAAATCGTCTAAAAATTAGTACTTTAGCCCTCGCACATCGTTATTATAAACGAGCTTTTCGTGCGTGCCTTCGGCACGCCCTCGGAACTCGGGCCTCCGGGCTGGTGCCCTGGCGGGCAGCGTCTCGGTCCAAAATTTTTATTCCTCTTAAAAAACCACACTCCAAATGTATACCTGTAAACTCCCGAAAATATATAATCTCTTAAAAGTTTCACCTCATTTTCGTCCTGATACAGCTACAGAAATGAGGCTCTAGATATGAATCTGGACGTATTTTTTTCTTCTATAATCTACAGCATTGTGATATTTTTTGTGTGGAAATAGATTTATTTAAATAAGTGGGATAGTGTGAGGAGGAGAATTATATTATATCATTTTTTTAAAATTTGGGATCGATAATCGATATAAAAGGCTCCAAATATTTAAAAGAAATCAGGTGTTGTTTGCATGACAGGCTGCTCCAGTATTGCCATGAGAAACTCGGGCATGCGTGTGGCTTAAGTCGTTTAATTTTGTAAAAATCAAAAAAAAGGAATAACAAAATTTAGATTTTTAATAAATTATAAAAAAGTGGCAAATTATTAAAAAATAAACAATTAATATATAAAATATAAATCAAATAAGGTGTGATTAATTTCTTCTTCTGTGAGCAAAGAAAAGCGAATTGAATATTTAATTTTTGAGTGGTGAGGGTGGGGGGTGGGGGGGGGGGATAATTATCAATATATTTAATGTTTCTTAATTTAAAATCAATTCGAGTCTTTCATTCCAAAATTCGAGTTTCAATTACAATTATATTTCAAATTTGCCACAAAGACGGCATCAGCGCTCCTTGTCGGCAGCATTACGTGAGCGTTGCTACAAATTAATCTGGACTATTATATAGATAATGCGAAGAAAATCAACTTTACAGGGAAAAATAGTTTTATTTTTGATCACATTAAAATGCCGACTTTCCCAAAATAATCATATGATTAAATAAAGTAAAGAAAATTTTGAAAAGTTTTTGAAACTTTTAGTTTCCTTTGTGAACTTCTGAAGATGGGCTTACTACGATATACCCCGAAATATATATAGAGTCGTGCTATCTTTCTAAACAAGCATCTGATCTTTTATTTTTGTGAAACCTTCCTACTATTTTATATTTTAAATTTTAAAAAGTTTCAAAAACTTAAAAAAAAAATCTTTACTTTATTTAAAATGTTTCCCCAAGAACCCACACCATCTCCCTTAATATCTGATAATATGATTTTTGATTTTGGGGAAAATAAATACATCATATAACTTGTATTGTTTCATTAATCGCATCCATAATTAAAATTCTTAATTGAAATCGTAGGGATTTGGATAAAAATTGAATTAAAAACAGACTTTTATTCATTCTATTTTTGACTTCTTAAGCGGCTGAAACTCTGTTTTTAATTTAATTTTTATCCAACTCCCTACGATTTCACTTAAGGGGGTTCGGGACTGTTTATCATTTTTATAAGAAAATTCTTAAATTTTTACCATCGAATCAGTGATGTATAGAATATTTATTACCGAAATTTGAAGTTGGTCGTCTGTCCCATTACCGAGAAATAAATTATTGAAAATTGTCCTTCTAACATGGAAGTAAATGGACCGAGCTTTTAAAAGGGCTATAACTTCTATACAAATTATACCATTTTCAACAAATTTATACAGATCAATAATTCAACTTTTTTGAATCGAATGATACATTTTTCAATAGATTTGACAGTCGAGTTAATTAGTTATTCATAAATGTAAAAATAAAAAGTTATTTGCGGCCAACAGAATATAACAAAAGGACTAGTGTAGAATTTTAACTCTTTTTCTTGAAATCGTTTTTGTGTTAAATAAATATTTTTATAATGAGAAAAATATTATCTCAATATTTTTTATTAATATTATCAAAACAAAGTTTTTTATTCGAAATTAACCTCATTATTAACAATTTTTTTTAATAAAAAATTTAGTAGGCAAAAGTTGTCATTCTGCAGAAATACAAAAGATTTTTTCGTAGATCAACCAGATATATATTTGTATATTGTGATCAGTTTTTTTTTTATTCATTCTTTTGTACTTATTAAGTATTTTTATTTTTCGTTTTGGCCGTAGTTAAGATTTGCATTCAAAAGAACATTTTGTTTTGCTGGTTTGCATCATCAGGCGCTCTCTATTAAAACATTACTTAATGAGCGTTAATTAAATTTTAAATATTTTTAAAAATAATTGTAGTTGATTTGAGCATTTTAGTGTTTTATAATTTTTATTTTAGATTTGTTCTCAAGGGGCTGACTATTTTTGCCGTTATATACAAATAACATCTACGGTTAAAGAATAAGTTTCACTTACCCAGTGAGCTTTTGTGAATGAGGGTCACATATAATTTTTTTTTTTCATTAATATAAATCACTAGTTTTTTTATTTTATATATAGAAATGCTTTTAGACAGAGAGAAAGAGAAGAAATCTTTCGAATAGGCTCTCTCTTTAAAATTCGAAAATTTATTTCGATATAAATGTCAATATGCATTTGCAGCCAAGGCTCTTTGAGCACTTTTATTACTTACTAAGATTTGCAAAAATATTTATATTTTATTCTCCAGGCAAATTCCATTGAATTTAAACAGAAACAGAAAGCAGGAAATTTTTTGACATTAATGGGAAATTGAAAGAGTTAGTCTACATAATATATTGACAAGCAATAAAATTTAGATAATATTAATTCAGGATATTAAATAATTTGAGATTTATATAATTACTAACTGCATCGCCAGCCTTCGGCGGCCCTTGAATCTATGTACCAAAATTGAATATTAAATTTTAAAAACCCGAAGAGAATTGAAAATTTTTAAAAAATTTACCCCAAAATGTCTATATTACTTTACCATACAGGGTATGGTCAAGTATTGTAATCGTGCATGAAAAAAGTGTTTTTTTCCTTCTTTTTTTCGAAATATCTCAAAAACGGCTGAAACTATTTTGATTAAAAATTGAGCTAAACCATGGCATTTTCCTCTACAAAAAAGCTCTAATAAATGAACATCGAAAAAGTTATATTTTTCGAGATAATAATTGTTTTGTCAAAATGTCTGTTACTTAGTTAGTTAGTTAGTTAGTTAGTTAGTCTGTGCGTTACCAAATTTGTGTACGAGCTAGCTCGTGTGAATATCGAAACCAAATTTCACACGTAGTTTTGGTCCATTGAGATTAAGAGCTGATTAGATTTTGGTGCATATCGACCCAAAATTAAGGGGGGTCGTGAGGGGGTTAAAAATTAAAAATCTAGGTCGTTTGAGCAAACTCAACCAAATTTTTTATATATAATCATTGGACCCCTAGAAGTCTAAAAATGCAAAAACTAACCGCTAGATAATATTAATTCAGGATATTAAATAATTTGGGATTTATATAATTACTAACTGCATCGCAAATATATATATTATTTATTTGTTTGAGACTATAGTTTTGAAGAACTGGCTTTCATCATCAGTCTTTTTTAATTATAAATATTATTTTTCATGGGGTCAGTATCGCATGGATATTGAAATTTTTTTGATCTTTACTTAGCCGAGAGCCAGTTAAAATTAAAATCAATTTTCAGGTCAGTTGATTTTAATTTTAACTGGCTCTCTGCTAAGTAAATATCAAAATGTTCAAATCCACGCAATACTGACCCCATGAGAAATAATATTTATAATTAAAAAAGACTGATGACGAATGCCAATTCTTCGAAACTATAGTCTCAAACAAATAAATAATATAAATGTAGATATATATTTTTGATATATATGTGTGTATGTTTATTTGCATCAAGCAGAGGACAACCTCTTTGTTTCTCTTTGTAAATCAACAACTATGCTACTCTTGGCAAAATAAAAACTTTTCAACCTTCTACTCTCCTTCAACAGTATACAAAAATAATAATAAATACATAGACACAGTAGTATTGCTTTATATTTATTACATAAAGCAACTTTTTCTTTTTGGAAATTTAATTACGGACGAAGAAATTAATGTTTAAATTCAAAATGTGTGAACCGCTGCCCGGATAGCATGTTAGTTCTCAGGTTCGACTCCTGGGGGGATGAATCACCTCTGATATCGCAATTAAAGAATATTTCTACTAAAATCCGAGAATTGTCTTAAAAAAATTAAATTCTTTCTATTCAAAATGTTAAATTCAGAACATGTCGTTTAATATGTACTCTACTTTTGATATTTAAATAAAAGTAAAAAAAAAAAAATATTCATTCTAGTAAATAGACGTATAACCAACTTACAAAAAATCTGCCATTTAGTATTTTTCTCCATACACACTTTAGTGAGGGATAAATATAAAGTATAAAATAAATGCAAATTCATTTTCTAATTTTTTTCTCAAATTTTAACAAATTCCTCTTTTTTATAGCCCTTCCTGGGTTTCTACTTAGTCCGTCGAATGAATTATATGAGAGAATTAAAAAAAAAAAAACTTTTTTATTTATTTATTGGACTTGACTGATTCAGTGGAAATATTTCGCTGAAACATCCCCCTTTGACGTTTGATTTGATGTTAATTTTTTGATGGAGTATCGATGTTGTCACTGATATGTAAATTGTTCAAAATCTATATAAATCCATCATTGCTTTTTTTTTGATTAATTTTATTCTTTTACAGCTTTTACATTTCCACGAATGAATCGATGATGGAATTATGATGATGATGATGACGATGATGAGAGAAAACATCAAAACTATTCAAATATTCCCGAAAACATAAGCTTTATAATGTATTCTTAAAATTGTAAGCAAATTATTTCCTCTTAAGTGTTTGATTAGAAAAAAGAAAAAACATGTAGAGAAGAATGTTGTAAAGATCCCTGTGTATTGTTAAATAAATACATAATAGAAGACGTCGGGCAAATCTACCATTAATTATATGATTCATCAGTAGAAATCAATGAGGTTGTCCTCTGCTTGATGCAAATTAACATATTATACAATGCATAAATATAGGGTTATTGGTAATTCGATAGAAATCTTGAAAGGGGTTATAGCTAATTTCAAATAAATTTAACCCTATGTACCCGGGGGTCAAAATTCATTAGTTTTGGAGTTATCAGAGTTTTTGAAATTTCCCAACTTTCTACCAATAACTGCTAATTGTAAAATAATTACTGCACTCTGTGGGCTAAAAAGACACTTTTATAATACCTGGTGAATAAGCGATTACTTTAAAAATAAAATTCCATGCCCCCAACTTAAATAAATTCAAAGAAGGTCAAAACTAATAAGTATTGAAATTTCTTTTGAAAATGTTATTTGCATTCAAAACTTCTACTTATTAGGTAATTTAAAAAAAATTCTAATACACTTGATGTAAAAAATAGGGAAAAAATAATGATTTTTGACCCCGGGTTCATAGGGTCGAATTTATTAGAAATTAGCTATAGTTTCACCCTTTCAAGATTTCTATCGAATTTCTAATAACCCTTATAAAGTATATAAAAATAAATACTCTTTTATAAAACAATATTTAAACGTTTAATCAAATCCAAACGTTTCGAGAGAATTTTTCAATGAAAAATTTGCAATTAAAAAAAGAGAAAAAAGGTTTCTTTGTCTAAGGTTTAGAAGACACAAACAAAATAAAACTCCATTTGTATTATCTTCCGCTTAACATGTTGCTTATAGTCCCCCCTTTTCCATTATTGTGACATAATTAAGTATAAGAGAAAAGCTAAGCATACTTATTTACTTAGGTAGTTATTAGTCCAGTCAAATTGTGTTTTTATCAGGAAAGTTTTGGGGTAGTTCTGATTTTTTTCATATATATGTTTTTTGAATACAAATCTGAGGTCTCTCACAAAAATTCTGTGACGCAACATTGTAGAAAATGCAAAAAATGTGAAAATTTTCATTTTTTGCCTGTTTTTCGCTTATACCTCGAAAACTATCAACTTTTTGTAAATAACCTTCCTATTTAAAATGAAAGTTTATAAAATTTCCTAGAAATTTCATTATTTAGGGTTTTTCCCGACCAACCGTTCGTCCTCAACCGCTAAATCCAAGTTTTCGACCTCGGCATCACCCAAGAACTCGCACTTTTTTCGATATTTTCCCATTTTTACCAAGAAGGAGCACGTTTTCGACAAAGACCACTTTATACATTTTTAAACTAGATTAAATTTGCTACAATTAAAACAAAGTTTAATAAAATTTATAGGAAATTTTATGAACTTTCATTTTGAATAGGAAGGTTATTTAAGAAAAAATGATAGTTTTCGAGTTATAAGCGAAAAACCGCCAAAAATGGAAATTTTCACATTTTTTGCATTTTCTACAATGTTTCGTCGCGAAATTTTGGTGAGAGGCCTCAGATTTGGATTCAGTTCCCCAAAAAACATATATATGAAAAAATCAGAACTACCCCAAAAGTTTCCCCATAGGGGCCCATTTGAGCACAATTGACTGGACTATATAAGGTTATTTGTAATTACTCTGTTTCATTAAATGATTATAAACAAAGAATTATAAATCAAATAAAAAATGCATTTGAGAATTTATTCAACAATTTCTTAAAGAAACATTTCGGAGAATATGTCCCGGCTCATTATCTTATCGAATAACTGGACTCTTTCAATTCATATTTGTCGTTTCATTTGGTGTCGAGACCGATTCGAGGCAGCATCGACGATCACTTGCAACTTATCCAAGGTAAGCTACCCTTAATATCTACCCCCTATATTCTATATAATGTTCTTATATAAATATAAATATCACTTTCTTACTCGTAAATAAGAAATTTCGAAAAAAAAAACACGGAAGAGGGGAGGGGCCGGAGGCGTGAAATTAATGACCACCCCAGACCCCCAAATACTCTTATTTATCTCATCAAATGAGAAATGATTCAATATCATTTGTGACACTGAGACGATAATAATCGACTAATGGACCCTTGAGTCATCAAATAAGAGAGTTTCCATCAACAGGTGATTGCGTATTTCCCACTGTATAACTAGATTTGACATCCAATAGCTCATTAAATAAATTATTTCTAATCTACTCTTTCTTAATTTCGCATTGACAGCGAATCTAGCGGAGCTCTTGGAACTAACCATGTACATTTAGTTGCATATAAACAAGGGGCTAAGTATAATTATTAATTTTTTTCTAGAATGAAAATATTTAAAGATACCAATAGTTTCTAAAATTATTTGATTCAAAAATGTAAGAAAATATTAAAATAAAATTGGTGAGCATGGCTAAATAGCTTAGGCCCGAAGACAAATAACAAAAAAATAAAATGAAAGTTTCTTTTTACCGAGAGTAGCAGAATTTTTATAAATTTAAGGAGACAATAATATTAAGTGTTTTTTTATATTTCCAGTAGAAGACATACTCTTTTATTGTCTGCTCTAACAAAAAATAAATTAAAATTGATTTTCTGGCCTATGTAAATTTCAAATAACTATGATTTCTTTCAATATGTGTTTTAATCCCTAATAATTTCTCACACAGATCTACTAAATGTTAATGTATAAAAATAAATATCTAGTTAACTATTAATTCTTCAAAAAGATAGTTAATATTAAATATGTAAATTAGAAAATTTTCTCTATAAAATCTTTTAAAAATTTCAATGAT
Organism: Forficula auricularia; assembly: GCA_024734495.1. NCBI lineage: Eukaryota > Metazoa > Arthropoda > Insecta > Dermaptera > Forficulidae > Forficula > Forficula auricularia. The sequence goes on from JALMQS010000084.1 coordinate 3,900,948, forward strand.
TTACCGTATTGTAAATAATATACAACCTTATTCCTAAATTATTCATATTTTCAATGAAAAAAAATTAAAATATAAATAATATATAATAGACGAATGCCGATTGAAAAAAAATAATAATTTCATTTTACTTATTAAGGTAATCTTTGTAGGACAACTCCGCACTCAATATAAAAAATATTTTTAAGTCCCGAAAATATTCGAGTCTCCCTAAAATAATCATTCGATTAAAATTTTAATATTTAATATGCTGAAACATATATCACTTCAAAATTTAAGATTTTTACTCCTATTTATGTAATTTACGAGCTGAAAGACAGACCGATAGATATTCTAGTGACTTTAATAGGGTCCTGTTTTCTTTTTTAAATAGAGCCCTAAAAAGAAGAAAAAATTGAAAATTTTTGAGTGAATTAAATTAGCGAATAATATAATATATTTGATAAATTAATAATTTTTTCTTTATCATAATATGATTCATAAAGAGAAATTAATCAAGTCATTTATTAGATAACTTAACATGGCCAATCCAGTTAACCTAAAATCGGAGTGGGTGCTCAATGAGTGGTCCGTATTTTAGGTATTTTCGAATTTTTACGCTGATTTTGGATCATATGGTTCGAAATAAATAAAAAAAATATCGTCCAATTTTCAAGTCTCAATCTCAATTTTAACTTGCCCCACAGCTTACTTAGTAACACTACGATATAGCAGTATTTTCTCTAGCTGTAACACCAAAAATATAATAGCTAAAAATCTGTGAAAATTCTGAAGTATAGCTACTATTATAAGGATAATGTTAACAGAATTTCAAATTTTTTGATCCATTACTTTGGCCGGAATAAAAAATTGATCGTTCATGCCAAAAACCCCATGCTATTTTGATGTGAAACAAGCTCGCTGTGAGGCACAGGTAAAAATTGAGATAGAGACTTGAAACTTGGGGGATATTTTTTATTTATTTATTTATTTTCGAGGGGTGAACCGAGACCTAATATCGTATACACTTACTTCCACTTCCTCTTCATTTCCAAGTAGAAGACAATAGAAGGGCATTATCTAATGAATTCCAAAATACTTCCACATAATTCCAAAGACGTGTACACCTAATTCCAATCGCGGTTGACCCCTCGTTTATTTCGAACCCAAAATATGGACCACCCTAGAGGTCATACTTGAAAACGATTGCAGAATAAGTCAATCGAAACGTCGTAGTTTATTGTATTATTTATTCGTGTTCAATAAATAATTACAATTAATTACGTGTTATTTTAATAAAATTTCAACTCTTAATAAAATTAATCACAAAAATAAAAGCTTCACCAGCTACATTTCTAATAAGATTCTCTGCATATTTGACCATAGATTTATAATATTTCCATTTTAGATTGTTCGAAACGACTCTTAAATGAAATATATGTAATGTCTATCAAATTGAAACAAACTAAATTCATTCCATTTCTCTGACTTTCTCAATTTTCTTAAATAAACGAGAGAGAGAGTGCGAGTTTCATCTAGTCCCTTACTTAATTGAATTTATTTTATCTCCACCCTCGAGTGGTATTAATTAAATGAAAATTTCGATTGATACCCGCAGCGTCAATCTTCCTATCACCTTCAATAAAAGCAGCAAAGCACTTTAGAAAAGACAATTCGTATTTCCTAATTGCCTAAATAAAAGAGAAAAGAACAAGATGACACTAAACTCGACAATTAAACAGTTTTATTTTATTTTTTATGTTCGATTAAGATATATCCTGAGAGAAATTGACCTACCTCAAACACTTTCAAAACCAACACTAAGGATTTTACATTTGTTCCATAGAAAAATAAAATAGATTTTACAACTCGCAAATGATTTATTTCAATTACGATAATATAAAAACTAAGTCAAAATTTATATAAAATCTAATATTAACATTATCAACTAGTTTCAATCTTTTCCTATCAAAAACTAGACGATCGCAAACCCAAGGGTCGAAAATAAATTTTACTTTACCATACAGGTTATGAAGATAAGATTAAATAAATATTATATTTAATATTGATTTACTATGAGTTAAGGATTCTAGGTCACTTATTTCACATTAAAATTAAAAAATTAAAGGATATAAATTTTTTTTTCTTTTTCAATATATATATTTCGGGCTATCAACCCATCTTCAGGAAATATAGAAAGTAACTGTAACTGAAACAGTAACAGTTACTTTCTGTACTTCCTTAAGATGGGTTGATAGACCGAAATATATATATTGAAAAAGGAAAAAAAAAATATATCTTATAATTTTAATATAAAATAAGTGACCTAGAATCCTTAATTCATAGTAAATCGATATTAAATATAATATTTATTTACTCTTATCTTTATTAAAGATGTTTCACTTTGCACCAACACCACAATCTCTATTAATTATACAGGGTATGGTCAAGTATTGTAATCGTGCATGAAAAAAAATGTTTTTTTTTCCTTCTTTTTTTCGAAATATTTCAAAAACGGCTTAATCTATTTTGATTAAAAAAAGTGTGCAAAACCATGGCATTTTGCTCTACAAAAAAGATCTACTAAGTGAACATCGAAAAAATTATATTTTTCGAGATAATAATTGTTTTGTCAAAATGATTGTTAGTCTGTGAGTTACCAAATTTTTGTGGACGAGCTAACTCAAAAACTAGTCTGAATATCAAAACCAAATTTCACACGTAGTTTTGTTCCATTGAGATTAGGAGCTGATTAGATTTTGGTGCATATCGACCGAAAATTAAGGGGGGTGGAGGGGGGGTTAAAATTAAAAATCTAGGCCATTTGAGCAAACTCAACCAAATTTTGTATACATAATCAGTGGACAACTCAGCCAAATTTTGTATACGTAATCAGTGCATCCCCAGAAGTCTAAAACCGCAAAATCTAACCTCCCAAAATGGGGTGGGGGGCCAAAAAATGAAAATCTTGGCTATTTACCAAACTTAACCAAATTTTGTACACATAATCAGTGGGACCCCAGAAGTATAAAAATGCATAAACTAACCCCCCACATGATTATAAATAATTTTAGGAAGCAGGTTGTATGGTAAAGTCAAGTGGATGGCCACCATATCAGAATACGTCAGCTTATTTCTCTTTGCCCCGCGGCGGTATCACAACGAGGCCTTGTCGAAAGACAATTATTAATTAAATTAAATTAGGGAACGAAGAAAAGGATTTTGAAATTTTTTTGTTTAAAAGTGATCGAATTTTGAAAATAAAACGCTCTTTTTCTGTTTTTCGCACATAACTTGTTCAAAAATAGTCCAAATTCAATTTTTTTTCTAAGTTTTTATTTTTTTACGTACTTTTTTCTTTCAACAAACTAAAATGCTAATTATTTATTTCAAACACTTGTTAATGATAAAAATGAATACAAATAAATTCAAAATAACTAAAAAAAAGAGGACTCAATACCAAAAAGTGGTTTTAATAATGTTTAATAGCGAATAAAATGTTTTCGAAATTTTCAAAATTCGAAAATAATAGTAATTATCATAGAACCACAATTAACTCGGTCTTAAAATTTGTAGAATGAATAGAAGTTTAAAATGGAAAAATTATCAAACAAATCGAAGACTATAGATACATACCGTAGAGTTTCAAAAACAAGATTAAAATTTTATACTCAAAAATCGCATATAAAAACACTTTAAATCATTTTTTACTTTATTTGTATTTTTTTCTAAAAAGAATGTAAAAAAACAAAAATTTCAAATAAAAAAAAATCGGCCATTTTTGAAGAAGTTATGAGCGAAAAACCAAAAAATAACGTTTTTTTTTTTCAAAATTCAATATTTTTTAAACCGGTGATCAAAAAAGTTTCAAAATTTACCACTTTTTTGATGGGTATTTAGCATCTTTTTTAAGTATAAATAATATTTTTTCAGGGTTAACTATCTAAAGCGCTGATTCATACAGTTTCGGCTTGAATAGAAAAGCCATCTTCACGTCTACAATTAAAAAACAACAACATTGTTTCATTAGATATAAAAACTTTATAACTATCAGATATTATATTAGTTATTAAAAAACTACTGGTCTATAAATAATTGATTTTGCTACTTAGTACGTGTATGTAAACCGTCGATATTTGAATTAAGAAATTTAAATGAATTTTGCATAAATCAATTTTAGTACCTAGTTGGATGAGAAAGTTCACTCCTATTTACGCAAAGTACCATAAAATCTTGAAAAAGTTTTCACTTTTTCCTTCAGCTTGGTGTAGGTATTATAAAAATTTTTAAGAAAAAAATAAAAACCGACTTCAAAAAATTAAATGCAACAAATAAAATACACTAAAAGGTATAAAATAATTATTATCTTATTTAGTTATAACTAAACGACGAAATATTAACACGAAATTACTTTTTGAAGTCTGTGCCAAACATATACCTTTTATGAATCGCACTCGACGGATCTTACTTAGTACGTTTGGAGGATATGCTCGCTTATAGGTATAGTTTGTTTGGTACCGACTTCAAAAAGTAATTTCATGTTAATATTTGGTAGTTTAGTTGTAACTAAATAAGATAATAATTATTTTATACCTTTTAGTGTATTTTATTTGTTGCATTTAATTTTTTGAAGTCGGTTTTTATTTTTTTCTTAAAAATTTTTATTTTTCTCTTTTTTGTGATGTTATTAATAGTGATCATATCATCAGAACTTAACCAAATTAATATGACACCATTCCTAAGACACCCCCTTTCGGATAAAAAAAGAACCATCGAAATCGGTTCATAAACAAAGAGGTTAGGTCTAAACAAACCTAATAAAAAAGGTCTAATACCTATGAAAAAAAATGGGACCAATCGGAAGCTAGACTGGACCCAATGAAAAAAAAATTTTCAAAATCGGTTGACAATTGGCGGAGATATGAGGTAACATAGGCACAAAAAATAAAAACAAAAAAAACAGACAAGAAAAAAAAAATTTCAGTCGAATAGAGAACCTCCTCCTTTTTTGAAGTCGGTTAAAAATTTGACATTTCTAAATGACAAACGATCATGAGAAAGAAATCGATCCGGGGCATCGTGGGAGATTATTGATGACTGGATGAAAATGCAGCGGAAATAATTAAAAATAAATAAATAAATATTAAAAAAAAATTCGAGGATGGTTCTAATGTAGTCTTGACAAGACAGCACAATTTATGGTGTGTGTTTAGCCGAAGCCCAAAGGGGCCTTATCTTGGCATCTTGCCGCTGAGCAAATATTAATAAACGAAGCATTAGCGCCTGCATCAGATAAGCGGGTACGGGGTTCGAGTTCGAGCCTCGGCTGCGATTCTCTCGCCTGCCGCCGCAGATAAATTATCTCCATGGTCAGCATGGGGCCTCCAATGAATGAACACACACACATACATACACACATACAAACAAGACCCCGTGGCTGTCTGCTAAAGAACTCACCTCCCTCTCATGTCAAGAGAATGACAGGGAAATCATCAGCACCAACATTCGACTTAATCATTGCTTAAAAAATTTCCATCGAATAAAAAATAAAATTATCATCAATGGGCCACATAATTTTCACTTAAAACCTCTAAATATTTGAAAATGACCTCCCACATTTTCCGCCCTTCAAATTGGTCAATTGGGAATAAAAAAGAAGAATAGAGTACTTGTGTGGATATTGATAGGCAGTCCAAAAAAAAGAAGATAATTTATACTATCTTTTTATTCATAAACCGACGTTTCGGAGGCTATCATAACCCTGTAGAAGGAGGGAATAGCCTCCGAAACGTCGGTTTATGAATAAAAAGATAGTATAAATTTACTTCTTTTTTTTGGACTGCTTCATCAATATGCACTCAATTTCACTTATCAGTCCGTCTCCAAAAATTACTCCAATCTTAGAATAGAGTACTTTTAGGCCCGGTTGTATGTCGCAAAGTAAATGCTTTTTACCACTAACCAAGGTAGATGGTAAATGGAGCCACTGGGATGGCCAATCAGATGACAGGCACATTCAGTGGCTGTCATCTGATTGGCCATCCCAGTGGCTCCATTTACCATCTACCTGGGTTAGTGGTAAAAAGCATTCACTTTGCGACATACAACCGGGCCTTAGTGGACTTAAAATGAGAAATAAAAAGGTTATTCTCTGCTTGATGCAAATATACATATAATTATTCTATAAATAACTTTTATAAATATGTGTATACCTACCTATCTATCTAGTTATATGAAAAAATACAAATTTTTTATAAAAAAAACAATCCAAAACATGTTTATTCAAAAACCAAACGTTTCGATAGAATTTTTCCCTTTTTCAATGGTCAAATTATTTCAAAAAAAAAAGAAAAAAGAAAAAATTTGACTATTGAAAAAGGGAGAAATTCTCCCAAAACGTTTGGTTTTTGAATAAACATGTTTTGGATTGTTTTTTATCATAGCTCAGGATGGATCTGCGGCAAACGCCCGAGGCAGCCATGCGAGGCTGCTCGCTCAGTCAGTATCCGACTATAGAGATCGAGTAGAGGCCCTGCTTAAGCAATGCGTTAAATAAATACATGTTTAAAAATAATTTAAAATCTAAAATTTTTAAACACGCTCCCTAACCATCAAGATGCCCGCCGAAGTCGGGCTTTGCGGCTGGTAGGTATACCTATATATAATTTATTTGTTTGAGAATTCTCATGGTTTCAAATATGCGAATGAATGAAGGTAAATTCCATTTGTCGTATTAGTAAGGGTGTCATATAACAAACAAACGAAAGGGGTATTTGAACCCATGAGAAATAACAGATAAATATTTATAATTTAAAAGACTGATGAAGAAGGTCCAATCTTCGAAACTATAGTTTAGAATTATAACTATAGCCTTAGGCCCGGGGTGACCTAATCCTTTCAGAGAGCGTCTCGTTCCGGGCTTTTTAAAAAATGTACCAATCTTTTTGGCCAAAAATTCAAGCGATGGCACTGCCATCTATATGTAACTAAGTCAAGTTTCTGCTCGGCCGGCCCTACCTACCTACCAAACTCTCTATTTTATTGTTATAGAAGATATGTACCTATACTAAGATCTAAGATTTAAATTGACCTTATATATTTAAAATATTGTGGCGATATTACCCCTTATGAGTTCATCATCATCATTGAGTATACAGTCCTAAGACTGGTTTGATGCAACAATCCGTCTCCACTCGACTCTGTCCCCAGCCAGCTGTTTGACCTCTCTAAATGTCTGGCATCCCATATCCTCAATTATTTGGTTGAAATATTCTAATCTGGGTCTTCCCCTTCCCCTTTTCTTTCCCACCTCCCCTTCCAAGATATCCCTAAGCAGTCCCCCATGTCTCAGTGTGTGCCCCATCATCTGACCTCTTCTCTTCTTCAGACTCTTCCACAAGGTTCTTCTTTCTCCGATTCTTCCAAGAACTTCTTCATTTGTAAATTTATCCATCCTTATGAGTTGTTTTTTAAAATCTTAAAAAAAATTTCATCTATAAAACACTTAAATGTTCAAATTCTAATATTGTTAATTTACCGAAACTGAAAGTAGCAAGAGTACCGAGTCTTGAAAAAGTTCCACTTTTTCCTCTAATATTCAGCTAAGATGGAAATAAGATTTGAATCTTGGAATAAATCTCTCTGGTCGCGAGAGGATTAATATTGAACTAAGAGTAAGGTAATCCTTTGAAAGAAGGCGGATATTTTGATAAGGATTGAGGTATTTGTTTTTCCAAAAGAAAGAGGTTTGTAGCAGCAGCAGCATTATGTCGGTGGTGAGTCCCCCCTTGGAGGGGGACGGCTTTTGTGGATCCAACAGGTCGCGGCTTTTCGCTTGTTTATCGAGAACGGGAAGAAAGAACTGAGTGGGCTGGCTCATTTAAATTCATTAAAAAGCCAATAAATCGACAGATTACAACACTCACACATATACACACGTGGAGAGTTAGAGGACGAGAGACAAGTTGTAAGCTATTCGCTTAACGATTAGCCTACGAGGAGAATTCGAATTCGATTCGAAAGAATTCAATAAGGAACGCCAAAAACAAACAGAGCCAGTGGAAAAACAAACAGTGGGACAAACAAACAGACAGACAGACAAAGGAATGAATAGGATCGCTAGTGATTAATATTAGGAATCGATTGATTGCCGGGTTAATTGAAAACATCCAACCCCTATAAGAGAACAAACTGTTAAAAGCGATGAAATGGACACAATTCGAAAACATTAGAGAAATAGAAAATAAATAAATACAAATTCTTTGAGAAAACAATCTCAAAAATGTTTCGTGAGAAATTCTCCATTTATAATGCAAATTTTGAAAAAGAAAATATTAAATCAACTATAAATATTTCAGAGTTTTTTCAGTTTTTATTGAATATCTCTAAAATGGCTTATCAAATAAAAAAGATATCCATTAGATTAATTAAAGTTCTTTAAATTACGCGTAAAATGATAAAAATCTTCAACTATTTAGGTTCAGTAAAACCGATACTAGCGCCTGTCAAAAAACAGCCCCCGGGATCACTTTTAAATAAATAAATATTAAAAACTCGTACTTTTTTCGATTTATCCTCATTTTGACCATGAAGAAGCACTTTTTCGATAAAGAGGACTATACATATTTAAACTAGATTAAATTTGCTACAATTTAAATGAAGTTTCATTTTAATTGGATAATGGTAACATGAGGTTGAAGAAAATGCAATTTTTTGCAAAAAATCGCAGTTTTTCCTTCAAAAATAAAAACCACTCATCCTAGAAACTTGATTTTTATCTCATTCTCTAGTAAATTTTGTTGACTTGAACGTTTACTTGGACCACTTTTTGATAAAACTCTTAGATTTATAGATATCCAGTATTTTCCATGAAACTTTATTTAAACTGTAGCCACTTTTTGATAAAACTCTTAGATTTATAGATATCCAGTATTTTCCATGAAACTTTATTTAAATTGTAGAAAATTTAATTTAGTTTAAAAATGTATAGACTCGTCTTTGTCGGAAACGTGCTCCTTCATGGTCAAAACGGGGAAAAATTGAAAAAAGTACGAGTTTTAGGGATATTCAAAAGTTCCTGGGGCTGTATTTGACAGGCGCTAGTACCGGTTCTAATAACCCAAAATAGATAAGTTTTTTATCATTTTACGCATAATTTAAAGATCTTTATTTTATCTAATGAATATCTTTTTGATTTGATAAGCCGTTTTAGTTTTATTCAAGAAAAACTCCGAAATTTTCTCATTTTGAGGAGCATAAAAAGATTTCCACCACACAGATTTGAGGGAAAAATTAGAATAGTATTATTGGAGTACCAATAAAGGTTTTCCAGCAATAAAATCTTTATCGGAAATTATTTCCTGTTAAAATTGTAATTTTCCTCGACTAACAATGATACAGATTATCTTGGAGATGAAATTATTATCTGGAATAAAAAGAAAAAATATAAATATTTACGAACAAAAAAATTTCTAAAAAGTATTCGAAAAACAGTCCAAATCTGACTTTTCGCAATTAAATTTTTCTGCTTTAAATTTTCAATTATTTCTAAATTTAATATTTTTTTCTGAATTTCGTTCTTTATCTAAAATCCCCTGGGGGTCGATATAGACCACTTTGGGTATCAATGTTCTAAATCAGAAGAGTCCAATCTTTTTGGCTTTCGCATTTGGTCGGACAAGTTTTTGAAATACGTATTTCTAATACTTTAAGTATTTTGTAGTCCGTTACTTTTTAAAAAAGTAATTGGTATCCCATTACAAATTTTTAGAGTATTTCGAGTCTTGAAAATACTTTTTTGAGATACAAAATACTGTATTTTTATTGGGAAACTGAGAATTCCGATCTGCCATCTGGTGGGTAAATTGAAACTAGCCACCGTGGGCCAAAACGTTCCCAAAACGTTAGAAGATTTTCTTTGGAGACAGAATGATATATATCAGGGGTGTCACCTTTTGGCTTACACGGGCCACATTTGAAGAAAAAAATTGTCTTGGACTGCGGATAAAATATTATAATTCTATTGATATTTGTTATTCAAAAAAGATAGTTAATAATGTAGAAATAGGAACTTTATTATTTTTTAGCTCATAGTGACTTCTAATTTTACTTTTCGTAAATTTTATACCTACTTGAAAATAGCTTCCCGTATGTGTACTTGGCACTATACATTTCCTGGCTAGATAATTAATATAAAATTCTAATAAAGAGACTATATTCAATTTTTCTTTCAGATCGGTATCTAATTGTTGTTCTAGAACATTCAATCAGAAAGTTTGGAAGAAGAAAATTTATTTAGAATGAAAATATAGTCGAAAATAGACCAAAATTATTATAATTCTTTCGGAAATATTGAAATCTAGTTCCAGATTCAAAATTTAAAATAAGAACTTTTATTTTTCGAAAATTTATTAGTATTAGATTTTAAAATTTCTTATTTTAGAGAAAAAAAATATCAGGCCAAATTTTTGTGTCTTTTCCAGTATTTTCATAATTATAAATCTCTATGTTTTAAGGAATTTTATGACTTTATATTGGGCTTGGACAGCCTTGGGATTAAAGAAGAATATGAGGAATGATAATTTATTTTTTAAAAGGGTCACGGATATAATAATTCCTGACTTTCCAATTATCTATTGACATATAAGAACGTGCAAAGATCTAAAAGACAAGTCCTGACAAGTTTTAGTCCTAGAGAGAAATTATCAATTAATTGTGATTGTTCTAGGAAACCCCAATTCCTTGTTTCCTTGTACTGGAATGAATATTTTTCCTCATCGTCAAGTAGATCTAGAGTAGAAAATATTATTATTTAAATTAAATAGCATCAATCAGAGGACAACCTCTTTGTTTCTCTTTATGAATCAACAACTCTGATAATCTCGGCAAAATAAAAACTTTTCAAGAAAATATTATCTCTAAAAATCTAAAAAAAAGGGCTTGAAGGCCCTCTTGATCTACTAAAATTTATTCAACAGTATAGATGGGAAATTCTGTACCCAACATTGTAATTTTATTTATTTATTTATTAAAAAAAAACATTGTATCTGAAGGGCCATCTAGCCCCTTTAATGTACAATTTTCGGCCAATTCAATTACATAAATATTAATATAATACAAAACAAAAACGGAAAAACAATTATAAAAGCAAGAAAAATTCAAAAAATAAAACATATGGTACATAATAATTAAATGAAACATAAATATTAAAAATACAATATATATAGAAGGAGAGTAAAAAAATAATAATGCCAACATATAGGATACAAAAACAGAAAATAGAAATAAAATATTAAGCTAGGTGCTTGCGAAGTTCTTCCTCGAATGCTTCAGGACGCCCAATCTTCCTTACGTTGAGTGGCAGTGAGTTCCAGACCGTGGTCGCCGTAACCTCAAATGAGTCCGCCATCATTCTGCTTCTATGTGGTGGACAGACATTTTGCTAAGCATTTCTATCAGTGTTGCTAGTTTCGAAAGGAGCTTCTACAAAGTAAAGTTGATAATTTTTTTTTTTTGTAATTAGGTATATGTTTTATCTCATAAATGGGGAACCTGCGGCCTCCGTAAGTTTCTTTTATTTTTATAAAAGTTTCATTTATAGGTATATCAATTTATGCGGCCTCCTTTATTACTTCCTAATTTAAATATGGTAAAAAAAGTTCCCCCATCTATAGTTTGTCTCAATTACAATTATTTATTTATGTTTATTAATTTATAAATACCACAATTTGATAAAATTAGAAAGGGCGGCGAATTGGAGACAGCCCCGGGTGGCAAAAGTTCTAGGTACGCCACTGGGTTGGACAGCCCTGTTCTAAATGAAAGTTTTGTGGTCATTTTTATTAGAAAGTTTCATCATGACAGTAAATTAATTATAAATTAAAACACGATTTTTTTTTCTTTTTTTAATTAATAAATTAGAACATCATCTTAAACTAATTTAACATTCAAAACTAATCAAAAATACGAAATAGCTGATTTGGAATTATAGAAAAAAAATTTATGTAAATGTCTGTGTGTGTGAGAAAGAGAGTTTAACTGAATAATTTATCTTAAGGAAATGAAGTTTTTTTTTCAAGACCCGCCTTCTTTTTCCAGAGGTTCGTGTCTTGGGCGACAGGCCGTAATCTCTCGCCCCTTATATCTACCTACCTGGACCTTGTATTTATTCCTCCGTATTGGGACCGATTGGTCGATTTAATTAACGAACATGATGGCTAAACGCAGTCGAGATTAAACAATTTGCACCTCGGCCAGCCAGCCGAAGCCTTCCTTCCACGCTCAGCTCGAAACAATTAATAAATCAAACCTTACAAATTGTTAGATTTGTTGTTTTCTCTTCACTACATGTTCTCGTTTTTTTGTGTTCAAACTATTAACAAATTAATCATCATCCAAAGAGGGGCGGAATTTGTTATTTGAATAATAAATGAATAAATAGTAGAACTAGTTTTAAATCCGGAAAATAATAAATTAACTTGAAACTTAATTAATAAAAATAATAAATAAATTAGAAAAAAAGAGAAACTTTTTCAAAATTCGGCACGCTGTTTGCAGTTTCGGTGAATTAATCATTTTAAGGTAGTTGTTCCGCCAAATGCGTTTTCTTAGGATTCGTTTGAAATTTATAGAGATTATTATATAAATACTTCTGCATCGATTGGAGGCAAAACAAAATTTATGAACAATACAGTTCCGGAGATATTAAATTTCAAAAATCGAGTTTTTCAGGCTGTTTAACATTGCACTATACGGGATATCGAAAAATTTATATACATATTTATATATAATTAATGAAACCATTCTTACCATTTTTATAAAAAACTAAACCAACATTAAACAATAACCAATAGATATTGTAAGACAATTTTGATTCATAGTTACAACACAATTTCTGAGAAAATAAGGAATAAATAATGAAAAATGTATAAAAAATATTTAGACTAAAAACAAGTTGGCAACATCGCATTTATATAACCAGCGAAAGATGCATGCGCTAGATTTTTTCAAAATTATAATTTTCATAAGGTGTAACGTAGACGTTGCTCGTATTTGTTAAAAAATAACAAAATGATTTTTATAGAAATTTAAAATGTATTTTATCTGTTATTTTAATATAAAAATATTCAATCTCTTACAATGGTGCCAAATTTGTCAAACGAGCACGGGATTGGCTAGAATTGGTACATAAACAGCAAGAAGTTTTGGGCTTATGAACTATGAATCCTTATTGTCTATTCTATATACTCTAGCATTAACTTTTTGCTAGTATTGTCGCGAAACAACTACCTTAAATAATAAATATCTAAATCTGATATATTCATTTCGATTTACTATTTAGCTAGAGTCAAAAGGCCGTTCCTAGAATAATCGAAATTTGAAATCTACTAATATGAAACATGTCTGGACATGTATTTGGTACCCTTGTAATATTATCTTACCCCTAAACTATGGATTTCCAACGAAAGCACCTACGTCCCACAGGGGGCAATTCGATTGTTAAGGGGGGGGGGGGGGGCAATTCGAAAATGTGGTTGTAACATAGTGGTTTGCGAGGGGTGAACCTCGACCTGATATGCTGTACACCTACTTCCACTTTTATTTCCAAATAATTCCAGTACTTCCAAATATTTCCAAGTAATTCCAAATATTTCCAAGTACTTCCAAATATTGCCAAATAATTTCAAATATTTCCAAGTATTTCCAAATATTGCCAAATAATTCCAAATATTTCCAAGTATTTCCAAATATTGCCAAGTAATTCCAAATATTTCCAAGTAATTCCATATATTTCCAAGTAATTCTAAATAATTCCAGTAATTCCAAAATAATTCCATATAATTCCAAAGAGGTGTACATCTAATTCCAATCGCGGATCACCCCTCGGTGGTTTGTAATTGTGTTTTATTTTTATTTGTTTTAGTTTTAGAAGCATAGATATAACACATTTTCCAGAAAAAATTTTCAAATATAAAAAAATATGTTATTTTGGGGAAAATGTGTCATATTATACATTTAAATATGCATTTTTTAGTCTATGTTTACATACTCCAATTCATCTTAAATTAATTATATTATAACGAGCTGCTCCACAATTTTCTAATGAGTAAATGTACTAAAAAGCTAAAAATTACTATAATTTGCCCCCCCCCCCCTCTTTAGAGGTCGAATTTCAAAAAATCTTGAAATTACCTTTTTGGTATTTTAATTTAGTATTTTTATAACTAAAAAGCAAGTAGATATTTTATCGTCCTTAAGAGATATCGCATAATCAGTGAAAACACACTTTGCCCCCTTTGACCCTCTTAGGGGTCGAATTTCTAAAAATCCTTTCTTATTGAGCCTCTATGTCATAGATGTAATATCCTCTCCAAATTTCATATTTCTATGTCCAGTGGTTCTGGCTGTTTTGGTGATGAGTGAGTGAGTGTATCGGGCAAATAATTTTATATATACATATAGATATATAATACATACATTATTTTTGGCTAGGCATTTGTTTTATTTATTTTTAGCCATTTTTTCTTTAATATTAAAAAACTAAAATATTTAAAATTAGTAAATTTTTTATTTTTTTTTTTTAACTTGAAGATCTGGAGCCTTAAAAGAATTACAAAATTTTTTAATTTATTAAATACCAATTCAAAACACACCTGTAATTTGATTATTTATTATTTTTTATTTAAGAGTTAAGATTAAAAAATCCGAAAAACTTTAAAATTTCAATAGGATGATAATCTAAGGTGTTCAAGATTTTTTATTAGAAATAAATAGAAACTATTAATTAAAATCTCAAAAAATAATATTTTTTGAATAATTTTGTATTTTTTAACCAAAAGATCTGCAGTTAGAAAGCCCAAAATCTAATCACTTCTCCGTATTGGTTTTAAAAACATTTTAGCACAGGAACGAACTTTCTACGACTTTTTTGTTTTTAAGTTATATTGTGGATATAAATCTAAACGCATAGTCAGAAAACAAATCATGGTTGAAAATAAATTTTCTCCACGTTTCAGACATTTTTCAATTTCAAAATTTTTGCCTGAATTTAATACTAGGTCCACCCGGAAATCAGTCGTACGAGTAATAAATGAGAGAACTAGATTTTAATCCGAAGAATAATAATAAATTAACCCGGCCTTAATTAATAAAAAATAATAAATAAATAAACCGTCTATAGAAAAAAAGGAAATATTCATTAAGTGACCGCGATTTCTATTTCGATATAATTTATTAGCATAATTTAACAGTTTATTTTCCATGTATGACAGTTGTCGGTCCATAATATGCCACTGTATCGGAAATAGCTTTACAAGTGCCTTTTTTCTTTATTTAAATAGCCAAGTTGTTGCACACGACTCAATTTACATATGAAAATATAAATATATATTATATAAACAGGTAGTAAGCCATTTCAATTAGAGATTGCAATATATGGCCATTGAAAAATAATAAAATGTAATCAGAATTCATTACAAATGATCTTATTAGCAAACGGTAAGTTCTCGATAAAAATTCGCGAAATCGGATGCTTGGAAGGACTTGGACCAATTTTGGAACTTGTGTAATTTAAAATGTTATCTATTAGTGAATATCGGAATGAATTAGCATATTTATTTTTTGAAAGCGACTTTCTCAAAAATATCGGTTGCGAGGGGTGAACCGCGACCTAATATCGTGTACACCTACTTCCACTTCCACTTTCATTTCCAAGTAAAAGACAAAAGGGGCAAATTCCAAAATAATTCCACATAATTCCAAAGACGTGTTCACCTAATTCCAATCGCGGTTAACCCCTCGGTTATATGTATACATAACGTAGGTATATAATAACAAGATAGGGTTTGAAATTTTGAAAAAGTTTCTTCAAAATTTTAATATCACTTTTAATTTAGATGATCATTAAATTTAATTTTAAATAAGTTGGCCGAATACCAGTCGGAGGGTTCGGTACTTATATCTTTCAAAATACTTCAGATATCAAATTCCTTCTCATTTAAATGATGAAAATGAAAGAATGTGTGGAATTTTTTCATAATTTTAAGTTTTGCTGTTTCCTTCTGAACGCCGAAAAGTACGAAAATCTCTTAAAAATGGCTATTTTGGGATGCTCTCATATCGTCATTTTAAACTAAAATAAATTAAAAAAAATATATATATAGCCTAATTCTACTTAATGAGATCTTTACAAAAAATTCTTTTATTTTAGACCCCACAAAAATTTCGAGCCGACCTAAAATAATAATTTTATTAAAATTGTAATACTATTTTTGATTTTAGAGAAATTATATACATATAACTTGTATATTTTAAGTTTGTTCCTTATTTAATTTGTTAGTTATTATAGCCTGAAAAACGGATAGACAGGCAACAGTACAGCGACACTATTAACATGGTCCCGTTTTACTTTTGATCGGAACCCTAAAAACAAACGATGACATTTAATAAACATTTTGTCTCTAAATAAATACAAATCTTTAAAAAAAAACAGCCTGAAAATGTTTTTTAGAAATCCAAAAGTTTCGGGAGAAATTCTTTCTTTTGAAAAAATTTGAAAAAAAACAGTTGCTTTGAAAGGACAATATAAAGGAATTTTTTTTTTTTTTTTTTTTGGCTTTTCGGCCTTTCTAGCCATAAGCCCAATTACGATACTAGCTATATTTTTAAAATTTGTCTCTACCCCCGGGGGTCAGATCCTAGCCGGCCGCCTCGAGTCGGATTCGAACCCGGGTCCCCCGGCCAGCCCGCTGTCACGCTACCGCCTAGCCTACCGACCCCCCCCCCATAAAGGAATTATAAACAAATAAATATTTTGAAAATAAACATTACTATAGCTTGTTTATCTTGGAGATGGAATTACCTTAAATAAAAATAAAAAATAGGAGGGTCAGATAGGCTAGGCGGTAGCATGACAGCGAGCTGACCAGGGGACCCGGGTTCTAATCCGACTCGAGGCATCCAGCTAAAATCTGACCCCGGGGGTAGAGACAAATTTTTAAAAAATATAACTAGTATCGTAATTAGGCTTATGGCTGGAAAGGCCGAAAAGCCAAAAAAAAAATAAATAAATAAAAAATATTTAGGTACTTAAAATTATTATATTTTTCTTTAAAATTTTTTTAAAATATTAGAATAAATCTTAATTTTACCTTTGACTTAAAATAACTATCATATTTTTGGTTACCCATATATAATCTAATTGTCAGATGATTTTGATAGTAGTCACCGATATATGGAATTACCCCAGATAGAAAAATTTATCTAGAATCAATATATTAAATTTATTTGTTCTAGAAAATACGATCTAGCCTCGAAATCTATTATTTTCTATAAAAAACAACCCCCGTATTTAATTATCTGAACTTCTGAATTCCATTCCCGGAACGAGATTGGATATTTATTTATATCATTTTTTAAAGACCAAATTAAGGGTGGCTCGATATTTATTTATATTTTATCCATTTTATCAATAAGTACAGTCTGGGATTTAATAGAAACCAGCCCAGCCAATATTACAATTTAATAATAAATAAGCATGACCGAATATATTCAATTCTTTTTAATTTTCCACCCCAATAGGATTATAATTTATTACTTTCGACATTAAGAAAGATGAGCTTTTGAAATTAGAAATTATCGACATCCCCCTCTCGTGTTCTGAGAAAGAGACCGAAAAACATTTCCATTCCGAAATATAGGTAATTTTCTTGGAGACTTTTTTTTAGCTCATAAATAAATAAATAAAAACGAGAGAGAGAAAGTGAGAAAGGGAAAAGTAATACAACTTTTAATGAAGTTCAATATCAGATTTTTTTTCACTGAGAAGCTATTTCGGGTTTATTTATTTATTTATTTTTCGTTGTGAAGCAAATGAAATGAACCCGATGGGAATTGGATTCAGGTAACTTGAGATATTTTTATTGGAAAGGAGTATTAACTTGATCTTGCTTTATAATAATAATAATAATAATAATAAATATTATAAAAAAAATATTGATTGTAATATTGTATGACTAATCTTTCTCAAATTCTTTTAAGAGATTTATTTCTTCAAGTCGCTAAAAATAAAATAAACGATAAAACGCTC
This sequence comes from Forficula auricularia, assembly GCA_024734495.1. NCBI lineage: Eukaryota > Metazoa > Arthropoda > Insecta > Dermaptera > Forficulidae > Forficula > Forficula auricularia. Next base: position 3,919,009 of record JALMQS010000084.1, read on the forward strand.
GAATCTAATCAGTTCTCCGCGTTGAAAATACAAAAATTTTAGCACAAGAACGAGCTTTCTATGACTTTTCAATCTTAATTTAACGATATGGATATCTGAATCCTTTTCATCATTAATGACATTATTATCTGAGTTGTTGATGATGTCAAAATAGATCGGCAAAACGTTGGACTTTGGTTGGTTTTTGATTCTGAAAGAATTATTTTCTCCACATTACTTACTAGCAATTTCCAATTAAATTTGTATATAATGTCCATGGTAGTAAACTTGAGTACACGCCGTGGATTTGACAACGCTTCATAATTCTAGTCAACCCGGCTTTATAATTTGAAAATTAATAATTTCTAAGGAGCACGGTGTCGGTTCTATGTGATACATATTGAATAAAATTAATTTAATATAAAATTAAAAAGGTTAAAATACTAGATGGCGTTTCACAAATCAAAAACAAATATTATTTTTCGAATAAGCTCGATGTATATATTTCGTATTTTTACTTTTTACTCTTGAAGATAAGTTAAAAACCCGAAATATATAGGTAGGTACGGGACTGGGTTATTTTTAGCCCACAGTGGCTTGTTTCAATTTATACCACCAGATAGCGTATCGGAATTCTCAGTTTTACAGTGACTCTATAGGTACAGTGGCGACACGTAGGGTCATCCGCCTTTTTTAGTCTTATTTTAAATTGAAGAATATTAGGAAATTTAAGATAATATTTTTATTATTATATTTTATTTTTAATTAAATAATTTTAAATATGTGTAAAGAATGTGTTTAAATATTAGTTTTCTTAAATTTCCTAATATTCTTCAATTTAAAATAAGACTAAAAATGGCCGATGATCTTACGTGTCTCCACTGTCCCCATAGAGTCACTGAAGAAAACTGAGAATACCGATACGCTATCTGGTGGTCTAAATTGAAACAAGCACTGTGGGCTAAAAATAACCCAGTCCCCTTCAAAGTATCCAATGGGAAACTGAGAATTCCGACACGCTATCTGGTGGTCTAGATTGAAACTAGCCACTGTGGGCTAAAAATAAGCCACCCCCTTTCAAGTATCCAATGGGAAACTTATAATTCCGATACGCTATCTGGTGGTCTAAATTGAAACAAGCCACTGTGGGCTAGAAATAAGCCACACCCCTTCCAAGTATCCAATGGGAAACAGAATTCCGATACGCTATCTGGTGGTCTAAATTGAAACTAGCCACTGTGGTCCAAAAAATTAAGACACTCTTCTACCAAGGCTCCTAATATCGAGATTATTCTCAAAATAATATTTATTTTTTACTTCTGAAACACCACTTAGCATTTTAATATTTTTAATTTTTATATTAAATCAATTTTATTAAAAATTAATGTAAAGAGAAAATATCAATTAATTTTGTTATTCTGGCAAAAATACTTGTTTCTACTCAGGTTTTTTGCTGAGATATGAGGCAATATGCAGAAAAAATTATAATTAATTGCGATGGCCAATAAGCGACTGGAGCACTCCGCATCATTTCAGCTCCATTTTCGAGCCATTCAAATGTCGATTGATTAAGAGATTAAATTAAACCAGGAGCTTCTTTAAATGCGCACTCTACTTACTTCAAGACTCATTAGAAAATCTTCAAATAAATTCCTTCTAAGTAAAGAACCAGCCGGCGATAAATTTCAGATAACAGAGATGAAAACGATCTTTGCAATTTTAGTTATCATCGTGCGATGAAAAAATAAAATAAAAATACAAAAATTTATGTTTCAATTTAATAAAACGATTCAGGATTTCAGACTGCTGAAATTGCGTAGGTTAGATATACTAAGACAGATATCGAATTAACGATTGGCAATTCTTGCACTAAATTACACATCAAATGAAACAAAAATACATTTATTTAATTATTAAGCGATAATTTAATATTTCTCCTCGGTTCCATTATTTATATATTTAATTTTTCATATAAAGATCAAAATTAATGGAAATTTAACAAGAAATATATCTGTCAAAGAAATTATTAAGTAAAAAATGATTCAAAATAGTTATATAAAATATTATGCAGAGTTTAAAATGTGTGGGTGTTATTTTAATTGGATTGGGTAAAAGAGAGAGCTCACTATCTCTACCTATAAGTTAAAATGTGCATATTTGAAATTTAGAAATAAAATCTCGTCTCAGATGACTCAGTGATGAATTTCTGCGTTATGGGACTAGAGCTTTTTTTTTATTTAATGTCACCGGGAACAAAGCCCATTTAGACATCACATAAGTAAAGTGTTAGTAGGGTTAGTGAGGGAGCCGGGTTTTCAGCCGGTAGAAATTTTTATTTGCCAGCTAGGATCGAACCCCGGCCTCACACCTCAACATCGTCATAATCGATCGATGCCGAAGCGAGGCCAATGCGTTAGCTGACTGAGCCAACCCGACACTCGACTAGAGCTAAAAAGGGCCTTATATTATTTATTTAATAAATTTACCAATACCATTTTTAAGACCCAAAACAAAACGCATACATAATAACTACTTTATAAGTTTTTAACATAATTTTTAATTTAACAAGACATTCAATAGTAATTAGGATTCTGCGGGCCGCCACTGTTAAATCCGCCACTGCTCAGAGAGCTTCAAAAGTAAAACAGGGTTCTATTACTTTCGCTACAATGTCTCGCTTTAGCTCGATAACTAAATAAGATAAAATTCTTCCAAAAATTAAGAGACATGTAGAATTTAAATTTTATAAATTAAAGGGGTTTTTAGTCACATAAAATAAAAAATACAATAATCTTAATCAATTATTATTATTTATTTGATTGATATTCCATACAGTTTCGGTCACCCCTGTTGATCATCTTCAGTAGTACTGAAAATTGAAACATTTTACAAGATTTTTTATACAATTACATAAAATAAAAACCATATAATTTCACATATATACATACAATATATTGTGTTATGTAGGTATGCAAAGTAACAAATTCCAAATCTTTAACCAAATTGTATGTATAAATGTGAAATTGTATGGCTTTTATTTTGTGTAATTGTATAAAAAATCTTATAAAATCTTTATCAAATAAATAATAATAATTGATTAAAATTACTGTATTTTTTATTTCATTATTACGATCATATTAATTAAGAACTCGTAATCTCATTAAAAACATTTATTTTCAATAACATCAACAAACATATAAATAAAAATACAAACAATAGAACGATTAACAATTCATCAAGTAAGCGCTGTCCGCATCAATTCTCCCCTCCTTAGAACGCGGACGCAGCTTCCCACAGGATCATTCTTCTTTCTTCCTAGGTTTAAAATAACTCGAATGATATTTAACTAACCTTCCCCTTTCTTGACCATTTTCAATAATTTTTGCTCCATCCATCGATTCTTCTAAATATAATTTTATTTGATGAAGTAACTCTTCCTTATTTTGATTTAATTTCATCTGACCAGCATCTAGTTTCTCCTCTTCCATTATATTCAACTCATCCTCCTTGACTTCCTTCAACCAGTACGGAATTAAATCATCTTCATTAGTTAATGCCATTCTACTTTACTCTATTTCTAATTCCATTGATGGCCTAATGATTTCCGAAAATTTATTCACACAACAAATAATATGACTAGCGATCTCACTTTCTATTCCTACTTTCTTAGGGAATCCTACTGCTTTTTGGACAAGGAACTCCCTTTTTCCTTGCCCCTCCACTCGTTTCCCTTCTTGAAGCAAGTGTCTTCCCCATGTCCTTCCCGCCTACAGAATCCACAAAAACGTCTATCCTGAATGCAACTTCTATCCTGAGTGGGACTCGTCTTCTCTTCTATATCCATATCCTTTAAATCCCTTTCTATTTCTTCTTTATCCATATCCTTTAAATCCCTTTCTATTTCTTCTACCGTCTGCATAAACCCTTCAATATCAGTGAATTTCATTCCCCTAATGGACGATCTAACACGTGGAGTAATCATCTCCACTAAAACTTGAAGGATTGAACCAGCATCTTCGTCCGGAAAAACTCTCTTATATAAAGCCATCTTATTCTCAATAAATAACCTTATAGGTTCGTCTTTTCTCTGTTTCTCCTCATAAAACATAACCTTTAACTTTGAGACTACGATTAAACTATCGTATTCTCGGAGAAATTTCATTTTAAAATCTTTCCAATCCAACGCTGGAAATTGATTGACCACCCGCCACCATGTCTTGGCCTTATCTAACAACTGATCCGAAACCACCATGAGCCAAACATATTCCGGTACTTTATATTTTAATAGAGTATTCTCGACCTTTTTTAAAAATAACTTCGGATCTTCCTCTGGGAGAGCTCTAAACACCGGAAGGAATTTTCCCACGTCTGCTAATTGAATATTCCTATTAATCTCGAAATCACTTCCCTTTTCCGAATTTTCCTTCCTTTTTATTATTTCTTCCAACTCTATCCTCTTGTTTTTTTCCTCTTCCAAATCATCTTTTAATTTTTTTATTATTTTTTCGAATTCATTTTTTAATTTATTCACCTCCTCTCCCAAACCCATTACTCTATGCTCACCTTTTTTTATATCATCCTTGATCTTCGATATCTCCTCCCTCGTTATTTCCATATTCGAAAAATCATTTTTCTTATTCCTCTTCACTAGTGGTCTACTAGGTTTTTTTTATCATTTTCACATTGTTCGGGCGCCAATATTACGATCATATTAATTAAGAACTCGTAATCTCATTAAAAACATTTATTTTCAATAACATCAACAAACATATAAATAAAAATACAAACAATAGAACGATTAACAATTCATCAAGTAAGCGCTGTCCGCATCATCATATTACTAAAAAGATCCTTTAATTCATAAAATTTAAATAAAATAAAAACTTGAAATTTATATATATATATATTCACTTTTCCCGAAATCAAAAGTCATATTACACTTTTAATCAGTTGAATATTTTATTTGGAAGGGTTGAATTTTTTGTGAAGTCGAAAAAAATATTTTCTATTATATATTTTGAGGTATTCCAGTAAAGATCTCATCAAACGAAAAAAAATTATATGTGTATTAGTTTTAATTTTGGCCTCCGTACTGAAAGTTCCCGACTTATACTTTCTTTCTTTTAGTGCTATATCAGGTCTCCCTGACGTTTCGGCACCTCTCCACATATACCTGTGCTGAGTGTGTTTAGCTGTTTTACACAGATATAAGGGACCTACTTTGTAACGCCGGATCCGAACTGCTAAGTTGGAGAGATTGATTAGGCAAATATACTCTTGGTAGTTTGCTATTGCTTTGCAAGAGGATGCGACTGCAAATATCTGCCAAGACTCAGTCTCGAACCAGCATACTTCAGGACAGCGGCCCGACACTCTGACCACTGACCAAGACTCGCATCATACTTATACATATCACCTGTTCAAAACAAGAAATATTCATTTTTTATATTTAATTTGATCTAATGATCTTTAATGTCGTAGAGTTAAATATATTATCCAATTGAGAAAGCTCTAAATATAGTTAATGGTTTAGCAAATGATTTAGTAAATAGATAGGTACATACAAACAGACAGATCAAAGACTGAACAAGTTCATATTGAATTTCGATATATGTACATATATTTCCATTGAAAAGTTGAATGACAATTTTCAGAACCATTCTTCTCAAACACTAGTGAGATTCATTATAAATTTAATATATTCTATCTATCCTCGAGTGGTATTAATTAAATGAAAATTACGATTGATGCCCGCAGCTTGAATCTCCTTATCACCTTCATTAATAGTTAACACTCTATTCGAGACAATTAGTATTTCCTAATTAGAGAAAACGATGACTCAGATCTGAGACAATTAAACAGTTTTCATCCTTCAATTTAGATATAGTGAAATGGTATTTTCTTTATATTAGAACATCCTAAATACTCACTTTCAATCAATCCTGGTGAATTTTCTATTACTTGATTGTGATTATGGAAACTAGCTTATAATAAACTGAAGTTTAGCTGTATTAATATAACCCAGATAGCTCATTCGCTCTAGAAATTGTCTTATTAAGGAGGTTCGGGACTGTTTATCATTTTTATATGAAAATTCTCAAATTTTTACCATCGATTCATTGATGCGTTAAATATTTATTACCATTTGAAGTTGATCGTCTGTCTCATTACCGAAAAATAAATTATTGTAAATTGTCCTTTTAACATTGAAGTAAATGGACCAAGCTTTTAAAAGGGCTATAACTTCTATACAAATTATACCATTTTCAATAAATTTATACAGATCAATAATTCAACTTGCATGAATCGAATGATACATTTTTCAATAGATTTGATAGTCTAGTTAATTAGTTTTTCATTAATGTAAAAATAAAAAGTTATTTGCAGGCAACATAATATAACAAAAGCACTAGTTGAAAAGTTTTTGTTTTGCCGAGAGTAGCCAAGTTGTTGATTCACAAAGAGAAACAAAGAGGTTGTCCTCTGCTTGATGCAAATAAACATACACACATATATATCGAAATTATGTATTTGTATATATATATATTTTATTGTTAAGGATAAATAAATTGAATTGCTTCTTTCCAGTAATTTATTTTATTATTCAAATGGTTAATCCAAATATTTCGAGAGCGCTCTCGGCATCTCTTCCTCAGTGGAAGTACCTATATATATTATTTCGATATATATGTGTGTATGTTTATTTGCATCAAGCAGAGGACAACCTATTTGTTTCTCTTTGTGAAAAGCGCTAGTGTAGAATTCCAACTCTTTTTCTTGAAATCGTTTTTATGTTAGATAAATGTTTTTATAATGAGAAAAAATGTATCCCAATATTCTTTTAATTATATTTTAAAAAGAACCGTGTTTGGTGGCCCTATTTCATATAAATTGAATTGGCTAAGGGGCCAGTAATGGATATGACATGGATACATATGAAAACAAAGATTTTTATTCGAAATTAACCTCATTATTAACAATTTTTTAATTAAAAAATTTAGTTGGCAGACGTTGTCACCCTGCAGAAATACAAAAGATTCTCTGGAAGATCAACCAGATAAATAAGTTGTCCCGAACTCCCTTAAGCTCGTATTCTCTTTAAGATGTCTAGAAGATCCCAGTGTCTAGAAAACATGTTATAGACCAAGTGCTAACAAATAAGTACGTTTGAAATTCCGTAGATAACACATATCAAAATGGTATGTTGATTATAATATTCCTTCATTTCAATTGTTCGCCTTTTTCTCAATGAGTGGATTCATTATTAGATCTAATGTTCTTTTTCTTTATTTAAGCTTAGCAACTGTACAATTTAACAATTTTTTTGTTTCTTAATGATACACGAGTTTTTTGTTGTATCCTCATTCTAAATAGTTTCCATTTAATTATTATTAATGAAAGCGTGATGATCCTTGTTATCTACGCCGGATCTTAATGACTGCTAAAAATGCATTGAAACTCAGCCGGAGGAATGCATTTAATTATTATCATTCGTGCCCTTTTATTTAAAACCAGCTCAATAGACTAGAAATAGGAGCTGAAGAATCCATTTTCAAATTATTTTTCATTGATATATTAAAACAACGTATTCAGTTAAAACTACTATCTGGAACTTATGTTATCTTGGGCTCAAGCATAGAGTAATATAGAGTGGAAGGTTTCATAAGGAGGCAATGTATTTTAGCGGATACGAGTTACAGAGCTCTCTGGCGGTTCGGAATGGGCAATAAAATGGGGGAACCGCTATATAGGGTACTTACATTTCAGGATTTTTAGGTCGTTTAAAAAGAAGTATGTTCTTTATCTGATTTTGTGTCGCGAAAGCAACCTTTCACAAAACATTGACGTCGACAACTAGGCATTTTTAATAATATTATTTTAATCTATAAATTTGTACGTTGGAAAATTTTCTAAATGAACGTTTAGCACAACGCCTGTATGATTCTTTTATCTATGACAAAGTCTTTGAATGTCCTATGACTATTATCTTTGAATAGCTCTTAAGGACTAAGTAAGAATAATGTTCTCCGAGCCGCTAGAGAGCGCTTTTCGATATTCGGTAGCCTTCCACTCTATATTACTCTATGGACTCAAGATGGCGGTGGTGTTTCCTAGCGGAGGAGGCAGGAATTACGAAATATTTCGTTATAGTTCTGCATCTAGAGAGACATTATATATTCGACATTATTTAAAACGATATAATATAAACATTTTTACATTATTAAGCAGTGAAGCTGGTCAGCTATTACAGTGAAAAAAATGATTTTTTTTCTTTCAAAATTTCGAAATATTTCCAAAGAAATGCTCAAAACAATTTATTCGTTCTCGTTCAGGGCTTTTTAAAAAGTGTGCCAATCTTCTTGGCCAAAGATTCAAGCGATACCACTGCCATCTATATGTAATTAAGTCAAGTTTCCGGTCGGCCGGCCCTACCTACCTACCAAACAATATTTTATTGATAAAGATGAGAGAGGGGATAGAGGGGAATGTCACATTGGGAAAGGTAATATAAAAAAAAAAAATATTTTACCTTTTACCGGGATATGAAGAAATTCGCTCTTTTTTATCGAGTGAGGTTCAATTTCGAGAAAATAATTTTTGTTCAGTATGTCAAAGGATGGTCCATGGGGATGATGGTCGTGGTGGGGGTGGTTAGTGGTAGGCTGGCTGATGGTTGTAGGTTATTTCAATTAAAAAACGGATACATGTCAAATTTGGATGATCATCCAATGAATTATCCGCCTCTCATGTCGAAATAAATATCATTTTTTTAATCAATCCCGGGGCTATTTTCGGACAATTGGATATCATCTTAATGTATTTATCAGAAATCCCCCCCCCGCCCTCCGCCCCCTAGGGCCCCACCCTCAACCCGCAACAGCCAATACAAAAACTGAAATCGATTGTTTTTTCAATCATGAGAATTACAAAGGTTTTTTTTATACATCATCAATCGATTGATATATTTATTGAGTGGATGATTGATTGATTGACACGAATGGTCATTATTATCAAATGAATCAAATAAAATTATTTTCTATCAGAATTTTTTTTTATCGAAATCCACCCCCCAGAAAGAGCGTTTCTATAAGTGATCATCGATTTATTTACTGAGTAGCTTGACGATTGTGTAAAGAATGAATGCTAAAGTCTTAAGATATTATATTAATTATTCATGTAGACAAATATTGAATTTAAGACAACATCATCATCATCATTGAGTATACAGTCCTAAGACTGGTTTGATGCAACAATCCGTCTCCACTCGACTCTGTCCCCCGCCAGCTGTTTAACCTCTCTAAATGTCTGGCATCCCATATCCCCAATTATTTGGTTGAAATATTCTAATCTGGTTCTTCCCCTTCCCCTTTTCTTTCCCACCTCCCCCATTGAACATAATGTTAAATTAATGAAATTTGAACTTCATCATTTATATAGGCCGAGAGTACTTGATAGTAGTATTTGTGCCTGTAGAGAAAATACCACCAACCACAAGTGTTTAACTATTTTGAGCATTCTGTCATAAAAATCCTCTTTTGGGGATTAATTTTTACATAACAAGTATTTTAATTAATAAATAAACTATAAAAGACAATAAATTGGATATTAAATAATTCTAAACTTGCTCAGATAATCTGCAAAGTCTTTTGTTTGGAATTTTTAACCTAGGCTTTCGATACTAGCGAGACTAGCGGAGTTTCTGAAACTAAATTTAACCATGGTTGATTGGTTGCCTATAAACAGGAGCTTGGGATATGAATAAATACTAGATTATATTATTATAATTGACTGTCTTCGAACCTACATACTATACCTCTAGTGTCTAAATTTTAATAATTAATAATAAATATTAGCCAATTACCATAACTGGTTACAATGCACAACATTTATTGATTGGTATGGACTACAGTAAATTGTTGGTCTCATTTCCCATCTTAGTCTCAGTTTATAATTGTATTTTATAAATTAAAGGTTTTTTAGACACATAAAATAAATAAATACAATAAATTTTATCAATTAATATTATTTATTTGATTAATTTAGCAGACAGTTGGTTGAACATCTTCAGTATTACTCGTCATATAATGTTAAATGTTTCTTTCTTGAGGATTGGAAGCCCAATTTGTTTTTTCTAAGATTCTTCCAAAATAGTCTAGGCGAATTACGTGAAAAAATGGCATAAACAGGAAATAATTCCCGATAAAGATTTTATTGCTGGAATACCTTTATTGGTACTCTAATATTACTACCCTAAGTTTTCCCTCAAATCTATGTTTTGGAAATTTTGTCTATGAGCCTCAAAATGAGAAAATTTTGGAGTTTTTTCAGTTTTTCTTGAATAAGTCTAAAACGGCTTATCAAATAAAAAAGGTATCTATTAGATAAATTAAAGCTCTCTAAATTACGCATAAAATCATAACAATTTCATCTATTTAGGTTAAGTAGAACCGGTACTAGTGTCTGTCAAAAAACAGCCCCCGGGATCACTTTTGAATATCCCTAAAACTAGTACTTTTTTCCCCATTTTGACCATGAAGGAGCACGTTTTCGACAAAGACGACTCCATATATTTTTAAACTAGATTATATTTAGGCTACAATTTAAACAAAGTTTCACCTTGAATGGATAATAGTAACCCGTGCGGCAATGAGGGGGACGAATATAAAAATTGCTCACTTACTTCGGTCGATGTGGAATGTTCATTTGCTCAACTAAAAAACATCCTCCCAACACTCTTTTGCGGTCAAATTGGAAAAGTGCCGGACCACTTCATTCGCGAATACATATATCCCCATGACTTCAAGGAACTGGAACTCTCTCCCAGCCTCTATCTTTCCCAGCACCTATGATCTTCAAACCTTCAAAACCAGGGTGCATAGACACCTACGTCTACACCCTCTCACATAATCAACTTTCCCTTCTCTTCGGTAATGCAAGGGTCTTTCGAGATCCATAGGGGCTACACCTTTACTGGTGCACCCCTTCTTGCATTCGATTGCATTAAAAAAAAAAAAAAAAAAAATCCTCACTGATATGCAGCATAATTTTGAAATGTATAATATTGTACTATACTAAACATTTGGGACATAAACCGGACTCTAGGAGGTTTATCAGGTTCCCCTCCCGACCCTATCATTTTATAATTCCAAATTAACAATCCTTTATCCTTGAATTTCAATTCATGTACATAGTTATATTATCCTTGAATGCTTTTATCGCTTTTTTATGTATAAATTAAAAATCATGGGTGATAGAACACATCCTTGATTTACCCAGTTTGCATTCTAAAAAATGCTTGAAATTATGACAATTTGCAATCAAAGAATTGTTAAGTTTATTTTTCTCAACTCTAAAGATAAGAGTAAATAAATATTATATGTAATATTCATTTACTATGAGTTAAGGATTCTTGGTCACTTGTTTCATATTAAAATTAAGTCTATTTCGGGTTATCAACCCATCTTCAGGGAGTACAGAAAATTACTGATTATAATTTTCTGTACTTCCTGAAGATGGGTTGATAGCCCGAAATATATATATATATTAAAAAAAATTTACATCTTTTAATTTTTTTAATTTTAATGTGAAACAAGTGACCAAGAATCCTTAACCCGCGCTTGCAGGATGGGTGTTGCCCCCCCGAAACAAAATAGAAAAATATACGGGCAAGTCCAGTCTGGTGGATTATATTGCGGAACGATTTGGCGTCGGGGCGGGCTCGGTCAGGGTCGAGGCCATCACACTCTCGTGTAAGGGAGTGTGGTGGCATAAAGCGGTGGAGTCCCTCATCGCCCTGGGTATATCCCAAAAAACAATAAACGATTTGGCATATAGGTCGATGAGGGGATCTCTCCTTAATTTTTACACTTTCGGCAGAAGAACATATAGAGCGGGTGGCGTATGATTATTTTTTGTAAATACAAAAAAAAAAAAAGAAATGTGAGTCAGGATTAATCCTGGCTCTCTCAGCCACTCGCTCTGAATATGAATTAATTTGTTCTGAAACTGAAAGTGTGTAAGATTTGTAAATAAATTTGTCTAATGCTCTTTTGTCTTTGTAAGAGGCGGCCCGCTCCTCGGAGGCCCAATAAAGAAAATAAATGAATATTACATTTAATATTTATTTACTCTTATCTTTATTAAAGATGTTTCACCTTGCACCAACACCACAATCTCTACTAATTATTTTCTCAACTCTACTAAAATGTAACTAGAGTGATCCATTATTAGAAACCCACCCTGTTCTAAATGGATTATTTCTTATAACCCTTAATCCAATTAAACAACTATATGTTTATATATATATATAATATAATGGTGAATAATCTGTTTGAATATAAATTAGGGGGAAAACAAGTGATTCATTAGAGATCTCAATCATTTACATACACACATGGTGCAGAGTCTATTTATTTGTTTGTTTTGTGAATCACTTTGTTTCTAATCTCATAGCATGCGTGTATATATTCTTCAACTTCAAGCATATTTAAAAAATTAATTAAATATTTTATTAATCGTACAAACATGAAACGGAACCCTCGGAAGTCTCGCAAGGATTAGTAAACGAGGGAGTCAGTCAGAAGGGTATGGTATAATGATAAGAAATAGAACTTTCTATCTAGGAAACATGAACAAGTCCAAAAATATTGACTAGAACTGCTCAAACTAAATGGAATCGAATTTGAAACACTAATTATTATTATACACCAATACCTCGCTTTGTATCGGTTCGTTTTGAGTTTTTTCGAAGTTGCGTCGCTGCTTAATTAGTAGTAATTTTCACTGTGCGTCGTTAGATTTTCGAGGTTGCGTTGTTTTGGGTTCGAGTCTTTAATTTTTTTTTTGAAATTTTCTTTTTTTTCTAAAAGATGGCACCACTTTTGTTTCTAATTGCGCCATGCCATCAAAACTCGGGGATTCCCTTTCTAACTGAAAATCAACGCAATTTTAATACAGTTTTATTTTTACTTTGTTTTGTTAATTTTAGAGTTCAGTTTCAATTATGTAGTGTGTTGAGCTTTTTGTAACGTTTCAATTAGTGTGTTGTGCTTTTTTTTAAAAGAAAGAATAATAAATTTTTATAAATTTTTACGTTTATGTTTCTGGTTACAAAAAATGTAAATATTTTTCCAATTTATTTATTGGCAGAGTTATATTATTTTTTTTACATACACTTGTAATTTTACACTATGGAATCATCAGACAGTGATTAATTTTAATTTTGCTTTTCATAAATTAATTGAATAGTTTATTTTGTTTTAATTGAATACGTTTTTTTTTTGGTGTAGTTCTCATTAATTAAACTGTGTGTACAAGTTAAGGTTCATTTTTTAACCGACTTCAAAAAAGGAGGAGGTTCTCTATTCGACTGAATTTTTTTTTTGTGTCTATGTTATCTCATATCTCCTCCAATTGAGAATCGATTTTGATGGTTTTTTGCATTGGGTTCAGTCTAGCCTCCGATTGGTCCCGTTTTTTTCATTGGTATCAGACCTTTTTTGTTAGGTTTGTTCAGGCCTAACTTCTTTGTTTATGAACCGATTTCGATGATTCTTTTTTTATTGGAAAGGTGGTATCTTAGGGATGGTGCCATATTAATTTGGTCAAGTTCTGATGATATTATCAACAACGAAATAACGTAAATCTCCAATTCTTATGAGCAAATAATCGAAATTATGATAAATAAATTGAATGTAATGCAAGGCAGCCCTTTGAAACCCTGAAGAAGGAGGGAAAAATCCTCCGAAACTTCGGTTTGAAAGGAAAGGAGGAAGGATTCTAATAAATTACACCTTATTTGATATGTTATAATTTTGACGCTTTCTCTTACGAGATGCATGCAAGGTATTATATTAAGTCACTATTAATAACATCACTAAAAAGAGAAAAATAAAAATAATTTTTATAAAAAATAAAAAAATAAAACCGACATCAAAAAACTTAAATGCAACAAATAAAATAATAATATCTTAAAAATAAAATAAAATTCACTAAAAGGTATAAAATAATTATCTTATTTAGTTACAACTAAACGACGATATTAACATGAAATTACTTTTTGAAGCCGGTTCCAAACATATAGATTTTATGAATCGCACTTGACGGATCTTACTTAGTACGTTTGGCGGATACGCTCGCTTATAGGTATAGTTTGTTTGGCACCGACTTCAAAAAGTAATTTCATGTTAATATTTCGTCGTTTAGTTGTAACTAAATTAGATAATTATTTTATAACTTTTAGTGGATTTTATTTTATTTTTGAGTTATTATTATTTTATTTGTTGCATTTTTTTAAAGTCGTTTTTTTTTTTTAGAAAAATTATTTTTTAATGGATATTTTTCACTGGAAGAACATGTTTTGTTGTTAATCTGATAATTTTTGGTTTCGAAGATGCTGAACTAAATTTGCAATAACATATAAACCATATTATGATATCCGTTTTCTACTTATGATCTAATTTTAATGATTCGAAATACTAAAAAATTGACAGTAAAATAGATTGTAATTAAAACTTGATTTTACTTATTTTTTATTCTAAATATTAGAGACGAAATTTTGTCAATTTAAAGAGTACCTAGGTACATAAGAAATGAACAATGATTAAATATTGTCTATTCTTCTTTAATTAGAAATATTACAGGTGAATTAATTATGTATCTTATTTATTTTGCTAGTGTAAATAAATATGGGCTTAATTAATTCATTTCTGATAATAATCATATTTACTTAATATAGGGTTATATTTGTTTCCATATAAATCAAATAAAATATTTAATTAGTCCATCATGAATATATAATCAAATTTAAATTTTATTTATTTCCCTACTATATAGAAATAAAGATCATACATGCAGTTATTTCAATAATGTATTATCAGCAGTAGTTTCCAATGTAAACTTGAAGCCAACTTCACATGTTTACATAAACGATCGATTTATCTAATATATATCATGTTGCTGTCTTCTTATATACACAATATAGATTGTTTACAGAATAGATTTTTTTTTTCAGAATATTTTTACTCTTAAATCTTACTACTTATGAATAAAATGTTCAATATTATTCTAACATCGTTGAATGATCAATCCTTTGTGCATTTAAAAGTCATTTTATTTAATTTAATAAAATTATAAAACTGCACATCTCGGCTGATGTTTTATATGAATTTTTTTTCTTTTTTTATACAATCGAGTGCATTGAAATTGCAATGAATAAAGTACTTTGGAGAGCATACTACATAATATGTGGAAGAAAAAACGTAAAAAGAAAAATTCATGGCCAAAATTAGTCCTATTATCCTGTGTGGTATATAAAGTCACATGTGAATGTGATAAAGTATATTATGTTGGCGAAATTGACAGGAAAATAGTCATACGTGGACATGCCAGAGCAGCAGTTTTCACTTCATGGTTTTCAGAACATGTAGTGCTCAATTCGACATTCGTGGCGCTGGGATCGTTAGTGTCCTGAGTTTATGACTAGACTGTACTCTCAACCTATATAAAGTTGGACCAAAAATCGGAGTGCGTGATCATTAGTGTGCCCCTTATTTTGGATATTTGCAAATTTGTATACTCCGAAAGACTCATATGGTTCGAAATAAATAAAAAAAAGTCTCTATTTCAATTTTAATCTTTGCCGAAAAGCGATGAAAATTTCCCCATTTAAATAACATGAGGTTTTTGGCATCGAACGATCAATTTTTTATTCCGGCCAAAGTAATGGTTCAAAAAATTTGAAACTCTGTAGACTTTATTCTTATAATAGTAGCTATGCTTGAGAATTTTAACAGATTTTTACCTATTATAATTTTGGAGTTACAGCTAGATAAAATACTACTATTTATCTTAGCGTTAGTAAGTTATAGACTCCAAAAACGATTAACCAAATGATTTCATTATATTGTATTGTTGTTCAATAAATATTTATAAAATATGATGTGTGATTTAAATAAAAATTTAACCTTCAATTCAATTCCTCATTTAAAAGTGTTCAAAAAACAAATTATCTTCCCCACTGAAATAAATAGTTGATATTACTTGATATGTCCCTTAGGGTAGCTCTATAGTACTGAATTCACTAAATTTATTTTTTTACTCATTGTGTTAAAAAATGTCTAGGTAAAATCTGAAGAAAAGTCATTTTCATTTTATGTTTAAAATATGTCTGAAATCCTCTAGTCAGAGTAATTCAACAGGATGTTCGTCCTGGTATCAAAATCTTACTATTTCCAAGAACTGATTAGATTTCGGACTCTTAGGGCCAGTTGTATGTAGGTTTGTAAATTCTTTGTTTAAGTTGAAAAACAGCCAAACCTTAGAACCCACCTTGTGCCCGGCCGGATGGCCAATCAGATGACACACACTTTCATCTAAATTGCCATCCCGCCGGGCACAAGGTGAATTCTAAGGTTTGACCGTTTGTCAACCTTAACAAGGACTTTACAAACCGACATACAACTGGCCCTTATAAGTATCTAACTTCCTGGTTAAAAATAGAGAAAATCTTTTTTTTAATATTTTATTGGTACTTTAGGGCGGTTGTTTTGATAAAAACACACAAATAAATAGAAATTTATTCAACTTCATTTTATTCTTCCTCGATTTCGAGTTTACCTCGGTTTTATAATTTTAGTTTTCATGCCTATTACAAATTATTATTTTTTTCTAAATCTAACTAATATGGTAATAATAATTGATTAATATCCTAATTTTTCCGAATAGTAAATACCCATTTTTTGTACCTTTGTTTTATTAGTAAAACAAATACTGATTGCCTAATTGTTTCCGCTGAAGGTAAATAAGCGAATGCACCGATGGCAAACAATAAAAGGGCGGGAGGGTGGATTTTCATCCATCTCTCTAACAGAATTATAGTAATGATGCAACTTTGATTAACATATATTAAATATTGACGAGTGAGACACATTGGGATGTGGAAAAAAGGCATCCGGGGCTCGAAAGTCAACATTTAAATGCCACCCCTGTGTTTAAAATTCAAAAATTGCACACCGTCTGATTGCCAAATGAATAATGGAGAGCGATAGAGAAAAAAGATCTCTGGGCTGAAAAAGGGCGAATTATTCCAAATAAATAAGACGCACGAAAATATTAAAAATATAATAATGTTTGTTTCATTTAGAAAACTATATAGGTGTCTTTACTTTCCCCAACAATAAAATTAAAAATTTTATGCGGAAAAGTACCTACTATAATTACTTTTGCTTCTTTAAAAAAAAAAAAGACTTGAGAAACCTCTTAGCTCCTTTATTTTATTCTAAAAAAGCACTCTAAATTATATAAAATAAAAATAAATTAAATAAATAGTTTTGGAGTCAGGTTAGACGATGGGTTATTGTACATCCCTTCTAATCAAGCTAGCGCGAGTTCAAGCCCGACTCGCTGCAAACCAGCTTTAATCAAATCTCTACATAATACAGAAAAAAATAATTAATATAACGTATCGTGATGGTTTAAGCCGAGAAAGTCAAAAAAATTTAAAAATAAAATAGAGCATGCGCGTAGAGAGTAGAGGCGATTCCCGTCTCTTTGCTCTCAAGTGCCCTCAAGTTGGAGTCGGAAAGATATTATTTTCAAATTAAAAAATACTTAATCTTAAAATAATTGTTTTACTTATTTAATCTTTCATTTATTTTTATGGTATATCCCCCTATTTTAATCCCCGTACAATATTTGTCCGACAATGTCCATCTGTCAAAGAATCATTGTAATTTGTTTTAAATTTACAAGTTGAATTATTTGTTCCTGAAATCAAAATGTGTATTATAGTTTGAATCGAATGATTATTCTATCGAGGGTCAAATATTTTTTGGGTTTTCAAAATAGCTTTTTTTGTGATGAAATTGGAAATATTCTTATATAGATCTTATGAAAAATTAGGCTTAAGTTTTTTGAATATTATAATATTATTTATTATTTATTTATTTGCCTTTTTATGTTTTATATTACATATTTACAAAAAATCAATTAATTATTACTCTACTATTTATATGCATATACAGATATATACAACTACATAATACATTTTTTATACAGTACCTACATTTTTGTTGAAGGTTTTTGTTAAAAAAGTAGAGAAAATTTAAAAAATTTAAAAAATATAGTTTCTTTTTGAACTCCTGAAGATCGTACCCCAAAGTAAATATAGTCATGGTAACAAGCATCTTGTATCTATCTAGAATTTTAAATTTTTAAAAAAAGTTAAATTTAAAAAAAAAAAACTATCTAGAGTGTTTATAAATAAAATAGTCACTTTGGAACCAGGACCCTAAGGGCATAGAGCCTAGCAATTTTTTATTTTTTAATTTAATTTAAATTCATTTTAAATTGACGCTTCGAGAAGGCTTCAAATTGGCCATTTTTTGGTTGAAATTTGTACCTTTCGGAATCCAGAAGTGGTTTAATATAAAGTAATAAAAAAAATTTAAAATTCGTTTATATTATTCTTTTCAACGACAAATAGAAAGTAATTTCATATCTCATATATTTTGGAAGAAATAACGCTCGAAATCCTCAGTTTGCGTGCCCGAATTTCACCTGGCTGGTTTATTAAAATTAATTTTACTATGATGAAATACATTTTGAAAACGGTCAATAAATCCCAGAGAAGAGAGATAATTCGTCTTTTCATTTTGTCGAGGGTGGTTGGCTGTATATTTACTCAGGAGGTGGTTGTGTTGTAAAACTCGCCCTTCGCCCAACATGCAGCCCTTCATCAGAATGAAAATAATTGGGCAATAATTATGAAATAAACCGAGAGAGAGCAGCACTGGGCCTTGTAATGATGACGAACAACAAGACATGAGCATTCGTTCACTCACTATACGTAATTGGATGGTTAATTTGCACTTTATAATTAAATAACTTCATTACGGTTTAAATATATTTCAATGGCGGTTTTGTGGGCAGAGGGGGGGAGGGGGGGGGGGGGGGGTTGGGAAGGTAAAGGGGGCAGGAGAAGGGAAATTTAATCAGAGATTCGGGGGAAGTTTTAGAAAACTTTCGCTCAAATAAATATTCTGTATAATTTATTGGTTTTTCTGGTGGAATTATGTAGACATTTATATTTAAATACCAAATGTATTTATGTGGTTGGCTAGAGGTAAAATTTGCGAGCTTGCTAGATAGTTATATGCAACTCAAAAGCTAGAGAGAAAATTAAAAATATAGACAAGACTGTGAATAAAATACTTTAGATTGATTGAAGGAGTGAATCGAGGGGTCAACCGCGATCTAAAATCGTGTACACCTACTTCCACTTTCACTTTCATTTCCAAGTTGAAGACAATAGATGACTATAGATTATCTAATGAATTCCAAAGAATTCCAAATAATTCCAAAGACGGTATATACCTAATTCCAATCGCGGTTCACCCCTTGGAATGAATAGAATAATATTATATCTATATAAATAAAAAAAATGTACTGTTACGCTTAAGTGATACGTTGAAGGATCTCCGAAAGTACTTCACCGATTTCTTTGAAATTTTCACACAACATTCCATTCAAATACACAAGTGTTTTTATATATAGTGTTTTTATAAATATCACACCTGTGGCATGTAAACAATATTTCTTTCGAGAAATCAACGTCAGCGCCTCCTTGGGGGGTAAAAGCAAACAAACAAGATGGCCGATAATAGCTTTTTGGAAATCTTTCATCTGTCAATATTATTTTTGGTTAAGGGAACAATTTTAATTTAAAATTTTAAAATTAGACCCTTGTACCAAACTCAACCAAATTTTGTATACATAATCACAGTGCCACCAGAAGTCTAAGAATGAAAAAATTTAATTTTAATTTTAACCATAAAACGAGACGCTCCGCACCAGGTGCTAGGTGACGACGGGCCGAAGGCTCGAGCGTCATCTAATATATATATATAACTATTTTAGAAATGCACTATGTTTCGGGGTGTTTAATCGTCATGGCTTGCTATTACGACAAAGTGAATTTATCTAGATCCTATTGCAAACTCATGAGAAATAGCAGATAAGTTTTTCTTATTAAAAAGGCAGATGATGAAGATTACACCATCAAAACTATAGTCATTGCCGTATTTAGGGAGTTTTCCTAGGGGGCCAGCTGATATTAGCCACCTGGAGAGGTGATCCTTGACGGGCGGGGAGGGACTTCTCGCCCACTCGAACCGCTCCTCCTTCGGGATGACTCGGGTGACTCCGCTCGCCGTTAGAGGGGACCCTGCACTATATAAGCCATGATCTCAGTCAGGGTGGTAGGTTGGGATTTGGGATGGATAGAGTAAACCCCTATCCAAGCTATACAGGCGGGGCTGTAGTGGAGGCATTGGCATAGTTAGGGAGCATCCCTAGGATAGCGGGGGGGGGGGGAGCCGGAGAGCTGACTTGCCACCACAAAATTAATTTCAATTTCGGTAATCCGATTAGAGATCAACTAACTTTTTAGTAGAATTGACAAATTTTGGAAGTAACGAAATAATTTAATGAGAAATACATACATACATACATGGTAGTTATATTATATTATTTGTTCGTGTTCAATAAATAATTATAATTAATTATCTGTGATTTAAATATAAATTCAAATTTTAATCAAATTAATTACAAAAATAAAAGCTTCAACAGCTTCATTACTAAGAGAAACCCATAACTGATGCCTTGTAATAATGGAGTTTCAATTTTTCTAGGAGGGGGGGCTTGGTGGCAATGATTTTTGTAGGGGACCCCCCCCCCCCTTAACTACGCCCATGACTAAAGTCTCTAACATATTTATATTCGATATATATATATATATATATACATGTTTATTTTCAACAAGCAGAAGACATCCTCTCTTTACGAATTCTATATTTAATATTGATATAATAAAAATCATCCCTATCTAATAAATATAAAATCGAATTTTTAGAAAATAAAAAAATATAATACACATTATAAATTCCAATTGATTGACACTAAGAATAAATTTCTTATTATATCTAATTTATTAATACCAACTCTTGGCAGTGTTTTGAATTAAATATAGAATCCAAAAAAAAACTTCATATGAAAAAATCTACTTTATGATTAAAAATTAATTCTAATAATCCTTTAAATTGATGGATTGTTTATGACAAGTTTCATGCAAATTTTATGTATGTATAAATAATCATTGAAACGAGTTCGTTGAATGTTAAAAGGCAAGATGAGAAATAGGGCGGAGGGTTGATTTGAGCCAAACTTTGTTGTACCTTAAGAAGAAGTAGCCAGCCAGCCACTTGCCCAACAGCATATTTAGTTGTTCAAAGGTGAGAGGGGCTCATCTTACTCGCAAATGGCCAGCCAAATCGAATTCAATAGCCTTCCGAAATTCACAAACAAAAACAAAGACCAAGAGTAAAGAGGGGAAGAGAGGCAAAAAATAGGGAGGGTTGTCTAATAAATTCAAAAAAATATTTTTATTTCATAAAGGGAAATCAATGAGGTTGTCTTCTGCTTGGTGCAAATAAACATTCTAGCTAGAACAAGAAGAATTTATTTATATTCTAAGAATATCTTACCTGGGCATTGGAATTGAATGACCTTCCAATTTCGGTAAATATTTTGAAGATTTTCTTAGAATAATACTAATAATGTCCCCCTAAACAATCCTCTCTTATATTATACACCCATGGATATTGCCGGAAAATTCATTTTAAAATTTTTTTGATATAATTATTCTAAAAATCTCCTAGTAATAATTGGATAATAATTATATAGGGTGTTTCAGGAGGAATAGTAAATATTTTATGAGGTGATAGTATAAATATAGACGAATTGCAATAAAAAATGCCATATAACATCTGTCCAATTTTTAATTTCTTTTTTTTCAATATCGTCATACTCAGCATGTGTAAAACCACAAAAAAATTAAAAATTGGACATATGGCATTTTTTATTGCAATACTATTGCACCTCCTAAAATATTTACTATTCCTCCTGAAACACCCTGTATATATCTATATATATCAAAGAAAAAATAATTATTGATTGTTTAACAAATATTAAAGAATACAAATCTTTAAAAAACAATCAAAAAACACGTTTAGGTATTTAAAACAAAACGTTTCGGGAGAATTTCTCCCTTTTTCAATGCCAAATGTTTGTAAAAAAGAAAAAAGAAAAAAAATTTGCTTCCTTTAAAATTTAGTGTTGCTATCTAAATTTTAGAGGAAGGAACTTTTTTTTTCTTTTTTCTTTTTTACAAAAATATATCTACCAGTGAAATAGGGAGAAATTCTCCCGAAACGTTTGGTTTTAAATACCTAAACGTGTTTTTTGATTGTTTTTTAAAGATTTGTAATTTTTAATATATATTAGGGTGGTCCAAAAAACGAATATTTTTTTTATTTTTGTTCTCGCATGAAAATATGTTAATTTAGCATATTTTTAAAATGCTCACCAAAAATCAGCTCGATTAAAAAATTCTAAGAGGTCACTCAAGATTTTTAAAAATTTCCAAAATAGTAGAATTTTTTTTCTTTTTATTTTATTATTATTGAATACATTGAAAATTAAAAATATTCTGAAAACTTCAAGTCGATAGATCAATTTATAGAGGTAGGTCAAGATTTTTTATTTTTTAAAGTAGTGTATTTTAAATAAATACCAGTAAATATACGTATATTATTTTCGACAAGTGTAGGATAAAAAATAAATGTGACTTTATTGACAGTTTTTCAAAACGTGAATGAGTTTCTGACGCATGACAATTATTAAACTATGTAGTTCCAAAAGGGTTATTATTAAAAGTAGGAACTCCCCTTGGAACGGAAGAACGACCCCTCGAACATCAAACACGTGTGTCTAGGTATCGAATATTTAGCATCAAAAACTATTACTCTCGCTTGGATTTACTTCAATATTAGGGGGTGCACATTCTAGCTTCTGTCACCCTCTAGTGAGTAACAGACGAGTTGTCGATTTTTACTAGGCAAAAAGATCTATGCTCTTTCTGGATCACATTTTCTTGTAGTTGAAATTCAATAAATTTGTAAATCCATTTTTTTTTTACTCGAAATTTATGTTTTTTTAGTATAGAACAAGGGTGGAAAACCTGCGGCCTTTAGAATAATAAAGTGCGGTCTTCTGGGCCTGTTGTGAAAAATGTTAAACAGTCCTCTCTAGCTAGATTTTCTCTGTACTGTAGTGTACAGACAACTTAAAAAAGACATAAGCAATAACAAAACAATAATGCAAGTACTAAATGTAATAAATTTACAAAATGGGAGTCGGCTTAGGCTAGGGGTTAGCCTACCAGCCTGCTAAACAAGTGGACCAGGATTCAAATCCAACTCGAGGCATCCGGCTAAAATCTGATCCCTGGGTAAGAGACGAATTAAAAAAAAAAAAAAAATAATAAGTATCGTAAATTGGCTTATGGCTAGAAAAGCCGAAACCTCCCCCCCCCAAAAAAAAAAATACAAAATAAACATTGTATCTAATAAAGAAATATTATGGAAACTGGGTCACAAACATAATGTATAAGATTTTAAATTGCATCAAGGGAATTTATACAATTAGAAATCTAATCTTAGAATGAAAATTGTAATTACTTAAGATTTTTAGTTTTTTTTGTTTCTTTCATAGGTGTACAAATTTTTTTTTTCCCACCTTAGCCGATTGTATTGGTAAGTGGTTCTTGCCACTACGCAATCTGGTGTTCAAAAATATAACTAAAACAAACGGGTAAGCTGAACAGTATAATTTTTCAAAATTGAGATGCCGAAGAATATTTAAATAAACCACTTAATATTGCATAAGATAGTAAAAAAACAAACAAATAATCTATCTTGTTATTTTTAATAATTTTCGTTATACAACAAAAATAACTATGACCCGATTGTGTTAGTTTTTACTTTGACCATCAGTTAGCGCTGTTTACCAACGGACAGATACCAATTGTACAGTTGTCATTGTAATCCCAGCTTAATTTTGTATAGAATTTATTGGAAACCCATTGAAATTTTCTTTTTTTGACTTTATGATTTAATCTCATAATTACTAATTGATGTGTTAAAACTTGAAGTCGCTAAAAATTTTATAATCCTCGTATTGTTTATGTATCTTGTACTAAGAAACAATATATTATTCTGTCTATCTATATCCAATAAAGTGAAAAAGTAGCCCATATCTTAACCTAAAGTTGGAGTACTGCCCCCCCCCCCCCCCCATAAGAAAATCATGGATCCGTTTCTTGCTCGAAGATTATAGGAATTATTTTTAAAAGACTAGATAAAGTTTTGAAGTACGATTATCGGCTAAAAAAAGTTTTTTTTTAATATAAGTTAACGCTTGAATTAGATTTAATTTCATTAGAATTTTTTCTTTAAGTTATTCTTACTTACCTTAAGACGTTTTTTTTATTTTTTTTTTTTTATTTTATCTTTTAAACTTTAAATCAATTATATTGAGATTTTTTGTTCAGTTCTTGAGGATAGAAGAAGGGTGTTGTGCGTATTAAAATTGAATTAAAATCTTTTTCCGATTAAGTTATTCCGCTAGAAGGCAAGTAAGTTCATTTATCTCTTGGCATAATTAAGAAAGGGTTTGTTCTTCTGGCCTATTGTTCCAAGTCAAAATCATTCACAACTTAATCAAGTTGCTCACGAAGGCTTTAAGCTCTTGCGTTGATTCAAGGGATGAGATTTAGCGGTGACATAGGCCAAGCGTTCACCGGGGGTGGCCTACCCCTCACCTCATAAACTCCAAATCAACGCTTCAAAATTAAATCAAATTCAATCAAAATTGTTTTATAATTATAAGAAAAGATATTCTGGCGTGTTTAGTGAACATCGAAGAATTTCCGCTTACTCCGGATTAAGAGTAACCCATCATTAAAATAAAATAATTGAAAGGAACAATAAAATGTAATTTAAAAGAGAAATCATGAGATTGTCCTCTGATTGATGTTAACAAACAAATATATATTGATCTATAGTTCTTGCCACTGCGCAACCTAGTGGTCAAAAATATAACTAAAACAAACGGGTACGCTGCACAGTTATCAATGCCAAGGATAATTTTTCAAAATTGAGATTCCGAAGAATACATTGAAACCCCTCAAATCCGAACTAATTCGGCATGTAGCCTGTTCGGATTTCAATTTGTTCGGATTAACCGAATGTTGCATTTGACGTGCGTTTCTGTTCGAGTTGCATTGTTATTGTTGAGTTTTTAATTAAGTTAACGGTGTTGATTAATGTTTTGATTTTAAATTATGGGAAGCAAACGAAAACACAGTTCTTGAACCGTGGAACAAAAACTGAATGCTTTAAAGCGTCTGGACGGTGGGGAAAATTTGACAAAGTTGGCTGGTGTGTTTGGTGTTGGTAAATCAACAATCAGCGACTGGAAAAAAAATCGTGTCAAAATTGAACAGTTTTGCAATGTAACAAGTGATAAAACCTTAAATTAAGTAAAAAAAACTCGTTCGGATTCCCCGGGATTTCAGATTTCCGGGGTTCGGATTTGAGGGGTTTCCTTGTATTTAAATAAAGCACTTAATATCGAACAAAATAGTAAACAAAAATAATAATAATTCTTTTTATAAAATAAAAATAAATATAACCCGCTTGTGTTAGTTTTTATTTTGATCACCAGTCAGCGCTGTTTAACAAGTGACAGATACCAATATTAGGGTGGCCGAAAAAATGAATATTTTTTTATTTTTTTAATATTTTCTATAACATTCAGTAAAAACTCTAATTTTATTACCATCAAATCTACAAAAAAAAAAAAATAATTATATCAATTTTTTTCAAAGGTAACTTTATATTTTATTTTTGACAGGGTCTAATAGATTCCTGAAATTTTCTCTCCACTTGAGATTATTTTTTCTGAATAATTCCACGATTTTTCACCATTTTTCTTTATTTATTTTTTCTTTAATGATAAATGAGGTGCCGAAACGTCGTGTATTCACCATCAGCAAATCTAAATAATGTCCTTTCCTCGAATGCTTGCTTGGCGGCCGCCACAGTAGAGAGAAATGAGGAGAGATTCTATCTCATTTTTTTAATCATCTTCAGAGGAATTTTAATTTCTAAATATATTATTTTAAAAAAGGAATTTGTTATTTCTCTTCAACTCTTGCATGTAATTTGAATCCTCAACTTGATGTCATTGAAGATTAATGACGCGCGAGGAAGAGATAAATAATCTTAAAAATTAAATATTATTAATAAGTGAAGTGCTTTTTTTCTTGTCGTTATTGGATATATCCATGGTTGACCCTTTGGTTTAATTTGTCCCCGGGTCCAACCACCCAAAAAGAACCCGATATGCGCCTAATCATCTGATCCGAGCGTCCCTCTCGTGGGAAGAGTTCGGGAATCCCGGCCAATCCATCCATCAAGCGGTCAAGGGAGATCTTTCTATTTGCGTGATTGCAGGCGAGAAGTCGATTAATTAAGTCTCAATGTAATGAGCGAGATAACTGAGCGTAAATAGGATAGCTAGCTAGTGGGGATCCCGACTGAAGCGAACACTCACCTGAATAAAGGGCTTTTCCAGCCCTTTATAGGGATTCCAATAAAACCATTTAAATTAAAAATTAAAGATTAAAGAGAAAACTTTTCTACAGTTTCCGCAAATATTGGTATGTTCGCCATTTTTTCATCTCTGAATCTTGGGCGCAAGCACGATACAAACTACATGAAGTTAAATTTCTTATTGTTAACAAAACTAGGTTCAATCACATGTGCTTATTGTAAATATGTATAATTCCTAATAACTGAATATGGCCCAATAAAATTTAGGCCGAAATGTTTGACTCTGAGAATTTTAATGTACCCGGTGAATCCCTATTTTGGCTGATATAACTCCTTCAATCCACTGATTTTTTTTTAATGTGATCGAACTGAAAAGTGAAAGCCTAATCTAATTTTATTGCAAAGCAAGACAAAAACTGTTGTAGTCTTGGTATCTTTTTTGGTCTTGTTCAAATATTTCTAGTCTTGGCCTTGGTCTTGCGTATTCAGTCTTGGTTTTGGTCTTGCTCATCTAACCTTTTACTTACAAGAAAACAGCCTGTGTAACTCTGAGAGTTATGAAAACTCAAGTGGAAACTAACTAGAAAACCTACCCTTGGTCTTGGTTTTGTTCATTCGGTCTTGGTTTTGCTATTTTAAGTGTTGTATTGGTCTTGGTCTTGCTTTTCTGCAAGAGCAAGACCCAGACTGCAAGATCAATTCTGTTAATTATTATGAAGCCTGCCTGCTGGGCAAGCCAATTATTGAATTGAAGTCGATCTTGTGCTAAAATATTTGTATTTTCAATGCGGGTAGATTTTGGGTTTCATAACTTTAGAACATCTGATTAAAAAATGCAGAAAGCATCATTTTTTGAATGATTTTTTTGAGATTTTAAGTCAATGTTATAATATAGGCATACAAGAACAATTGATTTTATTTTTAAGTTTATTATTAATTACTTATTATCTAGCGTAAATAAGTAGGTTTTCTTATGAGTGAGTGACCGATTCGTTCATTGGAATTTGATTGAAGAAAATGCATGCCAAATTCAAGTTCAGACCTGTTTCAGACTATTAGAGATTAATTCCTTATATTTTATGAAATATTAAATAAGTTATTGCATACATACTACTTCAAATTATTAGTATATTTCACTTAATTTTTTTTTTTTACATATGGAGTTGCTTTTATTATGCCTTTATATTTTCAGTGCCTGAAGAAGTCTTAAAATAAAAATACGAAACGTCGATTTAATAAATATACAACATTTCATTTAATTTATTCTTTTTCCCAATAATTAAAATAACTCATTTTTGTTTTTTACTTGCCCCTTGAAGTTATGCAACAATTTTATTTCATTTCGAGAACCAATCTAGATACTTTTCAAAACAAAAAAATGTTTTTTATAGAAATATTTTAAATAACGGATAATAATTTGAAAATTTAAAGATCCTCTTGAAATTTTGAAGTCGATCTTATATATTTATGAAAATACTTTAATGTTTGAAATTTTAGGGATGCGGCGCATCCTCAGCATCCATGGACCGCATGCCACTGGTATATACCTATGTATATTATTTATTATTATTATTTTTTTTTTTTTTGTTAAAGGATAAATAAATTGAATTGCTTCTTTCCAGTAATTTATTTTATTATTCAAATGGTTAATCCAAATATTTCGAGAGCGCTTTCCACTGAGGAAGAGATGCCGAAAGCGCTCTCGAAATATATGGATTAATCATTTGAATAATAAAATAAATTACTGGAAAGAAGCAATTCAATTTATTTATCCTTTAACAATAAAAAATTAATATATCCAGTACACACCAAGCCAGCAAAATTCTTATGATTATTTATTATTATTTTTAATTTTAAATTCATATAAAAACAAATCGATTTTTATTTTCAGACAGAATTAAATAAAATTTAATTTATTTATTTGCCAACGTTTTGATCCGCTCCACCCATTATCAACTTATCGACTGGGCACAAAGTTTTGAACTTAATTTCAATTAATGATTAATATACACGGATGTTCCTTCGTTGGCCCTTTTAAGCTATGAAGAAACACGATCTTCTGATTCGTCAGGTATTTTAGGAGGATAAAAATTACATTCGTAATAAAAAAATGACTTTTTTTTTTAATTTTGTTAAATCATGAATTAATGTATACATTGTATTTGAGCTTCGACTCCGGAGATTAGTTCTCCACCATCGACTGTCCTTGATCATCTTTTTAGTTCTTGTTTTTAATAAGAGAAAAAACTAATTAAATAAAAAACCGCTTTTCCAATAATTATTCCAATTCCATATTTCCTCGAATCCCCTCAAAAAATGACTTTTTTTTATAAATTTTATTAAACCAATTATTTTACATGAATTTATGCATACATTGTTTTTGAGCTTCGATTTCGGAGATTACTTCTCAACCATCGACTGTCCTTGATCATCTTTTAGTCCTTATTTTTAATAAGAGGAAAAAACTAATTAAATAAAAAAACCTCTTTTCCGATAATTATTTCAATTCCATAATCCAATCAATTTCCTCTCCTCGTCATCCATCCTCCTAAAAAAATGACTATTTCTTAATTTTAATGTATAATAATATTTGTAATGAACTATTAGTGGGTTATAAAATAAAAAAATCACATAGGCGTCGTTTCTATCAAGTATAGATATAGATAATATTTGAATCTTTGATATAGTATTCAATTATTAGGTTCATTTATTTTATTTTTATTAAAATTAATTATAGTTATACAATAGGGGATAGAAACCAACCTAGACTTGAAATGCCCAGCTGATAATATGTTTATTTATTAGGGCAATATTCTCTTTTAATATTTTTGAGTAATTTTAATTTTAATTGTACTAGAAAATGGAATTCTACTTGCATAAGTAATAATTAGAATAAATGAAGCAGCCCGCACAATCAATATTAATTTAATTGCTTCTATAACTCACGCAAATGTTAAGTTCATTTCTCTTAATGGAAAAGAATAATCCTGAATCCATGATGGATTATGCCTAAATGACTGGCCACCTTTAATTCTTAATCCATTACAAAAAGATTTTTCTTATTCTAAAAACGATCCATTTTTTACTCTTAAGTACAAACGAGAAATGAAACCCTATTAATCTCGCTGCAATGTCCATCTGTATGTAAGGGTAAGAAGGGTCGTCTGCTAAATAAGTAGAGTCTTGAAATTTACAAATTTCTTGTATTTATTTTATCAGAGATAAAAAATAGTATGAAAATTTTAATAAAACACGATTTTTTTTGGAAGGATAAAATTTAATAAAGTTCGTTAAGATATTATCGTATTAGGACATTACGATTTCAATAAATAGAGTTGTAATTCTACAATTCTGAATTTATTATATTCTGTTGGCTGCAAATAACTTTTTATTTTTTACATTTATGAATAAATAATTAACTAGACTGTCAAATCTATTGAAAAATGTATCATTCGATTCATAAAAGTTGGATTATTGATCTGTATGAATTTAATAATTTTTAAGGATTTAGGTGTCGGTTCTAGGTGAAACATTATAAGTAACTTATGAGGAGAATTTTCTAGGTTAGGTTTCACTTCAATTTTCTAGGTTAGGTTTCACAAAAAGGAACTTAACCTAGAAAATTCTCCTCATAAGTTACTGTATGAATTTTTTGAAAATGATATAATTTTACTATTCTTGATACAGTTTTAATATTTAACTAATTCTAACTTGTAATAATTATAAGACTATATCTAATTATTATTATTTTAATTTTTTTTCTTTATTTTTTTATTTTTTTTCTTTCTTTCTGCATTATCAAAATTGTAAATATAATGCTCAATCTATTATACTATATCAATGATGGCCAAAATGAAACATCTGATTTCGAAGGCCAAAAGTTGTAATAAATAAATAAATAAATATAATAATCTGGGCACCAAATGTATATGTGTGTATGTTTATTTACATCAAGCAAAGGACAACCTCTTTGTTTCTCTTTATGATTCAACAACTCTGCTACTCTCAGCAAAATAAAAACTTTTCAATTATTTCGCTTTTATAACTAAATCAAAAAATTACCGAGCAATGCTCGCTCCACCAGGTGGTAAATGAACAATATTATTTTATTTATTTATTTTTTAATATGCGTGTAAATCTTTTTAAGTTTAAAATTAGTTCTGGTGGAAATTCCTCACTAGGTTTTAACTTATAAACTTCCTTCCTCCCTGTTTGAGCTCAGTGGCCTAGAAGACCCTCCGATAAGCCCGACGCTTTGTTTCTACCTTCAACTAAAAATTTTCCACGTTTATTTTCGTATTAGAATAATTAAAATTCATTTTTTTTAATTTTATAAATTCACCGTCAAAACTGTTTTTCTTTCAACTCTCTGTGTCTGATTCTAATTACATTTAATTACAATATAATTCCATACTATTAAACAAATGAATGTTTAATGTGTTAGTAGTAGTAGTAGAATATTCACTAGTAAAGTTTAACATGTAAATTTTCAAATAGTGCAATTGTCCTTTATATTAATGTATTAATTAACAAAAGCAAAATAAATTTAAATTGTTCTTTATTAGAATACCAAACGTTTCGGGATTACTCCAATGGAATTTAAAAAAAAATGGTTGCTTTAAGGGGGTTCAGGACTATTTATAATTTTTATAAGAAAATTCTCAAATTTTACCATTGAATCATTATGCATTAAATATTTATTCCCGAAATTTGAAGTTGATCGTTTGTCCCATTACCGAGAAATAAATGATTGAAAATTGTCCTTTTAACATAGAAGTAAATGGACCGAGCTTTTAAAAGGACTATAACTTCTAAAGAAATTATACAATATTCAACAAATTTATACCGATCAATAATTCAACTTTTATGGATCGAATGATACATTTTTCAATAGATTTGACATTCTAGTTAATTAGTTATTGATAAATGTAAAAATAAAAAGTTATTTGAAGCCAACAGAATATAACACAAGCACTAGTGTAGAATTTCAACTCTATTTCTTGTTTTCTTTTTTTTTTTTTTTGTTAAATAAATGTTTTTATAATGAGAAAAAATTTATCTCAATATTCTTTTTATTAATATTATTAAAACAAAGATTTTAATTCGAAATTAACCTCATTATTATCGATTTTTTTTATTAAAAAATTTCGTAGGCAGACGTTGTCACTCTGCAGAAATACAAAAGATTTTTTCGAAGATAGATAAGCGGTCCCGAACTCCCTTAAGAAAGAAACATAAAGAAAGTATCTTATCTATTACATCTAATTCTTTTTTGCACGAATTTGAAGTTACATGGCTCAAAAAAGTTTTATTTTTTTCTGGTTTTCATAGTTTTATAATGGGATTTTAAAAATTATTCAATTAATAATTTATACATGTTTTTTTTTCTATTAGCCTCATTGCGGCACGGGTTGCCATTATCCAATTAAAATGAAACTTTGATTAAATTATAGGAAATTTAATCTAGTTTAAAAATGTATAGGGTTGTCTTTGTCGAAAATGTGCTCCTTCATGGTCAAAATTGGGAAAAATCGAAAAAAGTACGAATTTTAGGGATATTCAAAAGTGATCCGGGGGGCTGTTTTTTGACAGGCGCTAATACCGATTCTACTTAATCTAAATAGATGAAATTTTGATCATTTTACGCGTAATTTAAAGAGCTTTAATTTATCTAATAAATATCTTTTTGATTTGATAAGCCCTTTTAGAATTATTCAAGAAAAACTCCGAAATTTTCTCATTTTGAGTCGCGTTGAAAAATTTCCACAACACAGATTTGGAGGACAACTTAGGGTAGTAATATTATAGTACCAATAAAGGTATTCCAGCAATAAAATCTTTACAGGGAATCATTTCGTGTAATGCCATTTTTACACGTAATTTGCCTGGACTATATACGAATTTCGGAGGAACATATCTAGCGTGTAAAAAAAGAGTTGGATGTAGTTGCTTTATATTCGTTTTTTAAAGCAACTATATTTATTTAAATTTTTAAAAAATTCCATTGACGAAAGGAGAATTTCTCTCGAAACGTTTCTAGATTGTTTTTTCATAAAAGATTTGAATTTATTTAGGTATATAATCAAAACAGTAAATAAAATTTTTCAGTATAACTGTTTGTGCAATATAGCTCTAATAAAAGTAAATAATTGATATATAATTTCTTCTAATTTATGAATTTTAACTTTTACACCTGGAAATTTTACCATGTTTTTTTTTTTTTATTTGCCTATTGATTATTAAATTGCCGCTAGCTCTGGCGGATACGTTATTTTTCAAAAGAATAAATGATTATTTATAAATAATAAATATATTTTTTTTTAGAATCCTATATACATAATAATTGGTGGATAATTTTATTCAATTTTCTCTTAATTTCCCTTAATTATGATTTTTTATTTTTTTGAATATTAAAACATTTTCATTGATCGCGATTGCGTTGTAGAGATACCTATATATTTCTTTCTGTGGTCACACATTGATCCAAAATATTAAACCCTTTATTTAAAAAATTATTTAATTAATATAACCCTTTAAGGTTCATTTAGTTTATTTCCGTATATATTGGCCAGCATTTTTCTAAACGGAAAATGTCACGATTTTAAGTATTATTAGCTGTTAAGTTTTCTAGGCAATTTGAAAAGTCTTCATTCCCAGTTGGGAAACTGAGAATTCCGATACGCTATCTGGTGGCCTAAACTGAAACTAGCCACCGTAGGGCAAAAAATTAAGCCACACTCCTATCAAGGTTCCCAATATGTCCCTTTAAGTGTCCAACTTTTAGGCTATATTTGAAGAAAGAAAAAACCTGTCTCAGTCCGCACATCAAATTTACACATTATAATGTTAGTTATTAAATCAAAGAAGATAGTAAATAATGCACAATAAAATTTATTTTTAGAGCGCCATAAGTACTCGATCCCGAGCGACGTCGATTACTATTGCAATTTTCTTGAAGAAATTTTTTACAGGAGTGGTTTGCCATTGCCTTCCCCTGAAGGAATCAGATTATAACCGGTCAAATATTTGCAGCAGAGGTGAATTTACGTCATTTTACATGTAATTATTAATTCTATATATCTCAAAGAGATGTCAGGCCTATCGTGATTTTCAACAATAAATAAAACTACTTAATTCTCTTTAAGTAATGATGGAGTGTAATAGTATGGATAATATATGAATTAATGATAATAATATAGCCTAAACATGTGTATCTTAGAAAAATGTTAATCAGATTTAGTTTTACTGACCAAATTAAAATCGTGCACTGTAATAGAATTAAACAGGAATATATCGTAAAACTATTGTATATTTCAAAGACTTTAAAACTAACGACATTATGTGACAATTTTATTAATAAAAAGTACATATAAAATAATTTCAAAAAATAAAAATTTAAGTACTTACATCTCATTGTTTTAAGGAAGTTTACGATTTTATATCGGGCTAGATTCTTAAGTACAGGGCAGCTCTGCTTTAGGCCTTTCTAATCAATTCCATTAGGATGTGAGTGCACGTAATACGAATGGGATTCGGAAGGCTACAAGAATTTCAACAAGAGGGGCACCCGTCTAAAAACAAGCCGCGTAACGTGTTTCTTAACTTCTTTGAGAACTTGCCCTTTGGAAATAGCAAGGCCGTTGAAATATTTTGCAAAAGATTTCACACATAGCCTTAAAAAAGCCCCTTAAAAAGCGCCTTGAAAGCAGGCAACCAAATATACACGCGCTACTTGCTGTCTTATGCATTCTAATACAATGAGATTTTCTTTTTGAAAAATCCCATTCATAAACATTTAGCAATACAATAAGGCAATCTTCTACCTGAACCGATTGCTAAATATTTTGACAAAATAATTAATATCTCTTAAATTATTATTATTATATTAGGCCAAATCGCTGATGTTTTTGACATAATATTTTAACATTCTATTGGATATATTAAAAAATAAAAATAAAAATATGCCCCTGATGGTAAAGTAAATAAAAATAAATAAATAAATAAGCCGGTCAAGCGTGTGTCGGACACGCATAATGTAAATTCCGTAAATTAAATTCTTCCAAAATACTTAGGACATCAAATTTATTTTTATTTTTCAATGATAAGTAGAAAATTAGTGATTTTGTTGAATTTTTTAATTGTATTTTAAGACAATTATGAAACCCAACGGGTGCAAAAATCAGCTAAAAATGTCCAAGATCTGAACCATAGAGTAATATAGAGTTGAAGGCCCCATAAGGAGCCAATGTATTTTACAGTATACGAGTTACTGAGCTCTCAGGAGAGACCAGGGCGACATCATTGGGCAATAAAAAGACGGGAACCGCTCTCAAATTTTGGTGACGTCACTTTACACATCTTTAATAATATTTTAATTTAACCTATAAAGTTGTAGGTTATAACATTTTCTAAATGAAGGTTAAATACAAAGGGTATGTATATTTTAAGCGACAAAGGCATTGAATGCTCTATGATCTAAGGGTTGCTCTATTAAGAACTAAGAATTCCTCATGTATTAGATGAGAATCAATCGCTAATTTTGATTTTAAGTCGATTCATCTATGTCTTCAGCAATGGTTACCAATAAAAACCGAAACGTCAAAAAATCCAATGTAGAGTTTTTATTCGGAGCGACCCGGAGTGCTATCGCCGATTGCCAGATGTATCGTGACGGCTAATAATAATGACCATCTTATTGATTTCTTCTGGGGAGATGGCCCAGCCCAACGCTTTTTCTAGAGTTGATCTATTTATTTAATATTTTACACAGTAGCCTATATTCCCAGTCAAATATTTATTTATTTTTCTTGACCATGGCGGTTTTCTGCCTATTTTTTTTTTTTTTTTATTCATTCACTATGGCAACTTCCTGTCTACTTATTTATTTGAATGTTTTTTAAATTATTTATTTTTAAACAACAATTTCTTTAAACCCAGTGACACATTCTATTTATTTTTTGTTTTATTTAATTGATTATTTATTTATTTATGCTTCCCAGTGTATTTATTTATTTATTTTTATTGTTTGGACGACGTGCGGTATTCCCTTTTTTATTTTTATTATTATTATTATTTTATTCTTGGTCGCAGCATACTAAGGTTTCACACCGTTCTGCTGTGGCCACACCCTGAGACACTCAACCGGATCCTGAGTGGGAGGATTGGTGGGCTATAAGGGGAGATGTGGAGGCCCTATAAAAAAAAAAAAAGAAGAATTGTTATTCCTCAAGTATTAGATGAGAATCACTCACAATTTTTGAATTTAAGACAACATGGACTGCAAATTTCAAGTGATATCTGATTAATAATAACGGAATAAACATATTAATATTTCAAATGACTTTGGGTAAAGTTTAGTAACATTTATTTAACAGTGATTCTAATTATTATACTAGTGTATAATAGTGAAGTATTAATCTCGTTAGTGGATTATCCTTTTTTTTTAATTCAAATTCATTTGCCTGGTATTGAATCTATGAAATAAACGTATATTTAAAGGCACATTGACTTCCCCGACCATACAGGTACAGCATCAACAGCAACAGCAGCTTTAATCTTAAAACTTTCCGTGGAATCTTGAGATAACGAAGCAAATCGCCAAATCCCACTTTCAATTGTCCATAAATCGTGCCTCTCTTTAGGCCTAAGCAACTGTCAGGCCTAAAGAGAGAAAGAGAGAGAGAAAAAAGTTTTATTTATTTATTTATTTAAATGATACTCGTCGTTTTTTTTTATGTGATTCATTTAATGAACTTCCCGATGATGAATGAACCTCGGATAAAAGTCGAAAAAAATTTCATTTTTAGTTCGTTTATGACATCGAATCCACCCTTCAAAGGTAATTATATTTAGGCGCACACAAAGTGAATTTATGCTTGCTTATTATAAATTATATTACATACCTATACCTATATATATGTATATATTATGAAAGGTTAGGTATAATGAAATTTACAAAATCTGTTATGGGATTTTTTTTCGGCACTTTATTAAAGATATTCGTGATTACCTCAGGATTGGATGTAGACAGTCCAGAAATAAATAAAAAACTACTTTCAATAAGCTAGTATTTATTGGAAATGTTTTCCCTTCATAATATTATATTGCAACCAATGTTTTCTAGAGTTGATCTATTATATTTATATTTTATTGACAACGTTTCATCAACTTTGTTGACTTCTTCAGGGCTCAAATAGTTATCCTGCCTGCATATTTGTATAATTATTTAATTGAAAAGTTTTTATTTTTCCGAGAAGTTAATTTTACTTTTGATATCTTGGTTTAATTTTCTAATTTGATAAGAGAGTAGATGATAATTAACGCTGCAATTCTATCTCGAAAGATAGAATGTTCCGGTGCGGATTTCTGCTTGCGGATTCCTAGCGGCTCCGATGCGATCATCCAGCCGAAGATGACAATCAAACCAGCCGAGAAATACCACCAAAGAAGAACGCACGACCACCATTAGACTCTGGCAACTCAATTAATTACTAAATAAACCCGTATTTCAAGCTAGGAAGAAAATATTTCAATTTCGATTGGAGAATTTACTAATTTAGAGAAATTTTAAGTGGGGAGTTAAAAAAAGGAAAAAGTGATGGCAAAAAATGTGTTACGATTTTATATTTATTTATTTATTTATTTATTTTACAATGCATACAAACATAGGACCTTGGTTCACAACGATTGTTCATACATCACTTTAGTTGTTATAATTTGCAAAATTGGAAAATACAAATACAAATATTTAGAAGGCGAAAAAAGCAAAGAAAGATTATAATGTAAAAATCTTCAAAAATTTTAAAAATATGTTCTTACAATGAATTTTCTTAAAAAAATTAAAAGTTTATTATTTTTTGTGGAATAATAAGAAAATCTAGAAATCTTCTAAAATATTTAAAAAATGTGCTTACAAATTTTCTTAACCAAATTAAAATGATTATTTAGAAAGATTCTAAATTTAAGGTCAAAATTTCAAAGATTTTAGTAGAAATAATTTCATATTGATTATCAGAGGAGGTTCATCCTCTCAGGAGATATTATTTTTATAGAGGGTTGAATTTTATTATTATTGATATTATATATGTGTGTATTTACGTATTTACTATTTTGATTTTGTTAAATTTTAATATATGTATGTATTAATATATATGATGAATAAATAAATAAATACTTAAAGGGAGAAATTTAAAATAAACGTTTTTAAGATTATTTATTAAATTATCTGTTTTTTTTTTTAATTTGATTATAAAACAATCCTGAGGGGATGAACCCCTTCTGATAAGCTATGGAAAATTATTTCTACTAAAATCTTTGAAATTTTGACCTTAAATTTAAAATCTTTCTTAATAATATATTCTTGTTTCAACAATCTAGTTGATTTTTAAAAAAATTTACCATCTAATTTTCAAAAAAAGATACTTAATTCTTTCGATTTAATAAATTAAATTATTATTTTTTGTGAAATAATAAAAAAATATTTAAAAACATTTATATGAAATAATTTGAATGTTTCGGTAAAATATGTGAGTTTTTACATTTTCAAATATTCTGGTAATAACCATTTAAGTATATAAAAATTGCAATTGATTATTTTTCCATTATCTATACATCGTCGGTTTTCAGGTAAAAGTTATTAAGTACAGATTTTCAAAATTAAATTTTTTTTGTGTATATCTAGAATTTAAAAATCACAATTAACCTAAACATATTTTAAAATAACTCGTATATTTACATTAAAACAACAAATCTTTATTATATCCTTGAATTTAAATTACAAAAAAGTGTATTGATTTTCTGGTAGTGAAAAATTTTGATTTTGCTACTTAGTGAGTTAGTTTTATCCGCAAACCGACGATATATTAAATTATCGAATATATTATATATACGCAAAATGTTAATACTAGAATAAATAACGGGAACATTCAAATTATTTCATATAGATTTTTTTTATATTTTTTAAGATTTTCAGTTTTTCTTCTTATTCCAAAAAATATTCATTTTATTTTTTTTCATGAAATTTCTAATGTTTTAAATATTTTTGAAGATTTTCTAATTTTTTTCAAGGGAATTTCTAATACCTATTTTTTAAATATTTTTGAATTTTGTTAAGGAAATTTTTAAGAACATTTTTTTTAATATTTTTGAAGATTTTCTTATTATTCCAAAAAATAATCATTTTAATTTTTTTTAACGGATTTCTCAAATTTTTTAAATATTTTTGAAGATTTTCCAATTATTCCAAAAAATAATAATTTATTTTTTTAAGAAAATATGTAAGACGATTACATTTATGAAGAGAAATGAAAAAATCACAAAAAAATTTAATATTTTTTTGTGATTTTTATGTTTTTAATGATAACTATTTTTTGTAAAAACTAGATATTTATAAATTTACGTCAATTTCGTCATTTCCAGTACGAATCACAATAAAATAAGCAATGTGTACATCAAAGAATTTGTGAGTGAAATATTAAAATGATTTAATTTAGATTAAGATTTTTTTTTACAAAAAATCACGTTCTTCTTGAAGATTTCTTATACTTCATGAAATTACAATCAAGTAAATTTTAATTTTAAAATTTTTGATGATAACAAATTTTAATTGAAAAAAAGATTTACTTGTAGTTAGTAATTTTTACTAACTATAATAACAAGATAAACTACATGATGATGTTATTGATCAAAACATTGCCTTTTTTTGTGACTTAAGAGTTATAAAAATTATGAATTACAATTATAAGACTTTTTTAAATAAATACTTATCTTCAAAAAGCTAACAATCACAAAAATTTCAATTTTTTTATTTTTTTCTCTTAGCAAATTATTAATTTATCCGATTATATTATTAACAAAAAATTTTCTTAAAAATTCAAATTACTAGTATTTTGTGAATTAGAAGAAAATCTTACCAAAGAAACAAATATAAGTAAATTTTACTTTTTGTCACTTAGAAAAAAAAATACAAGTAAATCTGACGATTCAGTAAAGGAATTTTGTAAAGGGATAATTTTTAATATTTATGTATATTAAGGGAAATCTATTAATTTTAGGATTGGATTGGTTACTATTTGTGTTTGTCTGTATTTCGATGCAGCTGTCATCTTGCCCGCAATGCCAAATCACCCTCATATTTGCCCAAAGAAATTGGTGGACTCTCCGCTGATAACTCACCTTTATAGAGCATGTCCCGACATGTCTCGAGGAAAAACTTTCCTTCTTTTTTCTGTCACCAAGATGATGGATTAAAATTCAAAAAAAACAGAAAAAATAAAAAATTAAAAAAAAAAAATGAACACAGAAGAAACGCACTTGAAAAATCACCAGCCCCACCAACACAGCAGATTTATCACTAACACGAATAAAAATAAAATATCTAGGGAAATGTCACGAGTGGCATAGGGTTTATTAGTTAGCTCTCTATAGACTCTGTAGTGTCTGTTTGGGACCGTATCGTCGGCTCGAGCGACCGAACTCGACTGAGCGCTCGGAGAGCGACTAGCGCTTTGCACCCTCCCCTCCGAGGGTTACCCCCACCACCAGACCAGGCGGGTGCCGTCTAGGTGGGG
Source organism: Forficula auricularia (assembly GCA_024734495.1). Taxonomy (NCBI): domain Eukaryota; kingdom Metazoa; phylum Arthropoda; class Insecta; order Dermaptera; family Forficulidae; genus Forficula; species Forficula auricularia. The sequence goes on from JALMQS010000084.1 coordinate 3,959,069, forward strand.
GAAGGCTCAGCTCAAATCTGCCTACTACTTCACCACAGGCAAAAAATTGTCCATTTTTAATGGCCACCTCAAATTCTCAAAACTGCAATCCGTTCACCGCATTGGCCGGATTTAATTGCTCTTTATTGACAATGTCTGTGAGTGTGAAACGCGACAGTTACCGAACATCCTCCTATTATCCTAAATATATGGAATCCTGATTTACACAAGATCTTTAATGATTAAGGAGGTCCTTTCGCTCCAGTTGAGTCAAAAGAAGTGTAATATCTAATATTTAATAAAATAAGTTAAAATACAAATGAAAAATAATAGAATTAAAAAATAAATAATATGAAGGCCGTAAATGTTTGAAATAAAAAAAAAATTAAATACAAAAGTTAGTTTGATTTATTCAAATCAGCTGATAATAAGTCTTGTATGATTTGGCAATGAGTTGTATTATTAATAGTGCTTAAGTTTACATCCAAACATAGCATTTATGTGATTTTTAAAAGTAAATATCTCACTAAATTTGACGGTCAATGATATATTTTATTGCAAAAAAAGAAACATGCATATTCCAAAAAGCTAATTTTTAGTTTTTTTTAACTTTATCTATTCAACTAATAGTAGTATAATTCAAAATCTGCCTACTACTTCATCACAAGCAAAAAAAATTTCCATTTTTAATAGCCACATCAAATTCTCAAAACTGCAATCTGTTCACCGCATTGGCCGGATTTAATTGCTCTTTATTGACAATCGCTGAGTGTGTGAAGCTTGACAGCTACCGAACATCCCCCTATTATCTTAGATATATGGAATCCTGATTTACACAAGATCTTTAATCATTAAGTACCTAACGGACCGAGATATATTAATCTTAAATTCAGGTAAAAACTTCGATTTTTATTTGCAAATGGAATGAAAAAAAAATTATTTATTTATTTTTGAAGTGAAACTTTTTTGCTGAGGGGTGAAAATTTTCTAGCTTTACCAAGTCAGCCTCCTCTAATCACCATCCATCCTTCCCCTAGACCAGGAGTCGGCAACCTGCGGCTCTTTCGATGTCAAGATGCGGCTCTCAAATTCCATGCGCAAATAATAATAATTATATTATTTTAGGCTAAAACGAAGATCAGCTTCCCACTGTCAAAAAACAACTTGAATAGGTTCGGTTTATGATCTCGGTTCGATTAGATAAAAAATGGGTTTCCAAACAAACCTTGTAAGGTTCGGTTAAGATATGGGTATTCAGTTCGGCTCGGTTGTTAGGTTGGCGTTAATTATAGTTATATTATTTGATTATTAATTTTGAATATTCTAGCAGAGCTAGCTAAAATACTTTAATATGTTTTGTGCGAAACATATCGTCGTCACCTAATCCTAATCAAATATCATAATATTGAAACAAAAATGTTAGTGGCTCTTTAAAATTGGGAAATTTTGTAAATTTTAACTTTTAGCTCTTCCGTTACAAAAGAAAGCCGACCCCTGCCCTAGACCCATCTACGATCCTCATTCATCCCGCCAAACCTATACATGTCCTCTGGACTCTCTCCTCTTCCACTAACTCTGATCACCCTCCGGATCCCATGAATCTGGTCAGAGGATTAAAATTGGTGGTCCTTCAACCATTTTGGTTGGTTGGGTTGACTTTCAGTTTTGGAGAACGAGACATTGAAGTCACCGTTCATTATTGATGGTAGAATCCTTCCATTACTTTTTTAGCAACAATATTATCGTTAATAAGCAATAAGTTTCACCTTTGTCTCGCGTGGATTACACGCACACATATTTAGCTATGTTTTGACCCGCTCCCGCCATTATCACGGCACCACTGTGTTCAAAATTCAATATTTAAAGATGTTACTTTGTTGACCCTTTTAAACACTGAAGGATGGAGGATCCTCCGAATCTTCGGGTTTTTTAAGAGGATGAAAATGTCTCAAACTATCAAACATTTAGTAAATTTACAATTTTTTTAAACCGCGTCAAACTAGTTTTAGGAGTACATACTAAATGATAATTTAGTTTTGTGTTTAAGAGTAAATAAGTATAGGAGCCAGATTAAAACCTGTTAAATTTTAACACTGTTGAAATCCTATAATTACACTGCTCGACAAAAATTAAACAAAAATTTTTCCCGTAAACTTAACAATTCATTCCTGTAGAGTTTTATACGCTGATACAATTTTCCGATTTTTTACAACACGTTAGAGTTTAGAGATATTATCGGTCAAAATGACGAAAAATGCCATTTTGGCCTATTTTCGAGTCCCATTAAATATTAAACAGCAATATTTGAAATCAAAATATTTAGTTGACGTAATAGAAAATAGCTTCCTCTTTGATTTTCAAATTACCACTTGTTTTTAGCGATAACTAAAAACTAAGACCTTATGTTTTTTCTATGTTTGTTATCCTTTATAATCACCTAGTTTTAGTTTTTTAGTTATAACTCGAGTTCTAATTGAGCTAAAAACAAGTGGTAATTTGAAAATCAAAGAAGAAGCTGTTTTTTATTATGTTTAACAAAATGTTTGATTACAAATATACAATATATAGTAACTATATAGGCACTATATAGTTACTATATAGTTTGAAACATTGTGCTACTAGGGAACCCTTAAAACTCTACTGGAATCCATTGTTAGGTTTACGGGGAGAAATTTTAGTTTAATAGTGTTATTAATGTGCTGAAAATTGGTAAACAGGTTTGCTAAGTTTTATTTTTCTATCTCAAATGATTTGCCTTGAGCAGTGCGCCTAAAATATTGGTTTCTGAATTCCTTCTAGCTTATGATCTTAAAAGATATTCGAATTTTGCTTTTCCACTTCTTTTGATAAAAAAAGTCTGCAATAATTTGATTTAACTTGAATGAATTATTTCCATTCAATATTTTCTAATTGAATCTCTTGAAACATTTCCCTATATAAATACGAATTTTCTTTCAAATGATTTCCTTCATTCCGAAATTAATTCTATTTTGTTTTTGATATTTTTGAAAGGAATATTCGAAAATATTCATTAGAAAATAATTTTATTTTCTTCACATTAAAGTTGATATTCTTTCATGCCCGTATACTGTGATTATTAAGCAGTATATTTACAAATACTTTCTTAACTTTCCCCATGGGTGGTTCAATTGAAAACAACTTTCCAAATCAACGTATATTGTTTTATTGGAAAAATTTTAATTAATTTTTTTTTTTATTCATATTACGCGTGGATTATCAGGAAAAATAAAAAAACTTTACCAAACTTTAATCTGACCACACAAGCTCAAACAAAAGATTTATTAACGGAGATATGAGTTTGATTAATATCGGAAATTCGACTAAATATTTATTAATTTAAATAAACTCGTGTGCGCAACACACGACTTTCAATTATAACCTCCCGTTCTTTAAAATGATACTGCCAAATATCAACTTTTAACAAATATCTATTAAAATTAATATAATTTATATTAATTACTAGCAGCAAGGCTCGCCTTCGGCGGTCCTCTTGCTAGCCAGTGGGCTACGCCCCATGGACCCTCACCCCAAAACCCGCCCTCACACCCAACCCCTGAACCGAGCCCCACCCCCCACCCCCACCCCACCGTCACCTCCATCCTAACCTCCACCCCCGGACCAAGTTTTTGTATTTCTAATCTTCTAGTGGCCCACTGATTGTGTTTATAAAATTTGGTTGAGTTAGGTCCAAGGGAATTAAATTTCATTTTTTGACCCTCTCTCCCTTTTTAGGTAGTTTTTAAGGGATTTTTTTAAACAAACGTTGTCAGAAATCACACCCCCTACAACTTTGCTCATAACAAAATTTGCCGTAGAGTTAATAGTTTAGGGGTTTTTTGATTTCCATTAGTTCACCCCCCAAATCAGCTTTTGGTATCAAAATATCAAAACGTTATATAGCAATGAACGTAAGTTAGAAGACATCTGATTCAAATATGTAATTTCATATTAATCCCTTCAGTCGTTTTCTACGTGAATCGTGAGCAGAATTTGCGTGGAAACCACTTTTCCGTCTTTTGCGCCTTAAAAGTAGATGACATTTCAGACAAAGGTGCATGGAAAATCCGTCTGGATTACGTTTATTCATATTCTCATTTTACTCATAATTAAAAATCAAGGATAATTAAAATTACAAATTATAAATAAAATAATTTACTAGAACGAGATTTTCATCATCTTAATCAAGCTGACGTATCGGAGGATCGCCCTTTCTTCTTCAGGGTTTAAAATGGTCAACGAAGGAACCGCCATTACTTACCATTATTTTAATTTTAATTAAATTCAACCCTTTGTGCACTGTGATCCCTTGACGATAGTCAGCGCATATCAAAACACTAAAAAAAATAATAAAATATATTTTATTTCATTATGGCTACAAATAAATAATGACACCTTTTTACTTTAATTTAAAATTAAAAATAATATTAGTATACACGGAGGTTCGTTCGTTGACACTTTTAAATTTTGAAGAAGGAGGGATATTTATATTATTCGTTATGTTTACTCGTATGCATATGTTTATTTGCATCAAGCAGAGGACAGTCTCATTGATTTCTTTTTTTTTTTTTTTTTGTAAAGCTCAATATCTCAAAATTAGATTTTTTAACCGACTTTAAAAAAGAAGGAGGTTATCAATTCAACGGAATATTTGTTCGTTGATTTCTCTTCTACAATGTGGACCGATTTCGATGATTTTTTTTTAATTGGAAAGGGACTACCTTCCGATTGGTTCCATATTAATTTGGTCAAGTTCAGAATATGATCAATGATAAATTAACGGAAATCTTAAATTCTTTTGAGCAAATAATAGAAAAATCTTTTATAAATAAAAAAAGGTCGAATGACTGGATGTAAGAACGAAAGGCCTACCCATCTACCTGCGATGCATGTTAAACATCACTAAAAAGAGAAGAATAAAAATAATTTTTAGAAAAAAAACCGACTTCTTAAAAATTAAATAATGCAACAAATAAAATGCACTAAAAGGTATAAAATAATTATCTAATTTAGTTACAACTAAACGACGAAATTTTTCCATGACTTTTTGAAGTTGGTTCCAATCATTCATTTTATGAATCGCACTCGGGATCTTACTTAGTACGTTTGGCGTATAATGAAGACAACATCGCGAAAGCTAGCTTATATAGTTTGTTTAGCACCGACTTCATTAAGTGATTTCATGGAAAAATTTCATCGTTTAGTTGTAACTAAATTAGATAATTATTTTATACCTTTTAGTGCATTTCATTTGATTTTTGAGTTCTTATTATTTTATTTGTTGCATTTAATTTTTTTGAAATCGGTTTTTTTTTCTAAAAATTATTTTTATTTAACCTTTTGAAACCATCCGACAGGTTTTACTGTATTATTGATGAAACTTTGTGGTGTGGCTTTTAATACCAAAAGGAAATATAAAATAAATGAATGGTAATTCGGTTCTATATTTTTGGCTTCATCTTAATACATATTAGTGACTTCTGTGCGTTCCCAAAACAGTACTATTATTTGTATCTAACATTAAGTAATATATAAATAAATATAATGAAAACTTTATAAATTTCAATTTAATTTCCAAAACAAATTTATTTTAAAACGAGAGAGCTCTGGCCTTGAAAGGGAGAAGAGATGCACTGTTTAATCAATGAATATTACCAGCATTAATCTACGGCTGTAAATCTTGAATGCTTGAAAACAAACAGCGAATGGGATAAAAAGAGAAAAAGGGGAATAAGAATAACAACAAGAGAGAGAGGGGGATAGGAAGATGGGATTGAAAGTTTCCAAAACAAACTCGAATGAGATGTATTCAAAGAAAAGGATTAAATCCATTTTAACGATATACTTAATAATTACTGAATTGTAGATAGAGCTAAATTGGATTACTTAAGAGCACAAACTCGGTGGAGTAAATATTATGGCCTGGTTTCTATAACTCATCTAATATTACTTTGCAACTAAACGGAAGACAGGCAACCCTTCTACCCTTTGTGGCACAAATTCGACCCTGTCTAGTATTTGACTCGAATCAGAAGAGATCTTTTTCCCAAAACACTTTTTTTTTACTTTACCATATAGGGTATGGTCAAACATTGTAATTGTGCATGAAAAAAGTGTTTTTTTTTTGCTTAGTTTTTTTCGAAATATCTCAAAAAAAGTGAAAGTATTTTTTTTATTATTTATTTAATGTCACCGGGAACAAAGCCCATTTAGACAGCACATAAGTAAGTGTTAGTAGGGTTAGTGAGGGAGCCGAGTTTTCAGCCGGTATAAATTTTTATTTGCCAGTCAGGATTGAACCCCAGCCTTCCACTCCAACATCGTAAGAATCGATCGATGCTTAAGCGAGGCCAGTGCGTTAGACGACCGAGCCAACCCGACTCTCCAAGTGAAAGTATTTTGATAAAAAAAAATAATAACGAAATCATGGCTTTTTGATCTACAAAAAATCTCTAATGAGTGATCATCGGGGAAGTGATATTTTACGAGATATAAATTATTTTGTCAAAGAGTCTGTTAGCACGTTGCCAAATTTTGTATGGAATTTCACATGGAGTTTTGGTTCATCGAGATTAAAACCTGATTATATTTTGCTTGAAATCGAAACAAAAATTAAAGGGAGGAGGGCGGGGATTAAAAAATTAAAATTATAAAATTTGTATACTTAAAAAAAACCAAGTAAATTGAAATTTACTGTAAAATGAACCTATAATAAAAAAAGAGAGTTATTATTTTTATCGGAAGCCAAAATTTGGGAGGGGGAGGTCAAAAATATCAATAAAAGTCCTAAACCCTTTAATCGATAACGAAATTTCGCTTATTATACGTCCTTATATAAATGACTAACTAGGGAAAATTGATAGTGACAAAAAAACTATACTAAAAAACAAACCAAGAAAATTTGAATTTACTATAAAAGGGTCATCCTGCTTCAGAATTTAAAAAGGTCAACGAATGAAACTAAGTGAATATTAATATTATTTTTAATTACAATTAAGCACAAAACTCTGTCTACAGCGATCTCTTGATGATGGCCGGAGCGGGTCAAAACTTTGGTACATAAATAAATTAACTTATTTCAATTTTATTTAATTCTGACTTCAAATAAAAATCGGCCTTTATTCCTGAATCAAAAATTAAAAATAATATGAATATATCGCTTTTACCCAAAGCAAAAAATTACCTAACAATACTCCATTCATTAGGTACTAATTATTTATTAACCCTCTAGTGAATGATTTTTTTTCAAGTAGATAATATTTTTTTAAATTATTACTGCCATCTTCTTCGAGTGCCATACCCGAAACGGGTGTCGGCCCCTCTCCACATATACCTGTGCTGAGTGTGTTTAGTTGTTTTTTACACAGATATACGGGACCTACTTTTTAACGCCGGTTCCGAACGGCTAATTTGGAGAGGTTACTAGGCAATTATACTCTTGGTAGTTTGCCATTACTTTCCAAGAGGAGGCGACTGCAAATATCTATCTGCCGAGACTCGGTCTCGAACCAGCGATCTTCGAGTCAGCGAGCCAACACTCTACCCATTGACCCACAGTCGCCTCATTACTGCCATAGATCACTGGAAGATATTTAAAAAATCAGCCCGAAATAATTATAATCCCCAAAAAATAATCAGATTTAAAATAATTTAAAATAGCCTTAAATAACCTAAATAAAAAATAATTACGTTTTATTATAAATATTCGTCATTTACATACTTTTTAGAATAGCAGAGATTTTTATTATATTTTTAAAGTACTAAGTAATAAAACTATAAATAAAATAGAAGCTGATTTCTTATTAACTTGCTGGCTGCCACCAAAATTATGAGAAAACACATGTTTTTTTTTAAATCCTTGTTAAGTTAGCAATTTAAATTTTTTTTTATTTCATCATAGACATGGTGCACTACATCTGCAACAAGTTTTAGTCTAATAGACCTTCAACACAGTGCGATAAACACTAAAAAGAATCATGTTGCCGATATGCAACACTATTCACTAGAGGGTTAAATGTCCATTTATGATTTCTCTTTCTAATTTAATGATAACGAATTTTATCTTATTAAATAGATTCATACTCGTCATTAAAACCAATAACATTTTGATTGCTGATGAAGTTGAATTAAATCTACAAAACGTTCATCTCTGATTTAGGAAAATATTATTTTATCCAATCCCAACGAATCCTCAATTAAAATTATAAATCATTGACACAAATCAATTTATTTTCAAAATAATTAAAAATCATGATTGATTAATATTTTCATTTTTGAAATGATAATATCCTGCATGAATTCCATTAAATGATTAAGCGTTGGTATTTCTAAACGTATGCATCGGAATATTTGATGTTTATTACTCTATTTGTCGTACACGCTCCAACGTCTGGTATCTCAATAAGTAATTTATACATGAAATACATTAGCGATCTAAGTAAGTCTTCGCTAAGAGCCGGTCGTCTGTCTCTTTCCCGTCTAAATAGGTTAGAAGAGAGCTGGGGTTCCGTAGCAACCTGGAAACTGTTGCATATCAAAGACACAATATTCCCATTAACCGGCGGATGAATTACTTTCAATTCTAAATTGCCAATTTACAAATACATCCATCCGACCACAACTGCACCCGTTGAGGGGTTCTATGTTTATACATACATATGGTATAAACAGGGCTTAACGCGAGAAAATTACAATTTTTCGAAAAACTATTTAGGTATAAAAAATTTGTTTTGCCGCAAGTAGCAGAGTTGTTGATAAAGAAGGTGAAATCAATGAGGTTGTTTCTCTCCTTGATGCAAATAATAAATACGGTTTTGTCTGTATATTGATCCAAATCGCCACAAATTTTGACTGTACGCGTACGCCAAATTTTATTATTATTTCGACAAATACTATAAAGATATATTTTTCAGCCGAAAACATTTGAATTATTAATAAACGTTTTATGAATTTTTTTATGAAAAATTGTATTCATTTATTAAAATAAAAAATTATCAAAAATGTATTTCAAAATTCAGATAACCAGGTTTCAATTTTGGGAAAAAAAAATTTTGGTAGATTTTTTAATTAAACTATCTATTTTAACAGGTGGTTGAAAAAACTAATCATGTGTTTGAATCAAAACAAAATTGGGTAGATCAAATAAGCAATAATTAAAATAAAAAAAATACCGATTCTTTATGTGCATCAAGGAGAGGACAATCTCATTGATTTCTCCTTATGAATCATCAACTCAGCTACTCTATAATAATTCTTTTCAATACAATCTCTAATATTTTCTTTTCGCTTTTTTTTCAGTTGTGCGAGTCATTTGGGATCGCCCGATCATGTTTATTGTCAATTTTTATTCTGGAACTCATTTATTTAAGACTCTTGAACAGAAGTTTACTCTAGCCGACCCAAAACCCGACCAACCACTCCAACTGCGCCCACGACTTATATAGCGCAGAGTCCCCTCGAGAGGTCAGCCGAAAGCCAGCGGAGCCGCCCGAGACTCGAAGGAGAGGATGCTCGAGGGAGGGGGGGGGGGGGGGAGCCCCACCTTCAAGGAAAAGTGAAACTTTCAAGACTCGGTACGCTCTTTGCTGTTTCGGTGAGTTAATCATTTTAAATGAAAAATATATAGATCTGACTGATATTCAGTTCGATTTATTTTATTTTATTTATTTTTTTCATTTCATATTTTCTTACTTTTATATTTATTTGGCCACGCAGGAGGCCCTCCTCTTACAACAGATTAGAATTAATTACAAAATTGGGTTTCAAATTGGTGGTGGTTTACATCTCTCTTTCTTCCTCCTAATTTATAGTAGACGAATCGTATCATAGAATTTTACACATATAATCAAAAATAACAAAAACTATAAAAAAAAAAAAAAAAAAAAACTAAAAATATTTACAAAAAAAAGAATGAACACAAAAATAAAATCAGTAAAAATTTAAAACACAAAATAAATTAAAAAATAAAAATATGTAGAAGAATAAAAAATAAATAAATAAAATAAAACAAAAAAGTCAATGGACCATTAAATTAAGACTCTAATCTCTAAAAGTCTGAACCAGGTTTGGACTTGTATTTGGTATCCTTGCAATGCCTTATTTATAAAGGAAGAGGTATCATTCTATCCGCGTTCTTTTTAGTATAATATTTTTTCTCGATCAGCACTGCAATGAATGCGGCCCAACTTAAAATTATAAACTTCTTTAAAACATTATATCTTCTTACTAGAAATTGTATCTCAAACAATTTGCCCTGATGATTTTTTTCTCTAAAATAAGAAATCTGAAAATCAACTGAAAAGTTCTCGAAAAATAAAAGTGATAATTTTAAATTTTGAATCTGGAACAACCTATGTTTGAAGATTTTCTGAAAAATAATCACCATTTTGGTCGATTTTCGACTCCATTTTCATTAGATATACATTTTTTACCTGAAAACTTTCTGATTGAATGTATAGAAATACTATAATTTAGATACCTTATATTAAAGTTTAATATTTTTAAAAATTTTAATTATTTAGTCAAAATGTCTGTTAGTGATTGTGTGGATGGGTATTTTTAACAAATAATAATGGATGGTAATAAAGCCTGTAACACTGTATTTAATTTTGTAAATTTGTGATGGAATTTATTACAATTAGATGATTATTTGTTATTTTAATTATTAAATTTTAATTTAATAGTTTATTCATATTAAATGTTGATTTTTAATTAATGACCAAAAGTTAAGTGAAAATCATTTGTTTGACGCACACGCTAGTTTTTTTTAATCAATCTCCAAGCAATTGGGCATCTCTTGAATACGCTTTTATTTTATCTGGAATTATTTTCTTTTCTGATATCTAATCAAGTAACGGGATTCTTTTCCCATTGCTCTGTTTTTTGCATTGAAATGTATTTATTTCATTCCGAGTCGACCAGCCAGCGGGGCAAGTGCTTAATATTTGTGTTTTATAGATGTTGCATTTTGTGTATTTCTTTTGACAACTGCTTTTTTGAGAATTGTTCAAACCTTCATGATAGACAAGGTAAACATTTAAATATAATTTTTTAAGAAATAGTAATTATTTGATTCTTATAAAATTTTTTATAATCAGGAACGAGGCTTTTTGAATCACAGTAGGAAGATCGAGTCCTTATAGAATGATGGTTATTTTTTCTTTTTTTCAATAAAAAATTTTCATCAGGGTTTATAATTTTATTTTATTTGAAACAAGAAACAAGATGAGACGTTTCGGCATTAACTCAATGCCATCTTCAGTCTATAAAAATATTTATTATTAATATTATTATATTATTATATTTTACAGGGTGGTCCCGAATTCATGGTACAAACGTTAATGGTATGTACAGGACATTGTAACAATGAGTTATTGTATAGGAATGTATAGTCGCAAGTGACGCGGTGAGGCGTAAACAGGGGAAATAACGGCTATACATTATATGTACATACATTATACACTATATTACTATTACACTATACATACATATACATATTACATATACTTATTACACTATACATTCCTATACAATAACTCATTGTTACAATGTCCTGTACCTACCATTAAAGTTTGTACCATGAATTCGGGACCACCCTGTATATTAATATTTATTTCTTATTTTTTAACATAGGTAAGACCATTAGTTAAATATTATCTTTGTGTATTGTGATATATTAATTGTGAAATGTAATGTGATATATTGTTAAATATTTTTATAGACTGAAGATGGCATTGAGTTAATGCCGAAATGTCTCTTGTTTCTTGTTTCAAATAAAATTAAATTATAAACCCTGATGAAAATTTTTTATTGAAAAAAAGAAAAAATAACCATCATTCTATAAGGACTCGATCTTCCTACTGTGATTCAAAAAGCCTCGTTCCTGATTATAAAAAATAATTTTCTAAATTTTTTGGAAAATGTAATGATTCCAAAAATAAAAAACACCTCATATCTACCATACTTAATATATTCTTTGTTAACTATCATTTTTGATTAAAAAAATATTAATATTATTACTTAGTATATTTTTTCTGCGGCCCGAGAAAATTTTTTCCTTCAAATGTGGCCCGAGTAATCCAAAAGGTTGAACACCTATGATTTATTTAAAACTTTTAAGGAGATAGGTGTTGGTTCAAGCCCGTATAGAAATAAATAGATTTTTGAAATATGTTTTGTATATATTTTTAGAAAATATAAAAAAAATATAAAATTTTTGTGTTAAATTTATATAAAGTTTATGTTTTCTATATATTCTTAAAATATAATTATTTTTATGTTTTAAGAATACCTATATAGAAAATATAAACTTATAATTTAAATTTAACTTATAAATTTAGAAGAAAAATTTTATATTTTTAATATATTTTCTGAAAATATATAAAAACATATTTCGAAAATTTATTTATTTCCATGCTAGGTGAAACATTTTTTACTTTACCATACAGGGTATGGTCAAGTATTGTAATCGTGCATGAAAAAAGTGGGTTTTTTCTTCTTTTTTTTCAAAATATCTCAAAAACGGGTGAAACTATTTTGATTAAAAAAATTGGGCGAAACCATGGTAATTCGCTCTACAAAAAAATCCCTAATAAGTTAACATCGAAAAAATGATATTTTTCGAGATAATAATTTTTTTGTCAAAATGTCTGTTAGTCTGTCAGTTAGTCTGTGCGTTACCAAATTATTGTAGACGAGCTAGCCCAAAAACTAGTGTGAATACCGAAACCAAATTTCTTCTTCTAGTTTTGGTCCATTGAGATTAAGAGCTGATTAGATTTTGGTGCATATCGACCCAAAATTAAGGGGGGAGGGGGGTTAAAAATTAAAAATCTAGGCCATTTGACCAAACTCAACCAAATTTTGTATACATAATCAGTGGGATCCCAGAAGTCTAAAAAGCAAAAACTAACCCTCTCCCCTACATGATTATAAATACTTTTATTAAATATTAAATATAAGTGAGGGGCCAGGTTGTATGGTAAAGTCAAGTGGATGGCCACATCAGAACACGTCAGCTTATTAATAATACAAAAAATTAGGTAAAATTGCGAGGTGGGTTTCACATAAAATGAAATAAAACAAAAGTGAGTTTAGATTTCGAAATATTTCGGGTTGTCAGCCCATCGTCAGGAGACAGAGAAAACTTGAGTTTTTATATACCATATATTTATTTTCTGAAATACAAGTGAAATTTTCTATTACCTATTCCAGTGTTTCTCAACCTTTTATAGAGCCAGGAACCCAGAAGCCCTTATATTTATTTCTGAGGAAGCCCCTAGCACTAAAATATGAGATATTTAATTTTTAGTCAAAATATCAACATCATGCTATTTTTATAGCTTCTATTTTTTCTTTTATTGACTTCTAGGCGCGGTGAACCCCAAATCTCCCTTTGTGGGGTTCCTCGGATCCCAGATTGAGAAACACTGACGAATTCTCAAATACAATAAGAATTTTCTGAAATAAAATTAGAAAAGGAGTAGAAAGCGAAAAATCTAATCAGTTCCCAGGATTTGAGATACAAATATTTTAGTACAAGAACAAACTTAATACTAAGTCTTCTTCTCTTTTTAAGTTATCGTGGGTATCTGAACCCCAGGCATACAGACTAAAAAAAAAATTGCGTGAATTAAATACTAGGCTTGTCCTGTGGGTAAAAGCTTACAGAGTAAAAATCGAACTATGAAGATTCGGGATCTGCTTCGAGAGAGGGTAGTCTGGGGAATGGGATGTATCGATGCATGCCAGGGAGTTATCGGTCGAATGGGCTTTATGGGCTTTTTTTTATTATTTAAGAACCTCCTATCCACCCCAGTAGGGTCCATCATAGAAGTGTAATTGGTCAATAAAAAAATGTCGATAAAGCTTGTTATTATTATTACTAATATTATTTTATGAGATTATTATCCGTGTAATCAAAATAATGTTGATAAAGAATGCAACTTTTCGTCTAACGTAAATTAGAAAGTCTGATCCAAATGTCACTGGCTAAACTAGAATAAATAACAACAAATTTTCACCAATGGTCATCGATAAATATCGAGGGATGAACCGCGACTTAAAATCGTGTAGACCTACTTCCACTTCCACTTTTATTTCCAAGTAGAAGACAATAGATGACAATAGATTATCCAATGAATTCCAAAGTAATTCCAAAGACGGTGTACACCTAATTCCAATTGCGGTTCACCCCTCGATAAATATATTTGGCCCTCTGAGTCTTGGGTCGCTGGTTGCCAAGCTCAGGGATGGGGTCACACCCTTACTATAAAACAGACCAAATGAATTATAAATAAGAAAGAAAACGATCTTATTTTATCAATTCGATCTATCTGGAGATTCACCGAATCATTGTAATATGAGAAAATGTCATTTCAAATTTTAAAATTTAATTAAAACATTCACTATCTACTATCGGACAGCGAGTCGGCTATAGAAATGAAAAAAGGTTTTATTTTTTTCCTCATCACATATTCAATTGAATGTATTGAAATTTCAAATCGAATGATTATTATCTTTTATCTTTAATATCAAATATTTATTAATTGGAAATTTTAGTTTTTGAGGGTAGTTTATTTGTAGTCTAATTTGGAAAAACGCTAATTACTCGTTTGAAATAATTTTTAAAAATATGAAATTAATAAATATGATAAAACACCTAACTATTAATAATTATATTCAATTTTAAAATATATTGATTGATTAGTTTTTAAGAAAATGGTAAAAAGCTAGAAAACTGTTTCAAATGACTCGCTAATGCCGGGTGACTTATGACCCAGCTTCTAACAGATCAATATAGAATTACAAATGAGAAAGAAAACGATCTTATTTTATCGATTTCGCCTATCTGAAGGTTAACAGTATATCTATTATATAAGAAAATAGCATTTTGATTAAGAATTTTGTAGTTAAAAAGAAATTGTGTGAAGATTCAATTTCTTCTCCCCGCGAGCGAATCAACTAGAAATGGCAAAAAAAAAAAAATTTCTCCTTAGATATTTATTCAAATCTATTGAAATTTAATATTTTTGTGTTATTGTCATTAAACTTTTATATGAAAAAATCATTTTTAGCAAATTTGCATTTTGAAGGTTAGTTTGTTTGGAACCCAATTTGAAAAAACGCTAATAAGTCCGTTGAAATTTTTTTTAAAAATATGAAATTAATAAATATTATAAAGCAATTAATTATTAATCATTTCATTCAATTTTGAACGAAATCGATTAAGTACTTTTTGAGAAAATGGTCAAAAGCCCTGTAAACCCCCCATGAAAGGCCGTTTTAGAAACATTTTAAAATCGACATCCATGTCACAAGTCAATGTTTCGTTTCATATGACTTTTTAAACTTTTTTCAAAGTCATCTCTTGCTTTCAAAAAACGGCCTTTCATGGTGGGTTTCGGTGTTTTTGACCATTTTCTCAAAAAGTACTGGATCGATTTCGTTCAAAGTTGAATTGACTTATTAATAATTAATTGTTTTATAATATCTATTAATTTCATATTTTTAAACAAAATTTCAACTGAGTTATTAGCGTTTTTATAAATTGGACTTTAAATAAACCACCCTTTAATATCCAAATTTCCTAATAATAATTATTGTATATAAAATATAAATGACAATAACAAACAGGCATCAAATTTCAATAGATTTGAATAAATATCTAATGATAAAAAAAATAAAACTTTTTGCCATATCTAGTTGATTAGCTCCGGGAAAGAAGAAACTGAATCTTTTCATACAATTTCTTTTAAACTACAAAATTCTTTATCAACATGCTATTTTCTTATATTATAGACATACTGTGAACCTTCAGATAGATGAAATCGATAAAATAAGATCGATGTCTTTCTCATTTATAATTCATTTGGTCAAGAGGCTGGGTTGCAAGTCACCCAGCAACAGCGAGTCATTTGTTACTGTTTTCTAGCTTTTTACCATTTTCTTAAAAACAAATCAATCAATTTCGTTCAAAATTAAATATAATTATTAATAATCGATTGTTTTATAATATTTATTAATTTCATATTGTTAAATATTATTTCAAGTTACTAATTAAATTTTTTTCGATTTAGACTTCGAATAAACTACCTAAAAATGAAAATTTCCTCATAATAATTATTTGATA
This sequence comes from Forficula auricularia, assembly GCA_024734495.1. NCBI lineage: Eukaryota > Metazoa > Arthropoda > Insecta > Dermaptera > Forficulidae > Forficula > Forficula auricularia. The sequence goes on from JALMQS010000084.1 coordinate 3,975,195, forward strand.
TAAAAGATAAAAGAAAATATTCCATAGATATGAAATTTTAATACATTTAATTGAATATGTAATGAGGAAAAAAATAAAACCTTTTGACACTTCTAGTCGACTCACTCCCGGAGACAAGAAACTCAATATTTTCACTAAATTTCAATCACATCACAAAATTCTTAATTGAAATGACATTTTCTCATATTACAATGATACTGTGAACGAAAATTATCTTCTTTCTTCATCAATATCTACTCAAAACTGTGAACCTTCAGATAGATGATATTGATAAAATAAGATCGTTTTCTTTCTCATTTATAATTACTTTAAAATATTTTAAAGGTATTTAGTTAGCGACACTAATAGGGTTCCGTTTTATTTTCGTAAGGAACTCTAATTTTTCCTGAAATTCTAAATGAAAAATTTGTAATATAAATAGTTAATCAACTTGAAAGAATTTATCAATAAATGTAAGAGTTCTCGACTTAGGACTGACGATATTCATATTATTTTTCCATTATTATTTATTTATCCTTGAGGTTGGTCAAATATGTTTTTTCCATCTGCGTAGATTCATATCCACGTGATAATTCAGATTCCAATGATATCTATATATCTCTATACTATGGAATCATATATCGCCAGCAGCCCCGGTTTCCCAAATCAATGCATTCTCTGCTAGTCTTCAAATTACACACATTTCTCAAATACCATTGGTACTGATTTATCCTCATGCTTCTCATTCTATATATACTCTACCCGAATTAATCCACGCTTTTGCTGAAATTAAGACTCTAATTTATTCACGTATTGATTTCCTAAAATCACTAATTAGACAATTAGACTAGTATAAAAGATTATAAAGTATTTTTTATTTTTTATAAACCCCTTTTTAAAGGGGGCTAGCTAGCCCTGCAGGGGGCCAGAGTTCAAGCATCACTCACTATAAAAATGTAACCGTAAAGAGAAATCAATTCGGTTATCATCTGCTTGATGCATAGGTATAAATAGAAAATATAAATATGTAGGTATATATAATGTAGATAATTGGAAATGAAATTAGGTTTAAACCGATGTGTCCTAAAAACAATTTTACTTATTTTATAAATTATTTACAATTAAATATAACAATATAACAATATTTACCTAAAAACAAATTGGTTTTTATAGTATGTAGTTTTCTCGTGTGTAAAATTATATAAATTATTATTATTATTTGATATTATGTCCATATGTTAATTATGATCTCATGACATCAATTGTGAATAGCAGTAGGGCCATCTAGATGGGCCCAAAGTTTTAGGCGGTTAAATATGAACATATTTACATATAAATATAATTTATTTGTTAGAGACTATAGTTTCGAAAGTTTGCCCATCATCATCAGTATTTTTAAATATAAATGTTTCACTTGTTATTCCTCATCAGTTTAAGGAAGTTCGGGACATCTATCTGGTTGATCTTCGAAAAAATCTATTGTATTTCTTCAGAGTGACAACGCCTGCCTACTAAATTTTTTAATAAAAAAAATTGTTAATAATAATAAATATTAATGGCAACCTCTTCTGAAAACGTGGAAGAATCGACTTAAAATCAAAAAGACTAAATTCTAAATTATAATTAATCTGTTGGCTGTAAATAACTTTTTATTTTTACCTTTATTAATAACTAATTAACTAGAATGTCAAATCTATTGAAAAATGTATCATTCGATTCATAAGGAGGTTAATTTAAAAATCTTTGTTTTGATAATATTATTAAAAAGAATATTGAGATAAATTTTTTCTCATTATAAAAACATTTATTTAACACAAAAACGATTTCAAGAAATAGATTTGGAATTCTACACTAGTGCTTTTGTTTATATTCTGTTGGCTGGAAATAACTTTTTATTTTTACATTTATTAATAACTAATTAACTAGATTGTCAAATCTATTGAAAAATGTATCATTCGATTCATAAAAGTTGAGATATTGATCTGTATAAATTTGCTGAAAATGGTATAATTTGTATAGAAGTTATAGCCCTTTAACTTACATGTTAAAAGGACAATTTTCAATAATTTAATTCTTGGTAATGAGACAGTCGATGAACTTCAAATTTTGATAATAAATATTTAATACATCAATGATTCGATGGCTAAAATTTAAGAATTTTCTTATAAAAATGATAAACAGTCGCGAATCCCCTTAAATACCAGAATGGATATAAATAAAGACGTTTTGTTGTTATAGTAAGCTGGTTTCATAAAATAACAATTTTATTATGTGACCTGCATCAAAACGATCTTATCTATATCCAATTGGGTATTTAAATCCCTGAGGAAAAATAAATGAAACATTTATAATTAGAAGTACTGATGATGAAGGAAAAAATCAATAATTTAAAATAAATGCTTATACTAATAATAATAATAATAACTGTATTTTGTAAAATTTATAGGTTATGTATATAATTTAATAGGGTTATAATGTAGGCCCATGAGTAAACTAAGTCTGCATTTGTCGAGTGCACCAACCCTTGTTTTTATTAAATAAATTATTCTGTTCCATTAAAATGAACAATAATTTAATTAACCTAAAAAACTAATATTAAAATTAATAAATATTTATTGTTATTATTAATATTTTTTTTAATAATGAATTTTAATAACAATTAGACAAAAAGTAAATATTTAACATTTATGAATAGGGAATTAGTACAAAAGTGATTAAAACAAATTAAAAAAAAATCAAACATAATATATAAATTCTATAATTTATTTTATTTTAAAAATAAAGTAAAAAAAGAATCAAATTGCAAACGACAAAACAGTATGAAACATTTTTAGAAATTATTATTATTATTATTATTTAAAAAAAAATGGTAGCTGTATGTATTTTTAAAAATTGGTTTAAATTATAGAATAATTGATTCTAAACATCTGTCAGATTCAATGCGTTTTATATTTTATTTTATTTATTTATTTATTTTTTATTTTTTGAAAAGGGACAGATTTTTTTTTCTATTGTTTTGTCGTAATTGATAATTATTTTCTCATTAACTTTTTGTTCATTCGTTAATACATAGAATTGTTTTTTGTTTAAATAATATTAATGGGGAAAAAAAGTCATTGAAATTCGGTTCTCCTCCGGGGGATGAATTCTCGACCAAAAAACACTTGGCATTGCATTTATTGATTTAATTTAATTTAAATAATGGATTCTGAAAAAATACTCCGGTTTGCCTTACACCAGTAAAGTCCTCAGATAATGCTTAAAGATAAAGTTTCCTATTACAATGAAAACTTTGGAACACATGTTTATTGTAGTCATTATTAACTACAGGTCTACAAAATAAATAATCAAATGAAGTTAAAGTGAAACTGTCAACTGATTAATTTACCTAAAAATGGGTTTATTTAAACTTTGTGAACCTGTTTATTATTATTGACCTTTGGTCAATCTACAGGTCATTTTAAATTACTAGCTAAATTAGTTAATATATATGTACAACGATCTAAGGTTAAAGCCGAAATGCTTGCAATCTGACTGCTAAATTGATTTTTAGTCAAGAGATGGGCAAACCGGCCATTGATAATCTAAGGCTAGTTTTATTTATTTATTTATTTAAATGTATTTACATATACTATATATAAGAGCCTAGATTAATTTGTAACAACGCTGAGAGAATTTTCTTTAAAAAAATTACCCTCTTGCCTAGCATCGAACCGACGAACTCTTGAACTAAGGGCATCAGCTCTAGCCATTACACCAATGCAACATCAATATTTATATCTTGATTTCTGTTACTAAAACTATATATTTTTGATTTAGACTTTGTGTCGAGATAATATTGTATTCATTTGAACTCGAATGGAAATGAAAAAATACCAATAGATTTTAAATTAAGAAACATTAAATATATATTAATTAACGAGGGAAATTTGAAATATAATTGTCGGCTCGGATTTTAAACTGATGGCTCCAATCGATTTTCATTAACCAGTCAAATTTGAAATATAATTGTAATTTGGACTCGAATTTGGAAATGAAAGACTCCAATTCATTTTAAATTAAGAAACATTAAATATATTGATAATTATTCCTCCCACCCCCTCGCCACTCAAAAATTAAAGAGGCGAAACTTTTAAGAGACGATGTATTTTCGGTAGTTTACGGGTGTATACATTTGGAGTGTGGTTTTTTAAGAGGAATAAAATTTTTGGACCGAGACGCTGCCCGCCAGGGCACCAGCCCGGAGGGCCGAGCTTCGAGGGCGTGCCGAAGTCACGCACGAAAAGCTCGTACATATATATTACACTATACACTAGAATGGTCTTTATTTTGGATATTTTCGAATTTTTACGCCGACAAGGGCTCATATGGCTTGAAATAAATTAAAAAAATATCCCCAAGTTTCAAATCTCTGTCTCAATTATAACCTGTGCCCCCAGCGATGCAAGTTTCTCATCTAAATAACATGTGGTTTTTGGCATTAAAATATCAATTTATTATTCTGGCCAAAGTGATGGTTCAAAAAATTTGAAACTCTGTAGACTTTATTCTTATAATACTAGCTATCCATCAGAATTATTACAGATTTTTAGCTATTATAATTTTGGAGTTACAGCAAGATAAAATACTGCTATATCTTAGTGTTACTAAGTTATAGACTCCAAAATTATAATAGCTAAAAATCCGTAAAATTCTGATGGATAGGTACTATCATAAGGATACAGCCTATATAATTTCAAACTTTTTGAACCATAACTTTGGCTTGAATAAAAAATTTATCTTTCAATGGCAAAAACCCCATGTTATTTAAATGAGAAACTTGGTCTGCCACAAATGTCTAAGTTCTCTCCTGATCCAAAGGAAATACCTATTTCCATAGGTATAACCAACGAGGATGAGTTAAAGACGAAGGCTGAGTATCGACAAAAACGCCATCTGATAATTGTGACCGGGTAATTAAAATTATTAATTTTTTTTTTATGGCCAAAGAATGATTTAATTTATTATGTCTCTTTATCCTATAGTTTATTTATTTATTTTGGTTACACCTAGTCTTCGTTTTATTTCAAATAACTCATTTGTTATAGAGTTGATTTTGCATGGTTAAGGCTACGAACTGTTTTCGTTTAAACATATATAGTTTTCCCCATTTTTGCTTAAGGAATCTGTGACGACTGGCTAAATGGGCTTTTGGTTCTCGAGGCCAAGGGGGAGGAGAAAAAAATAAAAATTATTTAATGTAAGTAAATTATATTTTAAAAAGAGTATTATCTCTCAAAATATATTGTTAGTTAGTTATTATTATTGATTAATTTGTACAATTTGTAAATATGTATACTCCATAAATCTTTTGATTCTCGGTTATGGTCACTAGAGGCGCTGAAACTCACATATTCTTTTTTAAGATAGTCTCTTATGGGAGCCTTCTTCTCTATGTCATTGATCTTTGGATACAACTAAAATAAACTGCAACGGATCGTTCCTAAACTTTATCCAAATTCATTTGAAATATTAATGTTTATTCCTTTATTATTAATCAGATATCAATGCAATTTGCAGTTCATGTTGACTATAATTCAAAAATATGAATTGATTCTCATCTAGTACTTGAGGAATAACCATTCTATATTGGATTTTTGGCATTTCGGTTATTATTGGTAACCATTGCTGAAGACATGGAGGAATCGAATTAAAATCAAAAATAACGATCAATTCTTATCTAATACTAGAGGAATAACCTTATTGCATTCCATTTTTGATGTTTTGGCTATTAATGGCAACCTCTACTGAAAACGTGGATGAATCGACTTAAAATCAAAAAGACTAAATTCTTTTATGGCAAACAACTCAAGCTTGAGTCCATCCATACATCCATCAGCACGCACTAAATGAAAAAATCGCACTTTTTAGCCTCTCGACGAGACCCCATGTAACTTTTGGCAAAACCGTCACGTGCTAAAATTCAACCTAATTGAATACTACAATTTGTGACTTTAATTGAGACCATGGGTTCAGTAGTCTTTACCTGAGGATCCTTTGAAGCCACGCTTGCCGCGAGACCGATTACAATACTTTACCCATGCTTCGCTGTTAATAAAGTAAAAAGAAAATGCTCTAATTGAAATTCGCTCCTTGTTGGCGACCTTTTTCTATGTCTGAAAATATATGTTTGGTTTTATGACTGTTGTATTCTTTATCAGTACCAATATTCTTTACCAGTACCAATATGCGTGTGTACAATTGCTTTCTAGTTTCTAAAGTAACTAAAAACAAAATACTATATTTTCTAACAAATGAAAGGATTAAAACAGACACATAATCATAGTCGAAAAAAGTTATGCTTGACCAAAAGAGATCAAGAAATGTAAATTCATTTGATGCCAAACTAGTTAGTTAATTCCTAAAATCCCTGGATTTTCCTTCTAAACCTGTTAATGTACTGTCGCTATCGCATTGATCTAGGAATAAGTTGTTCATACTCTCTCTATTGAAGTTGTCCCTCTATGCTGTCTGTCATCTATAATAGCTGGATCTATAGACAGATAAATAGACAGACAGACAGATAGAGAAGAGACGTGTTTCGGCAAATATTCATTAGCGGCCGTCGAATCGCGGGGCATACAAACGCCCCTGGTCCCTCTCTCTCTCTCTCTCTATTGACACTCACTAAACATAGAGTCTCCCTATAATTGCTGTTTGATTAGCTCTGGACAGTCGTCTTTCGTTCGATGCAACGAACAAATAGGAACTAATCACAGGCCCGATCCGAAGCTAAGCTACCCAATAATTCGCAACTATTCACTTGCATTTAAAATGGACTTATGCTGGACAATTAACTGGAATTTAAAAGAACACAATCACTGATTTTTTATATCTTGTGTTCAAAAGTTCTGAATCTAAATTTTTTTACTTTATCCAATGCAAAGCATGGGTAAAGTATTGTAATCGCTCTCGGGGCAAGCGTGGCTTCAAAGGGTCCTCAGGTAAAGACTACGGAACCCATGGACTCAATTAAAGTCACAAATTGTAGTATTCAATTAGGTTGAATTTTAGCACGTGACGGTTTTGCCAAAAATTACAAGGGGTCTCGTCGAGAGGCCAAAAAGTGCGATTTTTTCATTTAGTGCGTGCGGATGTATGGATGGATGTATGGATGTATGTATGTATGTATGGATGTATGTTATCGTTTTTTTGGCCCACGATTTTTTCCACACCGTTACACCGATTGAAATGAAATTGAAAACCTACCATTAGTTTAACAAAATGAAGCGCTGATTAGTTTTTGGTACATATCGGCCCACAAACATTAGTACTTTATTTCAGTACTTTTTTAGTTTTTTCTAAATATCTTGAAAATGACTTAAGCAATTTTGATGAAATTTAATATCCTAATTAAGTACCTTGGGGACCACAAAAAAGGTTAAATAAAGTTTTTAGTAAAATTATATTTTAAAGTACTTTACTCTAGAGTAAGATGGTACTTTTTTAATTTTTTAAATTCTTTAAAATTTATTCATTTGAAAGTTTTAATATAGCTCATTTAGCCTTGCTTAAGTAAGAATGGATAGGCTTCTCTCTGTGAAATGCTAAATATTTGGGAGGAATTTTTATGAGTAACCATAGCAACTGCGTTGTTTTCTTATCCGTTACCTTTGCTGAAGACAGAGAAATCGACTTTAAACCAAAAATAGCGATTGATTCTCATCTAGTACTTGAGGAATAATCATTCTATATTGGATTTTTGACGTTTCGGTTTTTATTAGTAACCATTGCTGAAGACATAGAGAAATCGACTTTAAACCAAAAATAGCGATTGATTCTCATCATTTGAGTTGTTTGCCATAAAAGAATTTAGTCTTTTTGATTTTAAGTCGATTCTTCCACGTTTTCAATAGAGCTTGCCATTAATGGTCAAAACATCAAAAATTGAATGCAATAAGGTTATTCCTCTAGTATTAGATGAGAATCGATCGTTATTTTTGATTTTAAGTCGATTCCTCCATGTCTTCAGCAATGGTTACCAATAATAATCGAAACGTCAAAAACCTAATGTAGAATTGTTATTCCTCAAGTATTAGATGAGAATCGATGGCTATTTTTGATTTTAAGTCGATTCATCCATGTCTTCAGCAATGGTTACAATAATAACCGAAATGTCAAAAATCCAATGTGGAATGGTTATTCCTCGACTCTTAAATGAGAATTATTTTTGAATTAATGTCAATATGAACTACAAATTGCAAGTGATATCTGATTAATAATAAAGGAACAAACATATTAATATTTCAAATGAATTTGTATAAAGTTTAGCAACGATCCGTTGCAGTTTATTTATTTTTAACATCCTATGGTATTTCGTAGGTTTTTTTTAGGCACAAAGATCTATTGTTACTATTATGGCACGTTGTTAATTTTTAAAATATCGGATTATCAATATATATAGGTTCTATTAAAAATAAACTGCAACGGATCTAAATCTAAATCTAATAAATCAATCGAAAAAGCACTGTTTACGCGAATGATTTGCATGGATTGAGTGCCATAGATGCATAGAGGATGCTATCATCTGTTACTTGATATGAATCGAAGTTTGTAAAAAAAAAAAAAAAGATTAAATTACTTTTTGTGAAAATTTCAGTTTTTGATAAAAGAAATAATATTAAGTGAAGTATCTATCTTGTTATATTTATATTTCCGGACGCACTTCTCCCATATCCAGGCTAGTGTTATCACAGCAATAAAAATCTTGAAAACTGCTGTTTTTATATGAAATGGTCTCTCCCTCTATGCTAATATACCATTGAAATTCAGAATTTTTTTTTGAATTGCCTTTTTCTTTTTGCTTATCTTAAGATCAAAATTCAGAATTTGTAGAAAAATTGAAATTTGAAATTCTCCCTGCACGCAGTGTTGCTTGTTCCAGATCATAAATTTATCACAATAGCAAAAAGGTTTGTTATCTCTCTCACTCTTTGTGAATGTGCGGGTGAGTGGAGTGTTACTTTTAGAAGAAAAGGGAGGAAAAAAATTGGGAGAATTTCTCTATCTTGAAAGAGCAGCCCGGGTGTTTAGTCTAATTGAAAGGGCGCTAGCTACACCCTCTTTATTTGGTTCATTCTATAGCTCCTAACTGTTTTTGACTTTTACACACACACACTCTTTATATTATTATTCTTTTTTAAGCAATGCATTTATTGAACACAAATAAAGACCAAATTGCATTTATTGAAAATAAATATTTGAAAATTAGAGCAAAATTTTCATGTCTCTGGCTCTCTGCAGGATTTATTTTTTTCCTCATCACATATTCATTTAAATGTATTGAAATTTCATATGTATGGAATATTTTCTTTTCTCTTTTATATTAAATAATTATTATTAGGAAATTTTCATTTTTAATGGTAGTTTATTTGAAGTCTAAATCGAAAAAACGCTAATTACTCACTTGAAATAATTTTTAAAAATATGAAATTAATAATTATTATAAAACTATCGATTATTAATAATTATATTTAATTTTGAACGAAATTGATTTATAAGTTTTTAAGAAAATGGTAAAAAGCTAGAAAACCGTAACAAATGACTCACTGTTGCTTGGTGACTTGCGACCCAGCCTCTTGATAACACAGAATTATAAATGAGAAAGAAAACAATCTTATTTTATCGATTTCATCTATCTGAAGGTTCACAGTATGTCTGTTATATGAGAAAATAGCATTTTTATTAAGAATTTTGTAGTTTAAAAGAAATTGTAAGAAAAGATTCAATTTCTTCTCTCCTGAAGCGAATCGACTAGAATTGGCAAAAAGTTTGATTTTGTTTCTTCATTAGATATTTAGTCAAATCTATCGAAATTTCGTATCTGTGTGTTATTATCATTTAAGTATTATATCAAAAAATTATTATTAGGAAATTTGAATTTTAAAGGGTAGTTTATTTGAAGTTAAATTTGAAAAAACGCTAATAACTAATTTTAAATAATTTTAAAAAATATGAAATTAATAGATATTATAAAATAATTAATTATTAATAATTTGATTCAGTTTTGAAAGAAATCGGTTCAGTACTTTTTGAGAAAATGGTCAAAAGCCCCGAAAACCGCCATGAAAGCCCGTTTTAGAAACATTTTAAAAATTCACCTCCATGTCATAATTCAATGTTTTGTTTCATATCACTTTTTTAACTTTTTTTGAAGCCATCTCTTGCTTTCAAAAAACGGCCTTTCATAGCGAGTTTCGGGATTTTTGACCATTTTCTCAAAAAGTACTGAATTGATTTCGTTCAAAATTGAATTAAATTATTAATAATTAATTTTTTTATAAGATCTATTAATTTCATATTTTTAAAAAAAATTTCAACTGAGTTATTAGCGTTTTTATAAATTGGACTTCAAATAAACCACCCTTTAAAATTCAAATTTCCTAATAATAATAATTTTTTATAAAAGATAAATGATAATAACAAACAGGCATGAAATTTCAATAGATTTGAATAAATATCTAATGAGAAAAAAAATAAAACTTTTTGCCATTTCTAGTTGATTCGCTCCCGGAGAGAAGAAATTGAATCTTTTCATACAATTTCTTTTAAACTACAAAAATCTTAATCAAAATGCTATTTTCTTATAAAATAGACATACTCTGAACCTACAGATAGATGAAATTTAAAAAATAAGACAACTCTCTTTCTTATTTATATATCTTTTGGTCTGTTTTCTCAAGAGGCTGGGTCGCAAGTCACCCGGCATCAGCGAGTCATTTGTTACGGTTATCTGTTGTTTTTTTTTACTATTTTCTCAAAAAGTACTCAATAGATTTCGTTCAAAATTGAATGTAATTATTAATAATTAAATCTTTTATAATATTTATTAATTTTATATTTTTAAAAATTATTTCAAACGATTAATTAACGTTTTTCCAAATTAGACTTCAAATAAACTAGACTTAAAAATTTAATAATAATAATTATATGATATAAAAGATATATTATCTTATGTTGAAAGTCCTTCATTGAAAAAAAAAATAAAATAATGGTCATTTTCTCACCCTTTCCCAATCTACCATATCATCGCCTTAGAAAGTAAACCTGCTATCTCACTACATGGAAATTTTACAGGGCAGAGAAAAAACAAACAATATTTAATATTGTTGTTATGGAAAATACTATTTTTCACATTTTTTTTCTATAACTTACGATCGTAATTCTAAGTAGCAGTTTTACTTGGACGATGCTTCATCTCTTTTTCATTCGAGCGGCATAAATATGTCATATATGATAAAAATGGGGTAGCAGGTTTACACTCTAAGCCGATATGTAAAAAATTCATTTTTTATTGCAATTATTTCATGTTTGGTGTGGTAAATCGTCTTCAAATTTTAACAATAGGGCCTCCACATCTCGGTGTGAAACCTTAGTATGCTGCGACCAAGAATAAAATAATAATAATAATACAAATAAAAAAGGGAATACCGCACGTCGTCCAAACAATAAAAATAAATAAATAAATTCACTGGGAAGAATAAATAAATAAATAATCAATTAAATAAAACAAAAAAATAAATAGACAATGTGTTTATTATGTTTTTAATGACTTAAATTCCAAGTTTCAAAGACTTCTTTAATTTTTGAATTTTTGAAAAAACTACTTTAAATAACCTGACATTGCCAGTACAGTCAAAAGTTAGCCAATTTCAGATAACATAAATGCGACAGAGATTAGAAATGCCTTCCTCGCATTGCATTTTAAAATTTACTCTCTTTTGTGCCTCTTTCATACAAATAAACCAATTAAATATTCATATTATCACTTTACAGATAACAAACAATATAAATCCACCCTCGCTTTCCCACGCTTTGTTAAATTCTTATTAAGAAATTAAAACTTCACCGTTGTATAGATATATAAAAAAGTATAACAAATTAAAATTAATAAAAAAAATCAAATCAAAGTCAACAGTGAAAATATGCAAAATTTAAATGCAATTTTTATCAAATGAAATTCAATATTATTATTATTATTATTTTACTTTTTTTTTATTGATAATAAAATATTGTTATTTCAATTTCATTATATCCCTATTAGCACCTGGGGCTGTTTCAATATGCCTTTAATTAAATTTTGAAATTCTAAACACCAATAATAAACTGTACACAGCAACTCGATCAAACTCGAATACTAAACTTTATACTAGAACGAGTGAGAGAAACAATTCAATCATGGTTGAGGGAAACAATTTCTTTACTCCCACGCCATTAGAACTAACCAATATAATAAATAAAACAATTTAAATATTAAAGAAAACTCTATATATGATACTTATACTTTTTATTCTATTTTTCATTTAATTTAAACCAGTTTTATTTTGAATTTTGAATGCCCTCAAAATTATTAGTTTCCCCGCATTATCTCTGAAAGGCCCTGCACATTTATATTTGGTCTAATAGTTTACAACGAGGGGTGAACCGCGATTGGAATTAGGTGTACACCGTCTTTGGAATTATTTTGGAATTCATTAGATAATCATTCTATTGTCTTCTACTTGGAAATGAAAGTGGAAGTGGAAGTAGGTGTACAAGATTTTAGGTAGCGGTCCACCTCTCGGTTTACCATCTACCATATTTTGATTTACTATAGAAATTTTAACATTACTAAGTACTATCTCCATTTGTCTTTATATAAAGGTTTTTAACTTAAAATTCGGACTTTTTCATATCAAATTCAGAATTTTAAAAAACAAATGCGAACTTTTCTCATATCAAATTCAGGATTTTAAAATCGAATGCGAACTTTTCTATTTCAAATTCAGGATTTAAAAATCAAATGCGAACTTTTCCGATATCAAATATAGGATTTAAAAATCAAATGCGAACTTTTCCGATATCAAATTTAGGATTTAAAAATCAAATGCAGACTTTTCCATATCAAATTTAGGATTTTATAAATCAAAATCAGACTTTTTCAAATCAAATTCAGAATTTATCAATAAACAGTTGAAAAAATAGCAAAAACCTATAGTTAAAAAAAAGTTTTAATTTAATTTAACTCTCGGGAAAGGTTTTGAGGTAAAAATCTAAAATTTGGTGCATTGTAAAATACTTGCATACCAATTTTAAGCTCAATTGCTAAAACCTTTCAAGATTACCATTTTGTACTTTCAGAAAAAGTTTTCAAGTAAAAATCTAAAATTTCTTGCATTCTAATATATTTGTGTATACCAATTTTCAGCTAATTAACTAAATCCTTTCAAGCTAGCTCTTTGTACTCTCAGGAAACGTTTTCAGGGAAAAATCTATAATTAATAAAATATGCATGGTTTTATAGAAATTCTGAATTTGACTTGAAAAAAACTAATTTTTATTTTTAAAATCCTGAATTTGATATCGAAAAGTCCGAATTTGAAATTAAAACCCTATATCTAAATAATATATAAAAACAAATGCAGATAGTAGTATTGTTAAAATTTCTATAGTAAATCAAAATATGTGGTCAAACACTAAGCCTAAGGAGTCAAGGAATATTTTTATTATGTCAGAAGGGTTGATTCACGCCTTCATGAAATGAACTCGAATGCCAGGTGCCTGGGACGTAAACCCCTTCTCATATAATAAAAATAATCCTTAACACCTTCGATTTTGTAGTTGACCATCATTGCTTGATTTTTCTATCTAAAAAAATAAAAAATAGGTGGTAGTTTTAAGAGAATTTCCTTTTCACCTAACAGATTACACTATTAAACAAAATTTCACCCCGTAAACCTAACAGTGGATTCCAGTAGAGTTTTATACGCTGATTATCATGCGACTTCCAGATTTTTTACAACAGGTCAGAGTTTTGAGATATTATCGGTCAAAATGATGAAAAAGGCCATTTTGACCTATCCCATTAAATATTAAACAGCACTATTTGAAATCAAAATATTTTGTTCACGTTATAGAAAACAGCTTCTTCTTTGATTTTCAAATTACCACTTGATATTAGCTCAATTAGAACTCGAGTTATAAGTAAAAAACTAAAACTACTTGATTATAAAGGATAGTAAACATAGATAAAAACACAAGGTCTTAGTTTTTTAGTTATAACTCGAGTTCTAATTTAACTAAAAACAAGTGGTACTTCGAAAATAAAAGAGGAAGCTGTTTTCTATTATGTCAACAAAATATTTTGATTTCAAATATTGCTGTTTAATATTTAATGGGACTCGAAAATAGGTCAAAATGGCCTTTTTCGTCATTTTGAGCATTAATATCTCAAAACTCTGACGTGTTGTAAAAAATCGGTAAATTACATGATAATCAGCGTATAAAACTCTACTGGAATCCATTGTTAGGTTTACGGGGTGAAATTTTGTTTAATTTTTGTCGAGCAGTGTTATCTTTCAAAATTAGCAGAATTATATCTTTTTTTTTATATTCTTATAATGTATCTAAGATTTTAATTGAGAGGTATGCAACCATAAAAAAAATATATTATATTCCAAGTTCAATTTCCCTTAATATTCATTTATTATTTTAATAAATTCACTTTTACTTTCTTTCCGCTCTGCCATCTCACGCAGGCCATTTTATTTTCATAAAATTTTATTTAACCAAGCCTTTAAATGAAAAATTTAATTAAAGATTTTTTTTTATGTCTAATAAAAATATGATTGAATAGAAGTAATTTAAATTTTAAATCCTTGCAAATTCTAGAACAATAACCTTATTGAGATTTATTTAAGCTAGACAAGCAAGATAATTTGGGGACACTTCAATTTTTGCAAAGCTCAATTAAAATTAATTATTAGAATCTCTCCTCTGGAGGGATGATGGCGAGGGGGTGAGTTTTTCAGGGTAGATTTTAAGGCGTGCGTTTGCATTTGATCAAAGTTTGAGTTCTATGTTATAAAAAAAAAAGAAACAGAGGGTGATCCTGAAGGGTGAGGGAGAAACCGAAAAGTTAGAATATATAAATTGAAGGAAAATTGTTCACTAAATGGAATCATCAAAATAATTAAAGAAACATTGAAACGGGGTAATTTAATGAACACATAGCCGGTGAATCAAAACAATATTTGTTGAAATTATATTCGCTAATTTAGCTGAATGATTTGATGAAGTGATGCTTCATTTATTCACCATGCAGAAATACTTTTTATTTATATTAATATACAACATATTCTGGCATATTTAGTGGACATACCATGACTTTCACATCTATTGCAATCAAAATAAACCAAATAATAACAAAACTATAAAATATGGTTCTGTGCTTGATGCAAATATGTAAACATTTACAAATATATAGGCTTCTAACTACTAATTTGGACGTTTACATATCAAATTCAGGATTTTAAAAAACATGTGCGGATTTGTCCATTGATCAAATTCAGGATGTTTCAAACCAAATTCGGGATTTTAAAAATCAAGTGCGGACTTGTTCATGGATCAAATTCAAGATGTTTCAAACCAAATTCAGGATTTAAAAAATCAAAATCAGACTTTAACAAATCAAATTCAGCATTTATTAATAAACAGTTGAAAAAATAGAAAAAAAGTTTTAATTTAATTTACTTCTCAGGAAAAGTTTTCAGGTAAAAAGCTAAAATTTGGTGCCTAGCAATTTCCAGCTCATCAACTAAAACCTTTCAAGATTAGCATTTTGTAATTTCAAGAAATCTTTTCAGCCAAAAAGCTAAAAGTTGGTGCATTCTAATACAATTTAGGTATCAATTTTCAGCACATCAATTAAAATCTTTCAAGATTGGCATTTTGTTCTCTGAGGAAACGTTTTCAGGTAAAAATCTTAAATTTGGAAAATTGTAAGATATTTGCGTACCAATTTTCAGTTCATCAACTAAAAAAGCTAAAAGTTGGTGCATTCTAATATATTTAGGTATCAATTTTCAGCATATCAACTAAAACTTTTCAAGATTGCCATTTTGTACTCTCAGGAAACGTTTTCAGGTAAAAATCTTAAATTTGGTACATAGTAAGATATTTGCGTACCAATATTCAGCTCATCAACTAAAACCTTTCAAGATTAGCATTTTGTACTCTCAAGAAACGTTTTCAGTTAAAAATCTATAATTTAATATGTAAAATATGTATGGTTTTATAGAAATTCAGAATTTGATTTGAAAAAGACTAATTTTGATTTTTAAAATACTGAATTTGGTTTGAAACATCCTGAATTTGATTTGAAAAAGTCCGAATTTGAAGTTAAAAACATATATACCTTATATAAATATGTATGAGCAGAGCTTTTCACAGAAAATGCGAGGCCCGGGGTAACTAATATTTTTGAGGGCTTTCAAAATTCAAAATAAAACTCCCAAATCAATTTTTTTACATTCATTATATTTTAACATTTATTCCTCAAAAACTTCTCGTGCTTCATTCAACATTTACAAATTCAGTTAATATGAGGCCTCTAGAATTATGAGACCCGAGGCAGCTTGTCTCCCCCCCTTCTGATAGACCCTGTTATAGGTACCTTTATATAATTAATTTGTTAGAGACTATATATAGTTTCGAAGGTTTGACCATCATCATCCAACTTTTTAATTATACATTATCTGTTATTTATTTATTATTATTAGACAGACTGATATACTTTTACATGGAATCAAATATCCGATTTGATTTTATAACATTAAATAATGGAGAAAAAATGCTTATAAGCACAAAGACCAGCAGGAATTTGATCATGGAACCTCACATATTTGGTGTAAAGCTTTAAGCTTCAAGTTCCAAACATTAAATTGATTCTACAAGATATATAAGATATCGGATTCACAAAAACAACGATACTATTCTAGAGTATTAGTTTTTTGACATTCCAATGACGTCACACATCAAGCCATACTCTCTAGACCACCAATTCTTAGAAAGTGGTCCGCAGACACCTGGGTGTTTTAGAACCTATAATTTTGGGTCCGTGATTCAAGCCAAATTTTATTTAATAGATTAATAGTATAATATTAAATTGAAAGTTTTTTAGCCGAGAGTAGCAGAATTTTTATATATTGAAGGAGACAATAAAAGAGACAAGAAGACATTCTGCTGGAATTATAAATTTTATTTATTTATAACGAGACTATAGTTTCGAGGGCTTTGCCCTCTTCATCAGTCTATTAGAATGGATTCACAGGAATTAATTTATGAATGAAAGGTTAAAATCTTTCATGTGAATAGGTTAAGAAATTTTTCAGGGTGGGCAAGTTAAGAATTGAAATTTATACTTGTTTTATTATTTTGACTGTAGGTGGCGTTCACGAAGTTTTTATTTTAGCGGCTATTTTTAAAATAATGCTTTCGGGAATTTCTATTTTCCGATTTAAGAATTTTTTTTGGTGAATTATTGTATGATTTTAAAATTTCTAACGATTTGAAAATACCAATTTTTAAGGCATCTAATTCTGATCTAATTAATTTAATATTTGATTCATCTGGAAAACAATGTTTCTTGGAGATTAAATGGTCTGCAAATGCACTATGCCCCGAACCCCCTTTAAAAACTCTTTTGTCTTCCGAAATGCGTGTGTTTAAATGCAAAACCCTCGAAACTATAGTCTCGTTATAAATAAATAAAATTTATAATTCCAGCAGAAGACATACTCTTTTATTGTCTCCTTCAATAGTAATAAACACATCACGGGTTCTCTAAAACATTAGATAAGGTTGGAAGTAAAAGGTAAAATAAAAAATCGATCAAAATATATTTTGTAATGAGAATTAATTCTATGAGGAACACTTTTTTTTAATGTATTTTAATGAGATCAACGTCTCATTAAAAACTCTAAGCCGTGCGCGCATAAGCCGTTTCATTTATTTATTTACTCACGTTTCACAAATAAAATGATGCTATTTTAATCGTTCTTTGACAATGAGAACAATTCCGCTATCAAGTCTATTTCGGAATTATCCTCAGGCTAAATGTAGAAAAGCAATAAATTATTATACGCAGTTTGTGAATGAAGGAACGCTGATAAATTGGTAAAGGACATTGAAATTAGTGAAAGTAAAAGCAAGAGGGAAAGGTGAAGTTTAAACCAATTCGAAACTTTCCCATTGGCGATTTTTTTTATTTGAGCCTTTAAATAACTTAAAATTTTAAAAAATTTGGAACATCTTCACTCTGTATGGTAAAGAAAAAATAAACTGATGTGGCCATCCACTTGACTTTACCATACACCTGAGTCTTCTCTTATATTTAATATTGAATTGAAATAATTTATAATTATTTACGAAAGAACCCACCTCTTAATTTTAGGCTCATTAGCAATTAATAATATCTCCTTTTAATGAGACTATTTTATTAGAAATATCAGCTTTCTTCGATTTTTATTTGAAAATATTTTTACCCCCCCCCTCCCCTTTTTTGGTCACTTATAATTTGACATACTGAGTCATTTTATTAAGGTTATATAGGGGGCATATTCAAAATTTCGTAGGAATCGATTAAAAGATCAACAACTTATGTTAACGATAAAAATCAATTCAAAATAACTAAAAAAAAAGAGAGTTCAATACCAAAAAGTGGTTTCAATAATGGTTACTAACGAATAAAATTTTTTCGAAATATTCAAAAATCGAAAAAAAAATAATAATTATCATAGGACTATCAAACCAGTCTTAAAATTTGTAAAATGAATAGAAGTTTAAAATACAAAATTATCAAAAAAATCGAAGAATACATACAGTTTCAAAAACAAGATTAAAATTTTCAAACTAAAAAATCGCATATAAAAACACTTTAAACAATTTTTTTTTGTATTTTTTTTCTAAAAAGTATGTAAAAAAACATAAATTTCAAAAATAAAAATTTTAATATGGACCATTTTTGAAGAAGTTATGAGCGAAAAACCGAAATTCGAAATCTTTTAAACCGATGATAAAAAAAATTTCAAAATTCGCCAGGAAGGAAGATTTTTGATGGGTACTAAAAAATCTCGAAAAATGAAAGAAATCAAAAATTAAAATTTTTAAAACAGTCCAATTTGCCGTGGAATATGATCCTTTTATTGATTGTTTTATATTTTTGAACCCTCACTTTTGGCTCCCGAAGAAAATATTAAGTCCCTTTTTTATAATAGCGTCATTTTATAGTGTATTTCATTTTTCTTGTTTTTTTATTTTGAAAATCTTATAATTTTAATTTTGGATTTGATTTCAACCAAAATCTAATCAGCTCTTAATCTCAATGCACCAAAACTACATGTGAAATTTTGTTTTGATATTCACACTAGTTTTCGAGCTAGTGCGTCAACAAAAATTTGGTAAAACGTACTAACAGACATTTTGACAAACAGTTATTATCTCGAAAAATATAATTTTTTCGAGATAATCACTTATTAGGACTTTTTTCTAGATCAAAATGCCATGGTTTCGCTCAATTTTCTTAATCAAAATAGTTTCAACCGTTTTTGACATATTTCGAAAAAACTAAGCAAAAATCCACTTTTTCCATGTATGATTACAATACTTGACCATACCCTGTATGGTAAAGAAAAAATAAATAAATTTCCACTTTATATTTGTACTCGGAATATGGATATTTAATTAAATTGTTGCCGTTTCTTATTTGATTTTATTGCGAACTCCTCAGGCATAAAGTAAACCTGAAAATTTTCGTACAACATTCAAACTGCCACATTATTCTCTTCCTAAAATATGTATAGAAAGTGAAGTTCATGTTCAATTCATATATGTATGTTTGTTTTCGTTAACTTTCTAATATCCAATTCCCAGGGTTTTTTCACCACCCCCTCCCACCCTACCCCAATATACTTGGGAACTTAATAAGGTGTATAAATATGTTAATGAGGTTAATTTTTTTTTCTATTTCCCTTTGAAATCTGTTCAGTTATCGTCAGGATCGATCTTTTTCGCTTGGCTAATTTCCCAATGGCCATGATGGCTGCTGGTCTTAAGAGGCCGGAAGTTGGGGAAGGTGTTGAATGTATGCTGACGATACGGGAAGGAGGGGTTGGGGGATGTAGGGGAAGAATCCCGTGAAGAGGGGGGCGGGTCCCCGGGCCCCGCCTTCCAAACTCTATGGTCCCTACCTTCCATTCTAATAACAAGCTGCTGCTTAGATTGTACTCTAGTATACTCCAGTAACATAGGGGGAAGACAATACAAGAGTTCCATTAACAGGATGAATTCTATCTTTCCTATCTTGGTGTACAAAATCGAAATATTTAAAAGAGAAATCACTGAGATTGTCCTTTGCTTGATGCAAATAAACATATTATACCCGAGGGATAAACCGCGATTCGAATTAGGTGTACACCGTCATTGGAATTATTTGGAATTACTTTGGAATTCATTGGATAATCTATTGTCATCTATTGTCTTCTACTTGGAAATGAAAGTGGAAGTGGAAGTAGGTGTACACGATTTTAGGTCGCAGTTCACCCCTCAATTTTACCTAATAATATTAATACATAAACACATCCCTACTAATACAAAACGTATTGGAACTATATAGTTTCCCTATATAGGTACCATCATCAAACTGGAACGGTTGAACCATGTCAAAACCATATAGGCAGCCTATGTTGGTACCATATAGTCACTGGGCCGAAACTATATTGGCAGCCTGCACCGATCCAACTACAAGACTATAATGGCATCCTCCATCCAACACCGAGACTATATTGGTAGACTACACCGATCCGATACCATCAAGGCTATGTTGGTAGCATAACGATCAATGTTATGTTTGTTATACGAATTTTTCTAGATCCATTTGGGTAACCCATGAGAAATAACAGACAAAATATATAATTAATAGACTGATGATGAAGGTCAAACATTTGAAACTATAGTTTTTAACAAATAAATTATATATTATATATGTTGCAGTAAAAAAAAACCGTTTTTTAGTAGGAACCGGTTCTTATTAGTTAAAACACGTTTCACTGAATACCTTTCTGGTAACTAGAGTTTACTGATGTTGGTTGAATTCGGTTCAAAGGTCTAGAATCTTCATTTTTGACCTTACGCCTCATTTATGGTGTTTATTTTCAAGATTTTCGTTTAAAGAATTTTGAAAATAAACACCCAAAATGAGGCGGAAGTTCAAAATGAAGATTCTAGATCTTTGATCCAAACTCAACCAACACCAGTAAACTCTAGCTGCTACAAAGGTATTGAGTGAAACGAGTTTTAACTAGTAAGAACATGTTCTTACTAAAAACGGATTTTTAGTACAACATATACATATTTATATTTGATATATATTTACCAGGAAGAGAACAACCTGATTGATTTCTCTTAATCAACAACTCTGCTAATTTCGGCAAAATAATATATTTTCAAGGAAAAAATTTGATTTAAATATATTAGATGTTTTTCCTCGGAGACGGACAGATAGATATAAAATTGAGGATAATGAAAGGCCGGCCAGGGATATATAAAAAGATGATTCCCAATAAAAGAATAACTATTGAAAAGTTTTCTTTTTACAACTTTTGAACTGACGCTTTGGAGGATTTCCCCTTCATCAGGGTTCAAAAAAGCATGTAATAATTTTTCCTTCTTAGCTCCTTTTTCACTAATCGTTGGGGTTGAAAAAATATTTTTTGCCTTTCCATCGTCAATAAAATTCAATAGTTCAAATAGTTTATAAATTCTACAAATCTTAAAAACTATTTTATTTTTGATCATCCACATGCCTTTACCTGGGCTCTCACTTATATTTAATCAAACAATTTATAATTATTTACGAAAGAACCCCCCCCCCCTTCTTCATTTTGAATATAAAATAAAATAAACCCTTTTCTTGTCCAGTTACAATACTTCGCAATATTCTGAATGAAAGTAAAACACTACAGGACCTATGGGTTAAAATAGTGAACAAAAAATTAACATTTAATATATTTTAGAATTAAAAAAAAAATGACTTCATGACAAAAAGCAGACGATATGGTCCATGGGTAGGGGGGGGCAGCCTCTCCACTTCAAAAGTCAAAGGGGGCTCAAGCACCCGAGCCCCCTGATTCTACAATTTGTATATTTGTCATCATCATTGAGTATACAGTCCTAAGACTGGTTTGATGCAACAATCCGTCTCCACTCGACTCTGTCCCCCGCCAGCTGTTTGACCTCTCTAAATGTCTGGCATCTCATATTCACAATTATTTGGTTGAAATATTCTAATCTGGGTCTTCTCCATCCCCTTTTCTTTCCCACCTCCCCCTCCAAGATATCTCTAAGCAGTCCCCCATGTCTCAGTGTGTGTCCCATCATCTGACCTCTTCTCTTCTTCAGACTCTTCCACAAGGTTCTTCTTTCTCCGATTCTTCCAAGAACTTCTTCATTTGTAATTTTATCAATTCTTTTGATATTCATCATTCTTCTGTAGCACCACATTTCGAAAGCCTCTAATCTCTTTCTCTCCGCTTCGCTAATTGTCCAGGTTTCACACCCGTACATGGCTATGCTCCATACATATGTCTTCAATAGCAACTTCCTGTTTTCTAAGCTGATTGAGGAGGAGCATAGTAGTTTTTGTTTTGAATTAAACCCCATTTTTGCTTGGACAATTCTTGATTTAATTTCGTTTTCACTCCACCCATCCCATGTTATTTTACTTCCTAGGTAGCGAAATACGTTAACTCCTTCTAGGTTTTCTTGGTTAATTTTGATGCAATCCTGTCTCGTTTGTTCTTTTTTTGTACATACTAAGACCTTGGTTTTATTCTTGTTTATTTTCATTTTGATTTCTTCTATTAGGATTTGGTTAATTCCATTCAGAGCGTATATTTGTGAATAAACAATAAATTTTTTTATTTTATTTTTCAAATCATTGGGGGCTTCAAAAGAGGTAATTGGGGTCAATCATTTTACAAATTATTCTAATTATCGTATCAGTAAGGGAATAAACATTATTTTTCTTTAAAATGAATTTCTCAAGTGATAATTTTAACATAAGAAATAATCACACAATGCATTAGTAAATTATAAAGAAAACTTCTCTTTATGATATCAATGCATATATAGAAATAAATATATTTTCACTTAATGACAAATAGTAATATTATTTCATTTTTTTTATTAAATTACATTTGTTTGTATTAATTTTATTTTATTTTAATTGAAAATATTCTTCATTAGGTGTTTGGCCATCATAACCTCTTTTCTTTTAATAATGCCCTTCAATCCTATAACTCCATCAACCCATTGCAATATACAAATATACATACCAATTTAACTATATTTCAAATCAAAATGTAAGCCGATTATGAATTTTTAATGCAGGTAAATTTTACATTAATGTACATTTTTATAAATATAATATTTTTAAATTTTTTCTATGTTTTAACCATTTGTGATTTTTCATAACAAGTCGGAAATCCAAATTCTAGTAGTCAGTTATTTTAGATAATATTATATAATAATAGAATAATACATTCAAATACTAAACAAGTAAATTTAAATAAATACATTTTAACAGTTAATATCATGGCCCCCACAGGGGAGGGGGTCCAGGTGTAGCTTTGTGTCCTAGGGCCGGTGGAGTTAGTAAAGGTTTTTTTTTTTTTTTTAATGATATTGATGAGAGAAGGAGATACACCAGAAGGTGGATCCCTTAAAGGCCTGTATGGGCTGGCCCCTCAATCGTGAAAAGAACAGAGCAGAAGAAAAAGAAGCCGGGATCACGAGCCAATCTCAGAAACTTAGATACAATTCAATATCCAATTTACCAAGGTTTTAGGGGCTTCGAGCAGTGGTAAATTCTCCGCGCGATAAATTCGGTTAAATTTATCTCCCACTTAAAAAAAACATGACAAAAAGAAGAAGAGATGGTCCATGGATAGGGGGGAGGGGGCTTAATCATCCAAGTCCCCCAATTCTACAATTTGTATATTATATGAATAAAGAATAATTTTTATTCTTTTATTTTTCAAATCATTCGGGGGTTCAAACCCCTCCCTCTCTAGTTACATGCCCCTGATTGAAGTCCCCAATAAATGTCCTAGTGTCTTAGCTATGACTTTTATTATAAATTCAAATAGTAGATATTAATATTTTTTCATTTGAAATAGTTTTAGGTTTGAATTTAAATTTGAAATTTAACTAATTATTGCGTTCTTATTGTTAGGGATTGTTGGAGGCGTTTGACTTTCATTTGGAACGCTGCTGATTCAATAGACATATCTCTAGGTAATTGGGGTCAATTATTTTACAAATTATTCTAATCTAATTTTAGTAAAGGTAATAAAAGTGATTTTTCTTTAAAATACATTTCTCAAATGATAATTTTAACATAAGAGATGATCACACAATGCATTAGTAAATTATAAAGAAAACTTCTCTTTATGATATTAATGCATATTTAGAAATATATTTTAATTTAATGAAAAATAGTAATTAAATTTAATATTATTTCATTTTTTTATTAAATTACATTTGTTTATTTTAATTTTATTTTATCTTAATTGAAAATACTCTTCGTTAGGTGTTTCGTAACCTCTTTTTTTTAATATTGCCTTTCAACCATAATATAGAAAATTGTTAGAGTTTGTGGCTTTGATGAAACCGTATTAGATGAAGGAGGAGGTATCAGCCAAAGATGGAATCACTGGGTTTCAATAAAACACCTTTAATAAAACGCTTCGGCCTGAATTTATTTGGCCATCTTCAGATTAATTAGGAGTTATACACAAAATGCGGTACACATATGTGATCGAACCAAACCTTTTTTAACTCCAAGTAAATTTATAACATGCCTGCACCCAAAAGTTTCAGAATGAAACTTCACTTCAGAATGAAACTTTTGAGGCCAGGCACGTTATAAATTTACATGAAGCTAAAAATTTTATTTTTAACAAGGCTTGGTTCGATCACATATGTGTACCGCATTTTGTGTATATCTCCTAATTAACTGAAGATGTCCAAATAAATTCAGGCCGAAACGTTTTATTAAAGGTGTTTTATTGAACCCAGTGATTCCATCTTTGGCTGATACCTCCTCCTTCATCTAATACATAATATAGAAATACAAATCCATCAACACACTGCATACTGCAATATAAAAATATACATATCAATTTAACTATATTTCAAATGGAAATGTAAGCCGGCTAACAATTTTTAATGCAGGTAAATTTTCCATGAATATACATTTTTATAAATATAATCTTATTATATTAAATGAGCAATTCTTGTATATGGTGGTTTAGGTGGTGGTGGTGGTGGTGGGGTGGATTTGGGGTGAAGTAATAATGGGTCTGGCGGGGGGGGGGGGGGGGGGAGGTGTCGGTTTTTGGGAATTAATATATAGTTTTTGACTTTAGCAAAAAGTTACCGAGCATCACTCGGTGGCCAGGTACTATTTTTAATGTAAAGATTTAAGCATCTTTGTTTGAAAAATGATTGAATTTTTCAAAAATACAACCCAGTTAATTTATCCATAATTATATTAAAAATAATTTACTTTATTTAGGGTCGAATCTAAGATTTTAGTAGAAATTACTATATTATTACATTGCATATCAGAGGGCTTCGTCCCCTCAGGAATCGAACTCATGCAATATAAAAATAGTTTCTCTAAAATCTTAAATTCGACACCAAATAAAAGTAAATTCTTTCTTATATAATATTATTATTTTTTATATATTTAACCATTTGTGATTTTTCATTAGAAGTTAAATCGGAAATTCAAATTATAGCACTTAGTTATTTTAGATAATATTATATAATAATAGAATAATACATTAAAATACTAAAAAAACGAATATAAATAAATAAATTTTAAGAGTTAAAATCATGGCCCCTACAAGGGGGGTCCAGGTGCACCTGTGGGTCCTGGGCCCGAGCCCGGGCATGACATTTTTTTCAGATGGGTATTTTAGATAAAAAAGGCGTAGGGTGACCAATTTTTTCCACTAAATAAATAACACATACTTATTTCATAATAAGAGGCCCGCTTCAGATTTTGGGTCCCGAGCCCTGAAATTTCTTATGAGGGCCATGCTTATGACGAGTTTAAGTTACACTTGATCGATTTTTTATTTAAGAATAATTGTATGAAATTATAAAACTTTGTTTAAAATTCATGAACATTAAAATCCAACTAAGCTGAGAAAATAACAATCCTAATCATTTCGTCTGTATCTTAAGTCGAGCCCCTTCTAGAATGCAAATCAGCTTAGAGAAGAAGAAACAATGACAAATTCAATGTGATGTTCGATTTAAATTATTCTAAAACATATATTCGAGCAATATATGTATGTATTGTAGATAACCAAATTGGAATACATATGAACAAGACCTTACTTGGATGGTTTTGTAGTTGAAACGAAACGAAACGAAACGATCATTAAATTATAATGTGTCGCTAGCAGAGGGCCGGGACAAGCGGATCAGACGAGCCCTTTGTTTCAATTCGCAGCTCCTTTATTTTAGATTTATTTAAATCACTCTCTATAGAGAGTAGTTTAACATAAAGATGATAAATTTAAGAAATGTGGAAAAACATATTTTTGTCGTTTATTCATGAGCTGGTGTTTAATTCTTTACAATCATTATAATTCACCTGACTTCCGGGCGAGCTTAGTATTGATTTAACTCAAAAAATTTCCTTTTTTTGCTCATGTGTTGAAACGTAGAGATTATTTTCTCTGTCTGTGAGTCTAGATTTAGATACCCACGATAATTTACGAACGAAAAGTAATAGAAACCCGCCTCGCTGTATATGACCGTCTGGACTCTCTCCTCTTCCAGTAGATTTATTGATTTAACTCATAAATTTTCATTTTTTCCCCTTCATGTGTTGAAACGTGAAGATTATTTTCTCTGTCTGTGCTGTGTGTCTAGATTTAGATACCCACGATAATTTAATAACAAAAAGTAATAGAAATCGGCCTCGGGGTACATGCCCCCTGGAATCTCTCCTCTCCCTGTAGATTTATTGATTTAACTGAAAAAAATTTCATTTTCTTGCTCATGTGTTGAAACGTAGAGATTATTTTCTCTGTCTGTGTGTCTATATTTAGATATCCACGATAATTTAAGAACGAAAAGTCATAGAAACCCGCCTCACTGTACATGACCTCTGGACTCTCTCCTCTTCCCGTAGCTTTATTGATTTAACTCAAAAATTTCATTTTTTCCCTTCATGTGTTGAAACGTGAAGATTATTTTCTCTGTCTGTGTGTCTAGATTTAGATACCCACGATAATTTAATAACAAAAAGTAATAGAAATCCGCCACGGGGTACATGTCCCCTGGAATCTCTCCTCTCCCCGTAGATTTATTGATTTAACTCAGAAATATTCATTTTTTTGCCCATGTGTTGAAATGTGGAGATTATTTTCTCTGCTGTGTGTCTAGATTTAGATATCCACGATAATTTAAGAACGAATAGTCGTAGAAACTCGCCCCGCTGTAGATGCTCTCTGGACTCTCTCCTCTTCCCGTAGCTTTATTGATTTAACAGAAAAATTTTCATTTTTTTTTGCTCATGTGTTGAATCGTGGAGATTATTTTCTCTGTCTGTGTGTCTAGATTTAGATACCCACGATAATTTAATAACAAAAAGTAATAGAAATCCGCCTCGGGGTACATGCCCCCTGGAATCTCTCCTCTCCCCGTAGATTTATTGATTTAACTCAAAAAATATTCATTTTTTTGCCCATGTGTTGAAATGTGGAGATTATTTTCTCTGCTGTGTGTCTAGATTTAGATACCCACGATAACTTAAGAACGAAAAGTCATAGAAACCCGCCCTCGCTGTATATGTCTCTCTGGACTCTCTCCTCTTCCCGTAGATTTATTGATTTAACTCAAAAATATTCATTTTTTGTCCATGTGTTTAAATGTGGAGATTATTTTCTCTGCTGTGTGTCTAGATTTAGATACCCACGATAACTTAAGAACGAAAAGTCATAGAAACCGGCCCCGCTGCCATACCTGCTCTCTGGACTCTCTCCTCTTCTCGTAGCTTTATTGATTTAAATGAAAAATTTTCATTTTTTTTGCACATGTATTGAATCGTGGAGATTATTTTCTCTGGCTGTGTGTCTAGATTTAGATACCCACGATAACTTAAGAACGAAAAGTCATAGAAACTCGCCTCGCTGTACATGTCCTCTGGACTCTCTCCTCTTTCTGTAGCTTTGATCAGCCTACAAACTCCACGAACACGGGTGAAGGATTAAAATTTTGTACACTCCCGAATAATCGAATCAATGTTACCTCCTCAATTACTCTCGACCTAGACAAACTGAATAAATGGGGCTCACAAAATTTAGTTAACTTCAATTCAAACAAGACTCAATGTTGTCTAATTTCTAGGCGCGAAAATAAAGATTTTCCTGATATTCACTTCGATTCGAATACCCTAAAAATGTGTAACAGCCTATCCATGCTTGGCGTCTCTGTCGCATCTGACCTGTCTTGGAATGAACACATCTCCTCTGTGGCGAAATCTGCAGCAAGGAAGATTGGCTTCTTATTCAGGTCCAAGCGATTTTACAAACCCCCACAACTTCTCACCATCTACAAGGCCCAGATCCGCCCCTGTCTCGAATACGGCTCTCATCTGTGGAGAGGGGCCTCAAAATACTCTCTTGCTACCCTGGATGCAATTCAGAAACGAGCCGTCAGGCTAATTGACGATTCTACCCTCACCGACTCCCTCGACTCGCTGGCTCATCGAAGAGATGTCTCTGCCCTTTCCCTTTTCTATAAATACTATCACGGCAGGTGCTCTGATGAGATAAAATCAATAATTCCCTCCAAAGCATGCTTTGCACGTAGCACGCGTTTTGCCGACTCCCAACACTCTTTCGCGGTCAAACTAGAAAAGTGCCGGACCACTTCATTCGCCAATACATATATCCCAATGACTTCAAGGAACTGGAACTCTCTTCCAGCCTCTATCTTTCCCAGCACCTATAATCTTCAAACCTTCAAAACCGGAGTGCATAGACACCTACGTCTACACCCTCTCACTTAATCAACTTTCTCTTCTCTTCGGTAATGCAAGGGTCTTTCGAGATCCATAGGGGCTGCATCTTTATTGGTGAACCCCTTCTTGCATTCGATTGCATTAAAAAAAAAAAAAAAAAAAAAACATTATCAATAGAGAAAGTACATTTATATTAATAGAAAAATAATTAATCCCCCTCCCCCAAAATGTAAAATGTAGAACATTTTTACTTTATCCAATGCAAAGCATGGGTAAAGTATTGTAATCGCTCTCGGGGCAAGCGTGGCTTCAAAGGGTCCTCAGGTAAAGACTACGGAACCCATGGACTCAATTAAAGTCACAAATTGTAGTATTCAATTAGGTTGAATATTAGCACGTGACGGTTTTGCCAAAAATTACATGGGGTCTCGTCGAGAGGCCAAAAAGTGCGATTTTTTCATTTAGTGCGTGCGGATGTATGTATGTATGTATGTATGTATGGATGGATGTATGTATGGATGGATGTATGTATGTTATCGCTTTTTTGGCCCACGATTTTTCCACACCGTTGCACCGATTGAAATGAAATTGAAAACCTACCATTAGTTTAACAAAATGAAGCGCTGATTAGTTTTTGGTACATATCGGCCCACAAACATTAGTACTTTATTTCGGTACTTTTTAGTTTTTTCTAAATATCTTGAAAATGACTTAACCAATTTTGATGAAATTTAATATCCTAATTAAATACCTTGGGGACCACACAAAAGGTTAAATAAAGTTTTTAGTAAAATTATATTTTAAAGTACTTTACTCTAGAGTAAGATGGTACTTTTTTAATTTTTTAAATTCTTTAAAATTTATTCATTTGAAAGTTTTAATATAGCTCATTTAGCCTTGCTTAAGTAAGAATGGATAGGCTTCTCTCTGTGAAATGCTAAAAATTTGGGAGGAATTTTTATGAGTAACCATAGCAACTGCGTTGTTTTCTTATCCGTTACCTTTGCTGAAGACAGAGAAATCGATTTTAAACCAAAAATAGCGATTGATTCTCATCTAGTACTTGAGGAATAATCATTCTATATTGGATTTTTGACGTTTCGGTTTTTATTAGTAACCATTGCTGAAGACATAGAGAAATCGACTTTAAACCAAAAATAGCGATTGATTCTCATCTAGTACTTGAGGAATAATCATTCTATATTGGATTTTTGACGTTTCGGTTTTTATTAGTAACCATTGCTGAAGACATAGAGAAATCGACTTTAAACCAAAAATAGCGATTGATTCTCATCTAGTACTTGAGGAATAATCATTCTATATTGGATTTTTGACGTTTCGGTTTTTATTAGTAACCATTGCTGAAGACATAGAGAAATCGACTTTAAACCAAAAATAGCGATTGATTCTCATCTAGTACTTGAGGAATAATCATTCTATATTGGATTTTTGACGTTTCGGTTTTTATTAGTAACCATTGCTGAAGACATAGAGAAATCGACTTTAAACCAAAAATAGCGATTGATTCTCATCTAGTACTTGAGGAATAATCATTCTATATTGGATTTTTGACGTTTCGGTTTTTATTGGTAACCATTGCTGAAGACATAGAGGAATCGACTTAAAATCAAAAATAGCGATTGATTCTCATCTAATACTTGAGGAATAACAATTCTACATTAGGTTTTTGACGTTTCGATTATTATTGGTAACCATTGCTGAAGACATGGAGGAATCGACTTAAAATCAAAAATAACGATCAATTCTTATCTAATACTAGAGGAATAACCTTATTGCATTCCATTTTTGATGTTTTGACTATTAATGAAACCTCTACTGAAAATGTAGAAGAATCGACTTAAAATCAAAAAGACTAAATTCTTTTTTGGTAAACAACTCAAGCTTGAGTTGTTTGCCATAAAAGAATTTAGTCTTTTTGATCCTTAAGTCGATTCTTCAATTTTCAGTAAGGTTCCATTAGTAGTCAAAAACATCAAAATGGAATTCAACAAGGTTATTCCTCTAGTATTGATGAATCGATCGTTATTTTTGATTTTAAGTCGTTTCCTCCATGTCTTCAGCAATGGTTACCAATAATAATCGAAACGTCAAAAACCTAATGTAGAATTGTTATTCCTCAAGTATTAGATGAAATCAATCGCTATTTTTGATTTTAAGTCGATTCCTCTATGTCTTCAGCAATGGTTACCAATAAAAACCGAAACGTCAAAAATCCAATGTAGAATGGTTATTCCTCGACTCTTAAATGAGAATTATTTTTGAATTAATTTCAATATGAACTACAAATTGCAAGTGATATCTGATTAATAATAAAGGAACAAACATATTAATATTTCAAATGAATTTGGATAAAGTTTAGCAACGATCCGTTGCAGTTTATTTTTATTTTTAAATGATTTTAATTATATTTTAAACCGCTGTTGGGATAAAAGTACATATATACAAATAAACAAGATTTAATCACTTTATTAAGTAAATGGTTTATTTATTTTAAAACCCACTGATGGCTCATTACAAATATTATTAAATCGCCCAGCAGTCATGTCTGTCAATCATCGTATCATCAATTTTTATTGTATTATATTTCATTTTCAGATTTACATTTTTTCCTTATGTTTAAATCGTGAAGAAAAGTCATTTTCAAGCATAATTTTTTATTTCTTGCTCTGTATATCTGGATTCTGATACACACGATAGCTCAAGAAAGGAAAGCCTTAGAATAGAGTATTTCATGGTGTTAAGATGTTTGTATTTCAAATGCGGGACAATGATGATTGCTTTTGAACTTCCATACCAGAAAAATACAGAAAATATAATTTTTCTCAAGGTAATTAAATTAAAAAAAAAATATATACAAATATGGCATATATTTCTAATAGCTTATTATATTTAAGTTTATTACTAAGGTAGCCGACATACCGACTTAGGAATAAATTTTAACTATTTTCCTCCATTTATATATCAAAATTAAGAAATTAAAAATATGACATAAAAATCAAATAATTTTTGAATAGGTTATTAAATATACTTTTTTGGCAGGACATCTCTAATTCTAGATAGGTGTGATAGTAAACTTAACCCAAAACCATTTTCAAATATTTACAGAAAGCGCGCTTTACGTGTAAACGAGTCTTAAAATTTTTTCACTATTTCCTCAATTTATATTAATTAATTAATTTATTATTAGATGCCTGATGTCCTTTAACACTATATACAAAAAAAAAAAAAAAAAATAGATCAAATACAGGGTGGGTCATAAATCCCACATTTCTACCACATTTTGAAGAGGTATAAAAAAATGAAAAAATTTAACTAGAAAAAACTGAATATATTTTTGAAAAGTAGATAATTTTTTTTTTTTAATGTGATTTAAACATTATATCAGACGAAAAAAGGGGAGGGGTTCAAAAATGAAAATTTTCGCCCTTTCGACCAAACTGAACCAAATTTTCTATACATATTCTGTTGGCCCTCAAAAAGGCTAGAAATTCAAAATCTAACCAACCAAAATGGGGGAGCCTTAAAAATAAAAATTCTAGCCCTTTTGACCAAACTAACCAAATTTTGTATACATAATTTGGTCGAAAGGGAGAAAATTTTCATTTTTTTACCCCCTCCCAACCCCTTTTTCGTCTCATATAACGTTTAAAACAGATTAAAAAAATATATATATTGAGTTTTTTTTCTAGTTAAATTTTTTCATTTGTTATACCACTTGAAAATGTGGTAGATCTTTATGCCCCACCCTGTATAAATGCAACTAATAAGAAAAAAATTTAACAAATAATCTAGTATATTTTACAATAAAAGTCATGTCTATAAGAGTAGTTAATAAGGATTTAACACTATGAATAATAATAATAGGTAATATGCTTAAAATAATTTTCAAAATATAATGCAATTTAACATACAAGTTAGAAGATACCTTTAAGTATAATATTTAATTATTTATTAAAATTAAGAAATTGAAATTATGTCAAGATAACTAAATCAAAAAATACATTTTTGAATAGATTATTACCTACATTTACATTTTTTGGCAAGACAGCTCTAATTTAAGCTTTTTTAATTTTAAAACCCACTAATATTCATTAGATTTATTATTATATATTAAAATTAGGACATATAATTAATTATAGGTATTTTCTATTGAAGACAGAGTAATAGAACTCAATGCTGAATTGATGAAAACGCAAGGATAATGAAAACAACAAATTACCACACGAATTTGGAAAATTTGCAGGTACCGAAGGTCTTAAAAAATTATTATTTACTCCAATTTTGCATGAAAACACTTTGTAACATTAATTTGATTGTTATATAACAATCAAACCACTAAAAGCCCTATCATACATCAAACCCGTTGCTTTTATTTAAATTTAAACGCACTCGTGATCTTTATTTTTATTATTATTATTATTTTCTATAGTAGAAAAAATTAATGAACACGATGGGGGTATTGTAAAAAAAAATTAAATAAAACTAACCCGATGAATATAAGCGACGCGAGAGAATCGTATAAGGCACAGTTGAATAAAATTGAAATGAAAAACAGAAAAAAATAAACGCTCTGTAAGCCATTGTATTCAATACAATTGGGTGTTTAGAATGCAGCGATAATAAATTGTCTGTTTCTCTTTATTTTCGTATTCGGTGATATTTCCAAAGAAAGGGCCTCTAATGAGAAACAGTGTCTGCTCTGCTGAAAAATATTACTAGAACAGAATTACGCTATACTTACCTATATATAGAGAAAGAAGAGAGAATAATTTTTACTTTCACTTATACCTATATCATTACAGTGGAATCCGTTTATATAGACTTTAATTGAAACGTTTTTATTTTGCCGAGAGTAGCAGAGTTGTTGATTCACAAAGAGAAACAAAGAGGTTGTCCTCTGCTTGATGCAAATAAACATACACACATATATATCGAGATGATATATCTGTATATATATATATTTATTATTTATTTGTTTGAGACTATAGTTTCGAAGACTTGGTCTTCATCATCAGTCTTTTTTAATTATAAATGTTGTTTTTCATGGAGGCAATATCGTATGGATATTGAAAATGTGATGTTCTTTCACTGAAGGTCAGGTTGGAATTAAAAACATTCTTTCTGGTTCACATTCAAATATAACCATATGTTTCCCTTTCTCCTTGTTTGACAAAGAGATAGGCTGACAATGGAAGGGGGGGGGGGTTGTTTTTCTTTTTTATGTCTTGTTAGCAAACATTCTAAGCAAATTGCTATTTGATAATTCAATTTGGTTGTTCAAACAAAGTTTTGAATTTTTATTGAATGATTTCAAAATTGCTAACGATTCAATTGCGCTAATTAATTTTGGGTTTCTTTATCCTTTTATTAATCTAATACCTGTGCCTTCTGGGAAAGAGTGATTGTTTGAATTTAAATGTTCCGCAAATGAGTTTCCATTCTTTTTATTTTTAAAATCCCTAATATGTTCATTTAATTTAATTTTCAGATTCCTCTCTGTTTTCCCTACGTAGATCGCTTTACGATCTTTGCATTTCAAACTATAAACCCCTTATTTGTCTATATTTGGTAATTTGTCTTTTTTATTTGAACCTAAATCTTTTCCTAGAGTAATTGGAGTTTTGAATACTGTGTTGAACCCTAATTTTTTCGTTTTTTGTTTTAATTTTTCGGAAATTTGTCCATAATATGGGAGAACTATCTTATATAGACTTTGTTTATAACGAGCAACCGCTTATTACGTTCAAGTATTACCCAGTTAATATGACCCACAGCTTTTAGCGGCCTTAATTCCAGTTATAAGTTATAATAACAAGTTTAATATTTGCTTACTTTATGAATATAATCTAATTTCCTGGGATATTTCTAGTGATTTTTTCTATTCTAGTTAGTCTCCTGTCGATTGCCAATCAATTATCAGTTTATTTTTAATAACATTGCCTAAATCACGGAAGTTTTTTGGATAGAAGTAAAGAATGCTATAATTCAGCTCTAAACGTTTCTGGAAAATTTCTCCCTTTATCAATGAAATTTTTACTTTCACATATACATGTATATTCTCTATATAATGTAATAATATAGAATATAATGTTAAGTATTGCGATCCCCTGCCGGGGTTCCTGACTCTTTGGGAGGTTCAATCTCATAGATGAGAAAAGTTAATTTCACTTTATGACTTCTAGATGGAAGAAATTGATGTCCTTAATAGTTTGAAACTGGATTTAGAACATTAAACCGGATATTTTGGTTCCCAGAGGCTAAAAAGTGACCAAAAATCCATTGGTCAGTGCGTATATACCTATGCGAGGGGTTAACCGCGATTGGAATTAGGTGTACACCGTCTTTGGAATTATTTAGAATTACTTTGGAATTCAATAGATAATCTATTGTCTTCTACTTCGAAATGAAAGTGGAATTGGAAGTAGATGTACACGATTTTAGGTCGCGGTTCACCCCTCGTACCTATATATGTAGGTACCCCTTTGGGTTTTGCAACCATAAGTCTCAGAGCTACGAAATTCGAAACTTAAGCTTGATATAGGGTAGAAAGAGTACAGCAAGCTTTTGATTGAAATCCAATTACCAGAAATTGGAATTTACATGAAAGATTTTTCGTTTTTTGTGATTTTCTCAAAAACAGTTGGTACAATTTTGTTTTAAATTGGTGAATTTATCAAGTGAGCCATAAGTTATTACGTTATTAATAATTAGTAGAGATTTTGGTGTTGGTGCAAGGTGAAACATCTTTAATAAAAGATAAGAGTAAATAAATATTATATTTAATATTCATTTACTATGAGTTAAGGATTCTTGGTCACTTGTTTCACATTAAAATTAAAAAAATTAAAAGAAGTAATTTTTTATATATATATACAGAAAAGTTTTTCTACATCTTTTAATTTTTTCATTTTAATGTGAAACAAGTGACCAAGAATCCTTAACTCATAGTAAATGAATATTAAATATAATATTTATTTACTATTATCTTTATTACGTTATTAGTAGTGTATAAATATTAATTCGATTGAAATAAAGTAAAAGGGTGTAAATTAGGAGTGTCGCAAAATAAATATTTTAATAGTTCATATCTCGAATACAGTAAGTCTTAGAGCTTTGGGATTTGAAACTTAACTATCTCGAGGCTAGAAGAAGTAACTCAAGATTTTGACTAAAATCGAAGAACCGGAAATACATGTTTATTATTTGAAGTTTTTTGGTATTTTGCAATTTCTTCTTTTTTCCGGTTTTCTCAAAACGGCTTAGGGCAACCCAAAATGAAGTAATTTAAAAGAAGAAAATTGGTATAATGAGGTTAATTTAAAATAAAAATACATGATAATAAAAATATAGTATTTAGGTGCTAATTATAGTATACATATTTAGATTATTTTATATTTAAAATAATTTCTATAACCAATGATCATATCGATAAATTTGTGTCAGTTTGTAATGATACATATAGATAACTTATGTATAACAATATTGTGATTATTATGAAGGGAGAAACTAATGTGAAAGTCGTGTGGTACCCACACCAGTTGATTAAATTTTGAATCGTAAAAGAAGAAAAAAAGTTGCTTTATCTAATGATTAATGAATATAATGCTGTGTAGCGTTTAATAAACTTTTAAATTTTAAATTTAGTTGGTTCATGTCCATTTTAATAATAAATAAAAGTTTCACAGGTTTTTGGACAATATTTTAAAATTAATTTTTTTATTAATGTTAAATATCAATTTTCGTACGACGTTTCGTCATTTTTCAGGACTTTTTCAAGTACTCAATTACTTAGAATATTTTTATTTGTTTTTTGAAAATTGGTTGTCAACTTGTTATAGGATGAATATTATGAATAAACTTTTAATTTATTGAATCGATGGTTTCACTATTTTATCAACGATTAATATTTTAAGTAATTGAGTTCTTGAAAAAGTCCTGAAATAGTATAAATATATTGATTTTTTATTATTTAAAATAATTTTTATACCTAACCAATGATTATATCGACACATTTGTGTCACTTTGTAATGATACATAGACAACTTAAAGAATTTATATATAACAATATTTGAAAGTTTATAATAGGAAAATAAGGACAAGTTTTATATGTGTGACTTTTTTATTTTTCAGCCAACGTTTCGTCGACTTTGCCGACTTCTTCAGGGGTTCTACAATTATAAGAACATTATTGATATGAATTTACAAAAGTACAATTACAATTACAGAACAAACATGTATTAATAGTTTACCCACCAAATAGTCATGCCACACATTAGTCTAAATTTTCTTGTTATCTTCGTTACCATTGAAGACCACCAGAAACCCAAATTTAAAAAAATATTTGGCACATTCACATGAACAATTTTTCTTTCTTTTCTTTTTATATTAACAATTACATTAGATATAAGATGGTGGTCTTGAATGGTAACGAAGATAACAAGAAAATTTAGACAAATGTTTGGCATGACTATTTGGTGGGTAAACTATTAATACACGAGCTTTTCGTGCGTGCCTTCGGCACGCCCTCGAAGCTCGGCCCTCCGGGCTGGTGCCCTGGCAGGCAGCGTCTCGGTCAAAAAATTTTATTCCTCTTAAAAAACCACACTCCAAATGTATACCCGTAAACTACCGAAAATACGTCGTCTCTTAAAAGTTTCGCCTCTTTAATTTTTGAGTGGCGGGGGGGGGGGGGAGGAATAATTATGAATATATTTAAATTTAAAATTTAAATTTAAATTTCATTTTCCTTTTCAAAACAAAAATAATGAAATGATTTATGAACTGCAAAAAATTCGCAGGCTGAATCATGGAAATTATTCAAATTTACGCGGTTCAATTAATTTAATTAATTACAAAAAATATATTTAATGTTTCTTAATTTAAAGTCTTTTAGAGTCTTTCATTTCAAAATTCGAGTGCAAATTAAAATTATATTTCAAATTTGCCTGGTTAATGAAAATCAATTGGAGCTGTCAGTTTAAAATCCGAACTGACAATTATATTTCAAATTTGCCTCGTTAATTAATATATATTCAATGTTTTTTAATTTAAAATCAATTGGTGTTTTTTCATTTTCATTCGAGTTCAAATGAATACAATATTATCTCGACACAAAGTCTAAATCAAAAATTTATAATTTTAGTAATAGAAATCATGGTATAAATAATAATCTTACATTGGTCGAGTGGTTAAAGCAGATGACCTTAGTTCAAGAGTTCGTAGGTTCGATTCTAGTCAAGAGGGAAATTTTTTAGAGAAATTTCTCTTAGCGTTGTTACAAATTAATCTAGATCAATATATATAGTATGTTTGTTCTGGAATTGTAATTGTAGAACCTACCCTAGAAAATAACAAGAAAAAGTAAATTTCAAGTTCATATTTCAATGAATAATTAAACAAATAAATAAATAAATCTTTAATCCTCGACCTGCTTAGAAAAAAATTGGAGAAAAAATTTTGATTACTCGGTATACCCCCGAAAATTTTGTAGATGGTCATGCAAAGAAACAATTTATCAATAATTAAATCTTCTTTAAATTGAATTGGGAAAAAGTAAAACTTTTTCAAAACTTATGGGTTGTTTGCAGTTTTGGTAAATTAAAAAAAAAAATAAATAAAACATCTATTCGATTGTTTATTATTTTTTTTTTTCTATAAAACAGAATTAAAACTTCAAAAATTATACAAAAAAAGAGAGATTTTTTGAATAATTTTGCATTTTTTGACTGCAAGTTCTGAAGGTAGAAAGCCCAAAATCTAATCAGTTCTTCGGATTGGAAATATAATACAAACATTTTAGTAGAAGAATGATATTTCTAGGAATTTTTGATCTTAAGTTATCGTGGGTATCTGAATCCAGACACACTGAGGGGAAAGAAATTCACGGTTGAATATGATTTTTCTATTCATTTTTCAAAAATATGAGAAATTTTTGAATAAATTTAATACTAGGCTCACCAGCCAGGCACGTTTCGCCCTGGTGATACCGAGAATAATATACACTTCTTTTTATCGGATGCTGTTTAGAAGATTAGGTATATTGAGTTCTTTTGGAAATTTGTAGTGTTTTTGACAATATCACAAAAATTCATAGGAATATTTTTTGACCTTTTTTCGACAAATTCTAAGATTTTAGTAGAAATATTAATAAATTGCGATATCAGAGGGGATTCATCCCCTCAGGAGTCGAACCTGAGAACTAACATGCTATCCGGGCAGTCTACTAAAATCTTAGAATTTGTCCGAAAAAGATTGATTGAATTCTTTCTCTTTTAAAATACATCTTGGCTAATCTGAACCTGAGCTGATTTTTGAAAAAACTTCCAACTATTTTCAAAAAAAAAAGATGCTCAAAACTTTAATTATATATTTTTTGACATTTTAAAAGTTTATTTTAACAATAGCATCTTCTTTAATTTGGATATATTTTTATCCTTGTAATATGACGTTTAGTTATTTGTGGGAGTATTTATTTTAGATGATTTTTCAAAAGCGGCTCAAAATATGGTATTTTTCTGATATTTATAGGATGAATCGTAAGTTTCATAAAAAAATGTGTGTGTCAGCTCCGACGCACAACTGGAATTTACTCATTCAGATCGACTGTCTAAATAGGCACAAAAAAGGCTTACTAGTCTAAGAAAAAGATTAATACCATATCAAATGATAAATAAACGAATCAGTGAAAATACCTAAATAAAATTTCAAATATTAATTAGATCAATAGCGCCGTCGTTATTAATTACTGTGACTAGAGGCTTATGGTAACTGAAATAAGACACATGAACGTTGGTAGATATGTGGTTCACAAATCTTACCCACAAATCAATACCCACGAATTATAAATAAAATCTATAATATAAATGTTATATAAATTTTAAATAAATATTTTTTTTTTTTTTATTGTTTGAAGAGAATTTTTACAATCAGTCAATAAAATTTTGACTATAAGTAAAATTTATAAAATTTCTACATTCACGCAACACAATTATATCCCATTCACACAATTGAGAGGTTATTCTTCCAGTGAAGGATCCCTCAATTAAATTTATTAGTCCAGCTGTATGTGGCAGAACGTTCTTCCATGTCCAAAATGTGGTATTTTTTTAGTCTCCTTAGAGTTAAACTGTTGTCCAAAAGAGTGATGGCTGATGAATTCGAATGATCTTCCAATTTTTTGATATGTTTTTTATACTGATCAAGGATGACTTTTCTGACCGATGGAACGATAAGGTCGTTGTGTATGCTAGCATTGGTGACATACCATGGAGCGTTGACGATATTTCTTAGTATTTTGGATTGAGTCCTCTGTATTATACTAATGTTTGACTCGCTGGCAATTCCCCAGATTTGACAAGAATATGTCCAAATTGGTTTAAGAATTGATTTGTATAGCAGTACCTTAGATTTTAATGCCAATTGAGAATTTTTCCCAAGAAGCCAGTACATCTTTTTGTATTTTAAATTTAATTCATTTCTTTTTTTAATTATGTGCTCTTTCCAAGTTAATCGTGAATCAAGATGCAATCCCAAATATCTGACCGAGTCGCCACTTGGAATAATTCTCGAATTTAAATATACAGGAGGGCACGAGATTCTTTTGTTTGTAAATGATATATGTGTAGATTTTGATTCATTTACATGAATTCTCCATCTGTGTAGCCAGTCTTGAATGATGTTGAGACTTTCTTGTAGTTTATTTGACGCTGAGACAGGATCGGGATTTGTAATCATCATAGCGGTATCATCTGCATACGTTGCGATGAATATATCTTCTGAAGTTGGTATGTCGGCAGTATATAGAGAATATAGAAATGGCCCGAGAATACTGCCCTGAGGAACTCCTGATCTAATGGGATGATATAGTGAAAATTCATTTTCGATCTTTACCTGGAACCATCTGTCTTCCAAGTAAGATTTTAGTATCCAATAGAAATGGTCAGGGAAGATTTTTTTTATCTTGTAGAGAAGTCCCTGGTGCCAAACCTTATCAAAGGCCTGTTTGATATCAAGAAAAACCCCAGAACATATGCTTTTTTCCTCCATTGCACTTTCTATATTGTTAACTATTCGATGTATCTGTTCAGAGGTTGAGTGTTGAGTGCGAAATCCGTATTGATGATATGGTATTATTTCGTCAAAATCTATACTTGACTTGAGTCTCTTTAATATTAGTTTTTCAAAGAGCTTGGATGTTTGTGGAAGTAAACTAATGGGTCTGTAAGAGGAAACTTCATGTATATTTTTTCCAGGCTTGATTATCATAATTATATGAGCGTGTTTCCATTGAATAGGAAAATATCTAATTCTCAAGATAGCATTAAAAATTGCGGTTAGTAGTACTAATCCTTTTTTTGGAAGTTTTTTTAGTAGTTCGATTGTTATTAAATCATAACCGGGAGACTTTTTTTATTAGGTTCATGTTTGAGGAGTTTTTCGACTTAAATAAATATTATAATTAAATTTAAAATAAGAATTATATATAATATAATATATATAATATAATATGTATGATATATCTAAAATAATAACAATAAAGTATAAATATAACATAAGTATATAATATAAAAAATGAATAGTTATAGTGATTGTCTAATTATCTAAGTTTAACCATAATACGTTAGAGAAAGACGTATCAAATTATAGGGTTGAATTGTATATGATA
Source organism: Forficula auricularia (assembly GCA_024734495.1). Taxonomy (NCBI): domain Eukaryota; kingdom Metazoa; phylum Arthropoda; class Insecta; order Dermaptera; family Forficulidae; genus Forficula; species Forficula auricularia. The sequence goes on from JALMQS010000084.1 coordinate 4,016,759, forward strand.
TATATAAATAAAATCATCATTTAATTTTTGAGATTAATTAAATGAAAATTTCTAAATGTCATAATAAAGTTTCAAATGTTTCTGTCATTCGTTGACTGAATTTTACTACCCATAATTTTCCATACCGTGCTCCTTATATGGAAATCGATTCTTACGGAGTAAACTCCAAAAAATGTAAGCTCTTCCAAAATTTCAGTCTCTGTTGGTAAATAATAAACAAACAATAAACAAAGATTTACAAATTCCAAAACTAGACCTAACTTAGAAATAATTGTAGGTGAAAGTACTAAGTAAAAAAATAATAAGATGGCCCCAAAGAAAAAAAACCAAAAAAAAGAAAAAATCTAAGGTAATATCAAAGATTTTAATAAATAATAGAGAATACATTATTCTTCGACTTTTTAGGCTGTCACAATTGTTCAACAGCCTGAAGAGGAGGAGGAAAAATCAAGCACTTCAATAAAAAGTATAACATTTTTCTTCTTTTAAAATTTATTTCCCCGTAAGTTCTATTTTTTATAATATTATCAAATTTGCAAGTATTGAATATAGAAAAACTCGTCCATCATATTTAAACATAGTTATACACTGAAATCAGCAGCGGCTAGAGGCGATAGTTAAGAAGGAAACAAAGCTGTTATTCTTAGGGGAGAATAGATTTTGTTTCCCAGATAAATATCTGCGAATAAATGTCAGGAGGGATGAATTTGCGTGATTTTACATGTAATTATTAATTCTATATATCTCAAAAAGATGTCACTTATCGTGATTTTCGCCACAATTGCAATTCATATTTATTTTATTTTTAAATTGAAGGGTTTCGAGGGGTGAACCACGACCTAATATCTACTTCCACTTCCACTTGCATTTCCAAGTAGAAGACAATAGATGAAGGGGCATTTTCTAATGAATTCCAAAATAATTCCACATAATTCCAAAGACGGTGTACACTTAATTACAATCGCGGTTCACCCTCGGTTTTTTTGAGTCACAAACTAATAAAAGACAATAATTTCAGTTAATTATTATTAATTATTTTATTGATTCACCAGATCTTGAACGAAATTGTATGTATAAATTCAGACTTTTAAATTTTTTGTATTGTGTAATTGTTTAAAAAAAGTTTCATTTTTCCGTTTTTTAGTACTACTGAAGATGGTCAACCAGTGGTGACCGAAACTGTTTGGTGAATCAATAAAATAAATAATAATAATTAATTGAAATTATATTGTCTTGTAGTAGTTTGTGACTAAAAAAACCCTTCAATTTAAAAATAATTTAAAAAGTCACTTAAGTTTTGGAAGAATCTTATAATATAATATTTATTTTAGTTATAATAAAGGGAGTTATTAATTGTTTTGCTTATTTTCAGTAATGTTATTTTATTTTAGTAATTATATTCGAAATTTTTTGAAGTCTTTCAGCATCTCTTCATTAGTTGATAATGTAAAATTGATAATGGGGAGATTTAATAATTAACATACCTAGATATATTTTCGGTTTTCTCTAAGACTAAATGAAGTTCATTAGACAATTATTTCATCACTACTCGAATAAATAACCTTCCTTAAACCTGTATTAATCAACTGCAACTCTGTACCAAGTTTCAACTTTCTAGCTTGAACCCGTCACTGAAAAATTGCTAAAATCACTAAAATTGTTAAAAGAGTAGATATGTAGTAAGTTTTTGAAAAAGTTTTCAATTTTTCCTCCAATTTAGTTTTTATTTTATTTACACAATCGTATTCAGAAATAGTTTCCAACATAATTAGGAATTCATTCAAATCATTAAAGTCTCCAAATTGCAAAATAGATTTTTAATACCTACTCTAAATATAATGTTCTTAGGAAGAATTACCAATCGATAAAGAATTAGTTGTTCAAGTCGAATTAGCAACGCAAGTTATCGAAACTTCTCCTCCAGTTTCCACATATAAAGAAAAAGAATCTGAAGAAGAGGAATATCATTCAGAAATTAGTATAACTGATTGGCAATTGATTTATGATGTTGACTCGCAATCTTATCAGGATATGGATCTTTTGATATCGAATCCATTAATATGTAAATAATATTCATTTTACGAGGGTGGATTAAATATAAACGGGATTCGATATATTTTTTTAATTTTGTATATAATATCTTAATTTAGAAAGACCCTAAATTGACAATTTTTTTATTTTCGTGAAATAAAAAATAAAAAAAAGGGCCGTGTTAGTAGCCAGTTTTACTACCTATTATTATTAGGTATCTCTTTAAAGAAGGCATCAAATAGTGATATAACGAATACATGATTTGAAACATTCACGAATCGACTTTTTAACTTTGGCGGATTATCTCTTATTATTCTTTTTAAAATTTTGAAATTTTTATTATAAAGAACAATCAGTAAAAGAAATGTTGATTCCTTATAGTTTAATTAGAAATTGAAGGAGACAATAAAAGAGTGTGTCTTCTGCTGGAATTATAAATATTTAATTTATTTATAACGAGAGCTTTCTTGCCACTCTTCCCTCTTCGTCAGTCTATTAAAATTAATTCACAGGAATTAATGTATGTAAGTGAGATTTATACGTGGACACATTAATTCCTGTGAATCAATTGTAATAGACTGATGAAGAGGGCAAAGCCCACAAAACTATAGTCTCGTTATAAATAAATTAAAAATTTATGATTCCAGCAGAAGACACACTCTTTATTGTGTCCTTCAATTTATAAAAATTCTGCTACTCTCGGCAAATAAACTTTCAATTTAGTTTATTTAAAATTTAATTATTTTTAAGTTTATGCTCTTATTTCTTAATTAATGTTTTTTGACGAAGTGGCTTATTTTGTTAGTTAATTTTTAAAAATTTCTCACAAACTGAGATTGCAGGATGCATGGATAGCAGCCCAAGGTTTTTGAAAAAAATTATTTTTAATAAAATAGATTTATTAGACAGAAACTTTTTTCCACACTCAAAAACCGACGTTTCGGAGGATTTTCCCTCCTCCTTCAGGGTTTAAAAGGGGTCAATGAGGGAAACATACAAGATACTTCCCTCTTCTCTCATTCAACAGTGCTCGAAATTTGTCCTTTCTCAACACAGAATATTTTTCCTTAACAAAAATTTTGAGCACTGATGAAGTATCTTGTATTTTCCTTCATTGACCCCTTTTAAACCATGAAGAAGGAGGGAAAATCCACCAAAACGTCGGTTCTTGAGGGTGGGAAAAAAGTGAATGTCCAATAAATCTATTTTATTGAAGATAATTTTTTCATTCTGGATAGCCTTCCATGACTTCTCAGCTAAAATTTCTACCAGTCCGTCTTTCTCCAAAGAGAAGATTTCTTCTAATATATTTCTCACAAAATTTATAAATGATTTCTTTATTAAAAACTAATTTATAAAGAAAAAATAGTTTTTGTAAAAATGACATGTTAAATAAGATTCTTTGATAGGGAAAATCACTGGGATGTTTTAAAATAATTATAGATAATTTATAAATATTTTTAATAAATTTGAGAAGAAATTGCAGATGTGATGCATTGGTGGTTTAGTCGTTTATGGAAACAAAAGTTTAACCATCAAGATTTCATATTTTTAATGAGAAAAATCAGAATTCGTAAGTGGTCTTTTTTTAGATAAACATTGTATATTCCCTCATAGAATATTCAAAGTTTCCAAATTATATTATTATTTTTAAAAATTAACAATTTTATCTTCATATGATTTTTTCGGTAAATAATCTCGATAAAAACATTTTCATATTTATTGTGAATTCGAATACAAATGATCATTATAGAAGAAGCATTATTTTCTGTAAAAAGTAAGTAAAATTTCAAGGTACGTTTCACAAAATAAAAAAAACATATGTTTTGAGTTTTATCTCTATGTATATATTTCGGGTTTTGAGGCCATCATCACAGAAAACCGTTTTCTATGTTAACTCTCTGATGATGGGCTCAAACCCGAAATATATACATAGAGATAAAACTCAAAACATGTGTTTTTTTTATTTTGTGAAACCTACCTTGAAATTTTACTTTATTTTTATTAAAAATGTCATCTAACTTTTTAAAAATTAATGATTTTCTGTCTCTATGTCTGAGTCCCGATACCCATAATAACACTCACGAACAAAAAATCGTATGGTTTTGTTATTTTATTTTCAAATCAAAGAACTGATTAGATTTTGATGAGCTTTGGAACTTCAGAACTTCCTTTTAAAAATGCAAAGAAAAATTGAATTTTCAAATGGAGAACTATTGAACAAATTGAACTAATGAGCTGTAATTTGGGGCACTTTTTATTTTTAACCGACTTCAAAAAAGGAGGAGGTTCTCTATTCGATTGAATTTTTTTTTTTTTTTTTTTTTTTTTTTTTTTTTTTTTTTTGTGCCTATGTTACCTCATATCTCCGCCAATTGTCAACCGATTTTGAAAATTTTTTTTGCATTGGGTCCAGTCTAGCTTCCGATTGGTCCCATTTTTTTTTCGATTTTTTTTCATAGGTATTAGACCTTTTTTATTAGGTTTGTTTAGGTTTGTTTAGACCTAACCTCTTTGTTTATGAACCGATTTCGATGGTTCTTTTTTTATCCGAAAGGGGGTGTCTTAGGGATGGTGTCATATTAATTTGGTCAAGTTCTGATGATATAATCACTATTAATAACATCACTAAAAAGAGAAAAATAAAAATTTTTAAGAAAAAAATAAAAACCGACTTCAAAAAATTAAGTGCAACAAATAAAATACACTAAAAGGTATAAAATAATTATTATCTTATTTAGTTACAACTAAACGACGAAATATTAACACGAAATTACTTTTTGAAGTTGGTGCCAAACATATACCTTTTATGAATCGCACTCGACGGATCTTACTTAGTACGTTTGGAGGGTACGCTCGCTTATAGGTATAGTTTGTTTGGCACCGACTTTAAAAAGTAATTTCGTGTTAATATTTCGTCGTTTAGTTGTAACTAAATAAGATAATAATTATTTTATACCTTTTAGTGTATTTTATTTGTTGCACTTAATTTTTTGAAGTCGGTTTTTATTTTTTTCTTAAAAATTTTTATTAATCAATACCCCTGTATCAAGTTTCAAATTTCTAGATTAAACGTTTTTTACAAAAAATTTTCACTTTTTTGTCCAAATTTCGTATTTTTTTATTGATTCAATGAAATTTTTTTAAAAAATCCGGTTTTTATTTGCTCCGCAATCGTATAATAAGATGAATAGAAAATTTTAATCATATTATCATGTATTAGTTTCAGTGTCAATGCAGGATAGTAAGGAAAGTAAATCGAAACAGAAGAACAATATCCATTTAGGAACTTGTTGTTTGGATCTGATATCAATATTAATGACGAGTAAGTTTAAAATTTCTTTTAATAAAACATTTCTATAAGTGATAAGAAAATTTTAATAGGACCTGACAATAAAGTGTCGACTCTTAATTTAATGTGATGACGTGAGTGAGCTTGATAAATATAATAGATGCTTGTGTAGTAAATGTGAATGTTATCTTAAATCTATTCATCCAAAAAATGTCCATTTATATATATTTATTTTTATGCTTATTTTGTATATATATTTTAATCAAGCTGCAACTGCGTACCGGGCAGGTTGGATTTCATGTTCTCAAAAAGATTAGCTGCTAAAGGACATAACAAAAAATTTCAATAAAAAATCGGTCTCCGTATAATATGAGCTTCTTCCTACTATATGGTATTTTTCACAGCCGTACAAACGTTTCGGTGGTTGTTGAGAACAGTGGCGTAACAATAGGGTGGCATGTCGGGAAAAAAGCCACGAGCCTCCGGCACGAGTAGGCCACGAGCACAGGAGGATCCTAACATTTATTATTAACCGACTTCAAAAAAGGAGGAGGTTCCCTATTCGACTGAATTTTTTTTTTTTTTTGTGTGCCTATGTTACCTCATATCTCCGCCAATTGTCAACCGATTTTGAAAAAAAAAATTGCATTGTGTCCAGTCTAGCTTCCGATTGGTCCCATTTTTTTTCATAGGTATTAGACCTTTTTTATTAGGTTTGTTTAGACCTAACCTCTTTGTTTATGAACCGATTTCGATGGTTCTTTTTTTATCCGAAAGGGAGTGTTTTAGGGATGGTGTCATATTAATTTGGTCAAGTTCTGATGATATGATCAGTATTAATAACCTCACTAAAAAGAGAAAAATAAAAATAATTTTTAAGAAAAAAATAAAAACCGACTTCAAAAATTAAATGCAACAAATAAAATACACTAAAAGGTATAAAATAATTATTATCTTATTTAGTTACAACTAAACGACGAAATATTAACATGAAATTACTTTTTGAAGTTGGTGCCAAACATATACCTTTTATGAATCGCACTCGACGGATCTTACTTAGTACGTTTGGCGTGTACGCTCGCTTATAGGTATAGTTTGTTTGGCACCGACTTCAAAAAGTAATTTCATGTTAATATTTCGTCGTTTAGTTGTAACTAAATAAGATAATAATTATTTTATACCTTTTAGTGTATTTTATTTGTTGCATTTAATTTTTTGAAGTCGGTTTTTATTTTTTTCTTAAAAATTATTTTTACAAAATTCATGTCTCGTTTTTTTTTTTTTTTTGTTTGGTTATATTTATTTATTTATTTGGAGAAAACAACAGTCATAGTTAAAAAAAAATACACAATACAAAACAAACATAATACAGATCAGAAAAAATAAAAAAACTATGACTTATTACACATTTTCTCACTGAGAGATACAGTATAAAACAAAGTTGGAATCTAGGGACAGAGCCCAAAATACAAATTTTAGCATGTTGAATGATTCCTATCCATTTTCAAACTCAATAGAAGGAATCGCATGGAACTGGACAATTACATTTAAATTAAATTAACAAAAAACAAAACAATAACTTAGAACAGAGCCTCTCTCAAACAAACCAAAAGGCTACCCCCCAGTGGCTCACTCTCACCCAACCTAAAATGACTCAAACAGCCAAAAAGTTAAATCAATCAAAGTTCAATTCTATAGTCACCAAAATTAAAATCAAAAAGTAAATAAATTAAATCGTATGAGTCAAAAAGCTAAAAACCAAATAAATTAAATAAATTAAGTCAGTTAAGTTTAAAATTGAATAGTCATAAATAATTAAAAATTAAAAACCAAAAAACCAAAACAAACCCAAAACAACCAAATTACATCAGTATAGTCAAAAATTTTAAATCAAAAAGTGAATAAAATAAAATAAAAAAAATTTGTCAAGGAAATTCTCAGTTTTAATTCCACTTTTATTCGCGAAATAAAAAGTCTTCTTTTATAAGAGAACTTGCTGATTTATTAATCATAAAGAATCATTTTATGTCTTCAAGCTTTCCTGAAGTGTGCAGTGCATTTCTGTTATTTGTAACCATTCCTGTGATTGGGAGCTATCATTTTCAAAATTAAAATTGATAAAAACTTATTTATGAAATTCTACGGGGAAAGGAAGATTACGCAACTTAGCTATTGTATCAATCGAACATTCCATAACCCGAAATTTGAACTTTAATGTTGTCATTTACACTTTTGCTGAACAGAAAGCCCGAAAAAAGGAATTTTCACAATTAAAATTTTGACTAAAAATAAAAATGTTATTTCAATCCAATACGCTCTTTAACAGGGCCGCGTCAAGCCATTCGGCCGTCCGTGTGAATACTATAATTTTGCGCCCTCTTCTAAAATTGTAACTAAAATTTAAGAGATAAAAAAAATTATCACCTCTTACCCTTTCTAGCTAAAAATTAATACATAGGTAGGTACATATAATAAATAATACAATTGCGCATCTGGGCTACTAGGATACCTAGGAAGTAAAATAACATGGGATGGGAGGAGCGAAAACGAAATTAAATCAAGAATTGCCCAAGCAAAAATGGGGTTTAATTCAAAACAAAAACTACTATGCTCCTCCTCAATCAGCTTAGAAAACAGGAAGTTGCTATTGAAGACATATGTATGGAGCATAGCCATGTACGGTTGTGAAACCTGGACAATTAGAAAAGCGGAGAGAAAGAGATTAGAGGCTTTCGAAATGTGGTGCTACAGAAGAATGATGAATATCAAATGGATGGATAAAATTACAAATGAAGAAGTTCTTGGAAGAATCGGAGAAAAAAGAACCTTGTGGAAGAGTCTGAAGAAGAGAAGAGGTCAGATGATGGGGCACACACTGAGACATGGGGGACTGCTTAGGGATATCTTGGAGGGGGAGGTGGGAAAGAAAAGGGGAAGGGGAAGACCCAGATTAAAATATTTCAACCAAATAATTAGAGAGGTCAAACAGCTGGCGGGGGACAGAGTCGAGTGGAGACGGATTGTTGCATCAAACCAGTCTTAGGACTGTAACTCGATGATGATGATGATCTGGGCTTTGGGCATGTGTTCTTGCGGAGAGGGGATGGAGAGAGTGTAGCGGTAACCCACCCTTCACAATACCCTAAATTACAGAATTTTCACAAGGGGGGGGGGGGGCGCTGAAAAATTGTCCGCTCCTTAGGGGGCGGCAGTTTTAAACAGGTTGAGAATTACTCGGTTAGATTCTAGAGAGACAGTCAAGTGTCAGTCTAGCTGTTTTGCCACCCTTTGACTTGGCCGCCCGTGTGTTTTGCCCACATTCGCCATATAGTGGGCTCGGACCTGCTCTTTAAATTAAAATTTACTAGAAAATCAACGAAAAATGGACATAATAATTATAATAGCGTTTGGATATACTTTACGTAGTGATTTTTTTTAAGAAACTACAACGTTGGTTTAACTTCTTTACATTGAGGGATGGCCCCATCCGATGAATTTGCCGAGTCTCAACGTTACTCCATTAGCTGAGAAAATATCTCTATTCACATTAATATGGATTCACGCACTTTTTGCCCTATGTTTATAATTCAGTTCCGATTTAAAACAACTTCATCTTGAATAATTTCTTTGATCCCTTGGCCTATCATAGAAATGTTTCCTCTTTCACTTTTTTAGAGTTCCTTAGAAACGTAAAAGGGAACCCTATTAGTGTCCCACCACTAAATGTGTCCGTTTATCACAGCATTGTAGCTGGTAGACTAAATAAAAAACACAACATTGAATTATATGTATAAGTTTATGTAATATTTTAGTCAAAATCAAAAATCATATTAACATTTAATATATAAAGAAAGTTGTGTGGGGGTCGAAAAATCACAAATAGGCAATGTCCGACAATGAGAATCAAATCAAGTACAGTCGAACCTGCTTTTAACGAGCACGAAGGAATCGCGATGTTTGCTCGTTATAACCCACTGCTCGTAAAAAACGGGTTTGTTTTTAACTTAACATAGTACCAAGTATTTCCAATTTTCTCGTTAAATCCGGGTTCTTGTTAAATCAGGGGTAATATAAGCGGGTCCGACTGTATTTGTAAACCTATAACGTCTCTTTTGGTTGAAATAATCGGGAACATTTAAATTGTCAAATTAAAAGTGACCCAGCTTATTCGTCGATTAACCATCATGACTTCTAAAAAGTGGAGATCTTTTAACATTTAATTCTTTCTCGAAAACTCAAAGCCTTTTAAGACTCATCTTCGACTTAGATTAAGCCTTCGTATATCCCTAAAGTTCTCTCACTCTTACCATAATTTCCTTCTGGTATCATTATTAAATTATCATCTTTGAATAAACAGTCCTAATACATGTTTGATGCAACTACTCGCTTCTACTAGGTACTATACGCCATTTTATCTCTTTTCTTAAAATACCATATCTAATCATTATCTAATCTAGTTTTTGTCCCTTTTGCTTTCTTCAATCTCACCTTCCGGAATATCCCTCAGTATTGCTTCCGTGTTTTAAGGGGTGGGGTGAGGGGGGTGTATTATGTGAACACTTTCCCAGGGTATGCAAGTCAATCATGACTTAAAGTGAATCTTTTTTTAATCTTTATCAATTTTATAAAAATTATACTCGTAATATTAATAAAAAAAACTTCAACTTTTTGACATCACAATAATTATTTATAGAGATGTGATGGAGAGGCAGCTCAAGGATAATGCAAAAAAAACTAATAAAGCAATTTAATGGAATGCCATTTCAAATCTTTTAATTACCAAAGTTTTGGCGGAGGACCATTCCTCTTTCTTCTTTAAAAGGGTCGAAAGTCGCTTGTGACCAAAAGAGACAACATGGGTTGCACTGAAGAAAGAGGAATTAAAAGATTATTAAAAGATTGAAATGATGTTCAAATAAATTACTTTATTTGATTTTTTTTTATTATATTTGGTTTGCCTCTCCATCAAATGTCCATTAAGATTTACTACCCCATCTCCAAGAAAATATTTTTAATGTATTTAAATTTAATCAATTTTGTTTAGAATCAAAAGAACCTAAAAATGAATCACTAATTCTTTATGGAGATGAATTAGAATATGGAGAAGATTTGCCACGTTGGCCGAAATTGCCCAAATTAATGATGTCTATCGATGTTTTAAATGGACCTCTAATTGAATTTTATTTATTAGAAACATCCAATATAATATATTTCACATTAGAATCTATTTATTATCCTCTTTTTTGAAATGATTAATACTCCCAATTTAAACTATAGAGCTGCAACGGATATTCCCTTTAAAAAATGAGGTGCGTTAATATTTTTGTTTTTGAATATTTTTTTGTTTTTTGTTTTTCAAAATGAGCTTAGAAAAAGATTTTATTTGTCCTAGTTTTTGAGATTAATAAAAAATATGTTTGTTTTTTTTTGTTTTTTCAGGAATTGGAAAAATTATACTTTGATAATGGTAAAATAGCACTTGTCGAAGATATGGAATATAAAAAGAAGTGGATTGGGCTTAATCAAAATGACGCTCGATTTGCTTATTCAAGCTATAAGTAATTTAAGTTTTTATTTTCATTCAGCATTTATTATTTGTAACACTAAGCAATGGAAGCTCACTGGGCGACAGGAGTATTAAATTGACTCAAAAATTCTCAATGTTTTTTTGCTTATTCCTGTCTTCTCATAGAAATGTCTGAAACGTGGAGTAAAAATAATAATTTTCATGTATGATTTTTTCAGTCCGTCTGCCTGGGTTTCGATACCTTCGGGAATTTATGGCTGGAATGTTGTATTGTATCTTGTTACCATTGGAATTAAATGGGAATAATCTAAAGAAGTTGTCTCCTTAAAAGTAAATGGAATACCACTACAGATAGAAGTTGGGCAATATGATCAATTTTGTTTAGATTAGATTTTTTACTTGGTACACTCAGCAAGTCAACCTTGCTGGACAGTCTTAAGTATTCAATGCACTCAATAATAATAATAATAAATATATTATTATTTCTGTTTAGAAATGTCTAAAAACGCGGGGAGAAATTAAGCTTGATTTTTTTCTATCTAGATTCTGGATACTTATGATATCTTGAGGATGGGAGGTTATAAAAAGTTTTTTCTAATGTGAAAATTTTTTGAATTTATAAAATAAATAAATGATGAGATTTTGGGCTTTTTTAGCTACAGAATCTCCTGAAAAATTCAAATCAATAATTGCAGAGATTTCGATTGGCTTTAGCTAATAAGCTGAAATTTGGCATATTGTATTAATAAGCTGAAAATTTTTGCTAAGCTTCAAAGTTGTAAATCAACCATTAGTTGGGGAAAAATTGTCGAATTTCAGAAATTTGTGAAGAGTGTACCAAGTCTTGAAAAAGTTCCTCTATAGCCAGTGGCGGCGCCAGTTTTTTCTTTTCGGTTGGGCGACACCCGGCAGAAAAATATGGAAGGTGGACACCAAAAATGTGCATTATTTCGGATAATACAGATTTTTGTATAATTAGATATTATTTTTTAATAGTTTAGGTAATTATTATTATTATATAAGATCTATAATATTGAAAGTGATGTTTTACTTTTTTTTATCAACTGGATCTTTCAATATTTTTTTGATCAAATGCTCAATTTAGCAGGTTGGGCGCTCGCCCAACCGCGCTCAACCCTGGCGAATTTAACATTTTATTTCATAGTAGGTTGTATTTTTCTTAGAAATTCAATTTGAAAAATTAAATTGATAAAATATGTTACCTATATTATAAAATTTGGATTTCAAACAAAATTAATAAGAAAACGTTTTATTAGACTTTTTACCCAAAACTCTTCGCATCGGCTTGGTATTAATGTTGAGGAATTACAAGGGAAATCTGTTCCACGCATTGAATGGAATGCTCTTTCTCGACATATTCTCTACTCAGCTGCTTTAAATGAATTCCGTTTTCTTTTGGATCGTCGAAAAAGTTGGCCATTAGAATTATTGTTTTCCCCTGAAACTCCCATTACTACGAAAGGCAAACAGAAAACTAGAAATAGTACTTTGAATAATGAAATTAATGATTTTCATTATATATGTTTTTTGGATTTAAAAGGACTTCTTCAACCAGGAGGTAAATGATTTTTTTGGCCATTTGTGTATTAATTAATTATTTACTTACACCAATTATTATTTATGAAAGCGGTCGAATCTAATTAATTTTGAGGGACTGATTACGAATGAATGAATCGATATATTATTATATTTAAAAAATGGATATGTGGATTATGTTCCAGCGTAACTATGGAACGGCTGTAGCAATTCAAACCAACATATAGGAGACTACGGAGTCAAGGGGACATAACCTGACCAGCAAGATGCCCCCTCAAGGGTTTTCTCTTATTTCCCCTCTATTGGGTCATTTCCCCTTTATTGTAACAAAAAAAATCAAACAGATACGTCGCTAAAGAAGTTTCCCACCAAAAAATTTTCTAAAATAATTAACTATCTCAAAATGAAATTCAATTTCCGATAATTCAGCCATATTCTATTTAATGAGGACTTCACAATGATATACCTACTATATATGATACACCTCAGAATATTTTTTTCCTTATCACTAAAAATTCGACCTGTCCCAAAATAATCATCCATTTTTTTCGGAGAGTTAAATCAATACATTTATTTTAAGTCTGTACATATTTAGTCTTTTGAGCTACACATTGCTTTGATAGGCGGACAGATGAAGATACCATCTTAGCGAAGCTGATAGGATTTTTTTTAGAGGGTGGAGGGGTAGGTGTTTGTGCACCTGGTTTTGAAGGTTTGAAGATTATAAGTGCTGGGAAAGATGGAGGCCGGAAGAGAGAATATTTTTTTATTGATAGCGTTTTTCTTTAGGAGACGGACTGGTATAAATATGCAATCGGATGTTGATGAAGGCAGTCCACGGTGGTTGTAAAAAATAAGACTATAATGGTGTTATTATTTTACATTTATTCGTTAAACCGACGTTTCGGAGATTTATTCTCCTTCTTCAGGGTAACAAAAAATCAATGAAAGTAGTTCAAATCATAATTACTTTCATTGACTTTTTGTTACCCTGAAGAAGGAGAGAATAAATCTCCGAAACGTCGGTTTAACGAATAAATGTAAAATAATAAAACCATTATAGTCTTATTTTTTACAACCACCTTGGACTGCCTTCATCAACATCCGATTGCATATTTGTTTATGTTTGTACCGAACTCTAAAAAGAAGATACAATTATTTTGAACTTTGTATATTTTATTTAAGCCTTTGCAAAAGTCATTTAATAATGTTTATTAATAATTATTTTAGCTTGATTCAAATTTTTACCAAAAGATTCATTTTTAATTAAGGTTCCTTTCAAAAATAAGAGGGGGATCATATTATAGTGTCGATACAATGTCTGTTCGTCTATCTTGTCTATCAGAAGATTCTAGATGTTAAACTAAATTATATACTAACTTGAAATTTACAAATGATATATGTATTCATTTTTCTCGAAACCAAAAATCATATTTAAATTTGAAAATGATTATTTTGGGAAAGATCTGAATTTGTGTTAATATTTTTTTTTATCTTGGGATGTGAGGTATCCTTATAAAGATCTCTTTAAAACAAATTAGTCCTAATTCTTTTAAATTCAAAATCACTGTCTGAGAGACCTCCAAATTGGCCACATTTAAGTAATTTTTGTACCAGTTGTAGTTCAGAAGTAACTTCAGTTAAAATTCCACAAAATCATTCTTTATCTCCTTAAAATAAGATCGAATTTGATAACTTAAGTATTTTGGAAGATATAATGTAAGAAACCGTCCGTATGCGAGTCGGACTCGCATTTGGTCGGGTTATTTAAGTTTATTTATTTAAAATTTCAAGATTTTTGATTTTATAATACACAATCTTTATTGTTTTTACGTAAATCTTTTTCTTGGTCATATACATGTCAATAAATGAAAAAATATAAAAATAATAATGAATAGGTACACATTTTCGAGAACAAAATTGTTGAGTAGTGTTATTAATTAATATTTTGGATGGAAAAATATCCGAATAAAATTAAAATCTTTTTTAATTATTTCACCAGAGACAAAAACTAGAGTAGCCGCACAATTATTCACTTATTGCCAGGACGAAGTACTCCAGCAGTGTCTTACGGAACAGTCATTATTCAAAAAGGAGGAAGATGACCTTACTGAATGGGAAACGATTCCGAGTAAAACAACGAAATCGAAAAAAAATAACCCCAAAAAAAGTTTGATAATTTCAAAAGGCAGGTATTTTGTCATTATAAATAATAATTAATGCTTCATTCATTTACTATTATTAATATTAATAGAAGACATTATTAGTGGTTAAGTTACTAAAAATCGGGAAAATCGCCTATATTCCATACGACCTACATATAAGTAAAATATATTTTTAAAAAATAAAACAATAATCAAATATAGGATCTGTCTATATGAGTTTTTCTCCGGATATCATATAAATAAAAAAAAATCATTAATAAATAAGTCTTTTTACTTTTTTCTATTTGGATTTTACTATTTAATAACTTAAGGAGTTAGGTGTTGGTTCTATGTGAAACATTTTAATATAATAATAAATCGCATCTTGCTCAAGTTTTATTATTATTTTACGATTTAAATTTAGAAAAAAACTCTTTTTTCCTATTTTTCCAGTAAAACATAATGAAACTCGACTTATAATCGTGGTCAACTTGTAGGTATTTGGGTTTATACAGAAAATTTTTTACATTATGTAAAGAAGAAGGTAGTAATTTGTACATTAAAGGAGCTAGATAGCGATACAGATATATACAATGTTTTTTAATAAATAAATAAATAAATATGGGGACATTTTACTTAATTTTCTCTAAACAATAAGCAAAAGACACGATCTTTGATTTTTTTCACTAAAAATTTTATGTACCATTATACTTTCTTATAATTAATTTTATGACTAATATGATATTAGATAAGTACTATTTCGATTTCTATTAATAAAAATTTATATGAATCATACTTTATTATATCCTATATATAGTATATTGATTCATTTTAATAAAATTCTAATGATCCGCTTTTATTGATAAATGATTAAAATAAAGTAATTTCTTTCATTTAGGAAATCGGCAAGAGGAAAATATAGATAATGATTTGTATAGTCCTTTAGGAGTAAGTGAATATTTAATACGTCCTGTTTTCAATGAAATGAGAAACCCTTGTTTTGTCATCGTGGAAGTTGAATTAACGAAACCAATAATTCCTGCTCGCTCAATGAAAACAATATTAGATATGTATGAATTTCATAAATGCTTTTGTTAAAAATATTCAGAAACTTACCTTTCATTTTAGACAAAAAAATAAATTAGTAATAGTTATTTGACTTCTATTTTTAATAATGTAGCAAATTGGTGAAAATCAAAAATTTAATAATTTCAAAAGTCTCGTTTTGAAAATAATCTCTATACTTTTTTTTACTTTACCATGAGCAGTATTTAGAAGTATTGTAATAGCAGGAAATTTGTTTTTGCTTGTTTTTTCGAATTTCAGATTTGATATCCTTTGGTGGTTGAGTTGTTTATCAAAGAGAGGTTTCGGTTTTACATTTTTAATGATAAAAACTTATCAGAATGAACGACGTTTAGACACCTAGTTCTGGAGTCTTTTTAAAGTGCTGAGGAGAAGTCCATTAAACTACACTTTGTTTAATGTTTTCTGAGAAAAAAGTAAAAAAAGAGACAGTCGAGAAAAACGAGAAGGGACGGATGAATTTGGAATGGTCTCGTAAAATTGAGGGTTTTTTTGCTTTAAAACCATTGGATTAGAGACCCCGTTATTAAATGTAAAAGAGGGTTTTTAGTAGTAAAAGTTATGGGATTGATACTAAGAGAAATAGCGGTATTACAATCTGTTCGGAGGATCCGGGACTTAAGTTTTAGTCCCTAAAAATCGTGGGGATATATAATAGATAAGATTTTTTAGCTTTAAAATCATTGGGATTAGATACCCCGTTATTCACTGTGAAAGAAGGGTTATTAGTAGTAGAAGTTACTGGATTGATACTAGAAGAAATGGCGGTATTATAATCTGTTTGGAGGATCCGGGACTTGAGTTTTGTAAGATTCGCAAAAAGGGAGTCAGGAAAAGGGTTTTAGTCCTTAAAAATCGTGGGGATATATATTAGATAAGAACTTCTTCAATTTTATCCATTTTAAGTAGAAAAGTATATAAATATATTAATAAGTAGTTATAAGGTTTATTGGTAAACAGTGCTAACTGGTGGTCAAAATAAAAACTAACACAATCGGGTTATTTTTATTGTATAAAAAAATTATTAAAAAACAAACTAACAAGATAGATTATTAGTTTGTTGATTACTATCTTATGCAATATTAAGTGCTTTATTTAAATATTCTTCGGCATCTCAATTATGAAAAATTATCCCCGGCATTATTGATAACTGTGCAACTTACCCGTTTGTTTTAGTTATATTTTTGAGATTGCGTAGTGGCAAGAACGACTTACCAATAATAGAACACGTATGGTTAGGGCATATATGTGCAATTGTGCATATTTGGTTGACTTGCTCTAAGGGGCTTATGTGAATGGGAGCACACATTTTGGTAAAAGATTACATATTTTCATTTAACACAATTAAGATTGAAAATTTTATTATGTTAATAATTTAAAGTAAATATAAAATTTTAAATTAATTTTTAAATTGATTAAAATAAATACTATATTTGTTGCGTAGGCTTTTAATTCGATTGCCTAGTGCAAAAGAAGTTCCAAAGGAAGTGGAATGTGCAAAATTAGCTCGAATAAATTTTAAAAAAGCAATACATTCTGCTGCTCATCAAATTAATACCGAGTATTCAAATTATCTAGAAACTTCAAACGAACAAATTGATGTCTGTGAACCAGATGGAAAATTGTGCAAAGAAAAAAGTCCATGCAAAGATTATTTTCAAGGAAAACAATCATGTAGTAAGTAATTTTTATATTTCTTCTTCTTCTTCTTCATCTTCTTTTAGGCTAGGTAGCCTGTTTTCTCCCAAGGAAGAGTTCCGTCCTTCAACTTTCTGCCCAACGTTTCTTCGGTCTTCCTCTGTTTCTCTTGCCGTCAGGACGGTTTCTCGTGACGATTTTCGGCAGCCTGCTTTCGTTCATACGTTCCACATGCGCTGCCCATTCTCTTCTGCGCACCCTGACCCAGTCTACGATGTTCTGAATCCCACATGTTGCTCTAAGGTCTTCGTTTCTCAATTTATCCAACAATGTTTTCCCTTGTATTGCTCTGATGACCCTCATTTCTGCAGTCTGGAGTAGTTGTTGTGTCACTGTTGTGTCCGCTCTCGCTTCAATTCCGTATGTTAAGACAGGTCTCACACACGTCTTGTAGATTTTGGTTTTACTTTCCACGGACATATGTTTATTCTTCCATATGACATTATTAAGGCATCCGGCTATACGCGTCCCTTTTAATATTTGGTGCTTAACTTCTAGATTCAAGTCCCTATTGCTGGATATTTCAACTCCCAGATAATTGAATTTAAGGACTTGCTCAATTTTTATATTTATTAATTAATAATATTAAGTAAATAAACATTTTTATCATCATCATCGTAGGGTAATCTTTCTTAAGGATAATCTATATTCAAACACCTCCCAATTAATCACGTACCCTAATTTCGAAAATTGTTTTTTCTTCACTTTGGGGTGAAATCACAACTAAGCACCGTCCAAAGACAATTATAAATTATATTAAAGTAGAGAATAAAGAAATTATTTTCTTATTCTCTAATTTAACTTAAGACTAATTTGATTCAATTATTCACCTCATTTTTGAGTTTATCATCTAGCCCAGTGCTCCTTAAACTATGGGTCGCGAATCCCATTTTGGGTTGAGTAACTGAATTTTGAGGTCGCCAAACATAGGACAACAATGACAATGAAACAATAAAAAAATGAAAAAATTATAATTCAGTGTTAAAATTAATTCAAAAAAATTAGTCTAGTGAATTCTGGTATTTCTGTTTGAATTTCCAATAATTTGTCAAATGGCTAATTTGTAGGAGTATTAGATATTTATTTATAGAAAGCGACATTCTTAGCATTGGCGATTATAAGATCAAATTGAAAATCCTCAAAGTTTTGGTAGACTCTTTATTTAATAAGAAGCAATCCATCTTATTAAAATATCTAGATTTAGTAGATATATTTATGTAATTTTAATAAATGATAAAATTAAAATTAAAGTTTTTGCCGAGAGTAGCAGAATTTTTATATATTGAAGGAGACAATAAAGAGTGTGTCTTCTGCTGGAATTATAAATTTTATTTATTTATAACGAGACTATAGTTTCGAGGACTTTGCCCTCTTCATCAGTCTATTACAATGGATTCACAGGAATTAATTTATGTATTATTCATAAATTAATTCCTGTGAATCTATTGTAATAGACTGATGAAGAGGGCAAAGCCCTCGAAACTATAGTCTCGTTATAAATAAATAAAATTTATAATTCCAGCAGAAGACACACTCTTTATTGTCTCCTTCAATTGATAAAATTATTATAATAGGTATGTTTACTAAAGATTTGCTTCAAAATAAATTTATTTATGATTTGATGGTTTTTACCATATACCTACCTACCTATAGTTTATAGTTATAATTAGGGTCAAAATGGGTTTGCGAATGAAAAAAGTTTAAGAGGGGCTGATCTACCACACTCAAATTCTACCACTTTTTCTAAGCCTTACATGTCACATTCTTTATTATGTGGGAAAAATATTATAATCTAGGATTCCTTCCTCATTTTCTTTCAAGCCGACGGAGGATTCTTCCCTCCTTCTTCAGGTTCTACAAACCAATATTACAAAATTATTGAATTTATTTGCATGAAATTTTCTCTGGAGAGATACGGACTGGTAGAACTTTTAATTGAATGTAATGGAAGGCAGCCCAGGGGTAGTGAGGAAAGAAAAAATTAACACATATCCAAATAAGGTGTAATTTATTGGATTCCTTCCTCCTAATCGACGTTTCAGAGGATTCTTCCCTCCTTCAGGGTCTACAAACCAATATTACAAAGAGAAAATTTCGTGCAAATAAATTCAATAATTTTGTAATATTGGTTTGTGGACCCTGAAGAAGGAGGGAAGAATCCTCTGAAACGTAGGTTAGGAGGAAGGAATCCAATAAATTACACCTTATTTGGATATGTGTTAATTTTTTCTTTCCTCACTACCCCTAGGATGCCTTCTATTACTTTCAAGTTCTACCAGTCCGTATCTCTCCAGAGAAAATTTCCTGCAAATAAATTATAATCTAGGTCTTTTCTTACATGTTTTTTCCTATCTCATCCTTCAAAATATATCTTAGCAATCCTTCGTTTTCCCATGTGTGCCTTAAAATCTTGTGAGCTTTCCTTTTCCCCTCTTGTCCAAAGTTCTCTTTGGACAAATCCTATCTGAAACATTGATTTGTAATTCTATCTACCAATGTAATCTTCATTTAGTTCATTAAAGTTCATTATTATAAGATATTATTGTTGGTTTTTTTATTTTTTATTATTATTTTTTTTTGTTGTAGAAAATGAAGAAAATTCTAAAATAGAAAATTTAAATGACGAGCGAAAAGATAATTTTGAAGAATTTCTTGAACATTCCAAAAAAACTGGAACTTATACGTTAATCAAATCTTCGTTAGGTTCAGCAATTAGTAGTTTGGTTAAAGATGCATTTATTTTTGATTCACGTTCGAAAGAAGATCCAGATCCAGTTCATAAAAATCATAATCATATCAATCAGGTGAATTTCATTTAGAAATTTTTGTTATTTGTGATGACCAGGTCGAGAAAATGCGGGACTCGGCAACAAGTTTTGGGGTCTAATTTACAAGAATATTTAAAAACTCTTATTACCATTTAAGAAAAGAATGCTTTATTTGCAGATAATGAATAGTCCTAGCAATTATATTGCACGTAATATATTAATTGGTTTTCAGTTGATATTTTTCAAGTACTTACCTACTATATCTAGAATCATGAAATATTCGCATGGTGATTAAAAAAATATTTCTGAAAAGTTGCATCTTCTTTCAAGAATTAAACACTTCTGTTTATTTTTTTGATTCATTATTACTTGAAAATTTTCATTTCCCTTTTTACTTAATAATATTTTGTAACTTATTATTAGATAAAAAATACTTTCAAGGATCAAATTTAAATTCTATTTATTTACAGAATTACATATCGGATATTTATTCGCGGCTTGTGGATGATATGCATGGGATTATTAATACTCTGGTAACAACCCAAGAAACCGAAGTTACGGTTGATTTGGAAGAAAAGGAATATTTTCGATTTATTTATGAAGCTGAACATTTTGATGATTTAAAATCAGCTGAACGTTTTCATTTACAGGTAATATACATGTACCATATCTAAGTGAAAATCTATTTTAATAATATTTTATCTGATATGTGCAGAGAGTAGAGCGAAATAAAATTAACCCTTATGTATGGATAGATTTAGCTGCATTTTGGCTAAGAATCGGCGTCGAAGGAAGACCTGAGGAATGTATTAAAGAAGCTCTTTCTTTGGATATTAGAAATGTTAAAGGGTATTATCAATTTAAATATTAATTAATAGTTATACATAAAATAAATAATTTTATAATAATTAAAATTTAGAATAAATTAAAATTTGGAAATCTTCAAATTGAAGCTTTTAGGGGGTAAACTAAAATGACTTTTGAATCTATTATGTGATTCGTGTTGATTATTCCAAGGCATTACAGTCCTGCAAATAAACGATTTACATAAAATTAAAATACTATCTAATAACCCATATTTAGGATGATTTTCTGATCCCTTTGCTAAAGTAGATTAATTGAAATTTTCTCGTGTATGGATGGCTTTTCAACTACTTCTAAAGTCATAATCAAGTGATATCAGACATCATATTAGCTTTTCAAAATAGATAAGAGATGTATATCATCCTGAATTCAATCAACTCTCGATAATGGATCCGGAAATAGAGGAAAACTCTTGTACGTTAAAATTTCAAAACAATTTTCTATACAGCCCTTGTGTTGTACAGACTGAAAAAAATCTTAAGAAATATTTTTTTAAATTTTAGAATCATATATTTTTGTAGAAATAACTTATCAATAGGAATATCATTTTTTATTATTGAAGATTGGTAATGTACGGACTATTATTAACCCAACGCGGAGAATACAAGGAAGCAAAATTAATGCTGGAAGCAGCTACAATGTTTTCTCCTAAAATGGCTGAAGTGTGGTTTGCTCTACATTTATTCGCACAACATTTTGACGATTTACCTACAGCTGATTGGGCTCTTATCATTGGTAAAATAAAATAAATAAATTTCTTAATAAGTATTACGAAAATTACAAAGAGTCGAGAAATTACTTTATTACTCTCATAGAACTGGAAATATTTATAGGTATAATTAAGATCTATGGATTATTCTCATTAGTGAGTATGTGTAACAGTTTATTGAGGCCAATCCCTTGGGGGTTCATTAGCAAAGGGGGCCCAGAAATTTTTATTTTAATTTTGAGCTTTTTCTGGTGAAATTTTTGGTAAAATTGAACATTTTATTTAATGTATTTTTGGTATATAGTAATTAGATATAAGGTTGGATCACAAACATGGCCAAATAGAAAATTGGTTAAAATTTTCTAGTTTATTCACGACGTTTCTAAATAATAAATCTGAAGCCGCTTTCAAGTGATAATAATAGGATCAAATCAGTCACGGTGATCTGGTAAAATCGATGATGACCACATGTGCATCATATTTTTGAGATGGCTTATATTTTTTCGGAGTAGTGTGACAATAAAAAAACGTCTTGAATAAATTAGAAAATTCAAATATTTTACCATGAGTGGTCGAGGCCGAAAGAATTTTCCAGTTAATCAACTTACTGTCAAAGACTCTCACTCACGGTTACTTCTTATCTATTATTATTATTATTCTAGGGGCCAAAAAATATTTGCTCCAGAGCCACTTAATAGATAAGGCCGGCCCTGAAGATTATTTTTCATTATTATTATCATTCCGTGCATAATTTGTATTAATTTGAAAGTTTATAATGGGAAAATATGGACGAGTTTTTATGTGTGACACTTTTTTATTTATCAGCCAACGTTTCCTCGACTTTTTCAGGGCTTCAAATAGTCATGCCACACATTCGTCTAAATTTCCTTTTTATCTTCGTTACCATTGAAGACCATCAGAAAAAAATATTTGGCACATTCACATAACAATTTTTCCTTCTATTCTTTATATTAATAATTACACGAGACAAAACAGAAATACATAGAATCTTGTTGTTTTTAAAACAATAGAATAATAGAATTTTTCGTTAAATTGAAGGGTTGGTTTTGTCACAAATATGATAAAACAATAATTTTAATAACTATTTGAATTATTTAATTGACAACTATACAGTTTCGGTCCCCACTGGTCGACCATCCTCAGTAGTTCTAAAATTGAAATGAAACATTTGTTTACATTTTTTCTTTTTATAGAGAATTATATAACACAAAATTTTTTTACAATAATTTGAAATCATACATCTCGTTCAAGAACCGGAATTTGTCATTTCACATGAAACATCCATTCTTAAATCTTCAATATAGATACATCACACAATTCATTACAATCACACACATACATATATATAACAACAATTTATAAAAACGTTTATCACTGAACTAGAGACTATTTTGAATTAATGATTATATTAAATATTATTTTCAATTTTTTTTTTTCTAATTATCCCAGGTAACCATAATATCCTAAGAATATTCTAAGGACATTTAAATCTTCTTAGAATATTCTGAGGATATTGTGTGTTACCTGGGATCTCATTGCATAGTCAATTATTATACAATTAAAAAACCCATTATAAATAATCCATTCTAGAAACACATTATAAGTTAATTCATTCTTTATTTTTTATTTTTTATTAATGAAATATCAAAATACACATCTCCCTATTACACTTTTCTTATAAAATCAATACCTGTTTAATCAACATACTAAATCAAATCAACACTCTCACAACAATGATACAATGAGACTGTAGCACTCTGATATGTTTTCCGAATCCATTTTGAAATTTACACAATTATCGATATCCTTCAATATATAAAGAGATTCTTTTATTTTCCTCTTGGTCCAATTTTTCTCATAATCTAGTATCTTTACTCCTTCAAAATCGAAACTATGTTCGTTGTCAATAGCATGAATGGATAACGCGGAGACCAATTTATTTCCATTAATCGATGAAATATGTTCTTTAATTCTTTGTCTCAAATGTCTTGAAGTCTCACCTATATATTTGAGTGTTTTTTTATCTTTTTTACATGTATCACAGACCATCTCATAAATAACCCCCATTTTATCAAGTTTTTCAAGATGAGTCTTATTATTGAATATGTTCATGAGTGGCCTGCCAACACTGTGTACTAATTTTATGTCATTATTATTCAGAATTCTCAAGATTTTCGCAGATAAATCATGAATATATGGGATGGAGCCTTTACTAATTTTATCTTCTTTTTTAATCGCTTCCGTTACTATTTATTTTTGTCGACAGTGGTGACCGAAACTGTATAGTTATCAATTAAATAATTCAAATAGTTATTAAAATTATTGTTTTATTATATTTGTGACAAAACCAACCCTTCAATTTAACGAAAAATTTAAATCAAGTCACTTAAGTTCTGGAAGAAATTTAAAGAATAATAGAATTCTTTTTTTATTGATCTTTACATTTAGAATGGATTTAATATATTTTCTGAAATTTGAGATTTCTAAATGTAAAGTTCATTAAAAAAGAATTCTATTCTATTGTTTTAAAAACAGTGTTGCCTCATTCTATTGTATGTATTTCTGTTTTGTCTAGTGTAATTAGAAGGAAAAATTGTTATGTGAATGTGTATTTTATGTTAAATTTACAAATTATTATTTTTAAAAAATAGATATTTACTTTATTTTACTTTCACTTAAGAATAAACAAAAATATTCGATATTTTTAGCGAGACATAATTTCGACACAATCGAAAGAGAATATTGGCCAACTTTCGGGGGTCAGCCACTTGAATGGTCTTCCACATATTATCATCCTCATGATATTTATTATTCCTGTTTTTTAAGTTTAATGGAATTAAGCTTGTTTGAAGTATGATAAATTGGAATAAAACCAAAATTCATTTTTTTTAATGGTTATATTTTCTAGTTTGCTGAATGTGCGGCAGCAAAATGTCTTTCACATTCTGGAAAAAGTTCCCTTGTATATAATTATATGATGAGTGTTATACATTTAAGTAAAAAACGTTATAAAGCCTCTCTATATCACATTGAACAAATATTACCAGGACGACAACTTGTGCGTAAATCTTATCAAATTATATTTGTTTTTTTCTCTATAAATAGTAATACTTTTTTGATTTTTAGGATCCACCTTTACATTTAATAGCTGGACTATGTTATCGTGCCAGGGGTGAAATAGATTTAATGAAAATTCAATTTGAATATTTAGACCAATTAGAGTGGAATAGGGATAAAGGAATAAGAGATCAAGAAAATATCAGGCATTTAATACACATACATCTTGGATGGTTGTATATGGATGAAAAAGAGTATACGAAAGCAAAATTACAATTTCGGACGGGATCTAGACGAACACCATCACCAAGAATTTTCCTTGCTCTTGGGATAGCAAATTATAAGGTAAGGTATATAGAAGTTAAAAGATTAAAACTTAATAGTAAATGAAATAATCGAAAAAGCGGCCAAGTACGAGTCTGATTCACGCACCTAAGATCCAGAAAGGCGGAAAGACTAGGAGATAACTTTGTAGAATCATACTGGGACGACAAAATTATAATAAAACATGTTTAAAATAGGATTTTAACAAATACCCAAAATGATAGTGTGCACGATTTATTTTTGTCATCTAAATCTAAACTAATTATTTTTAGGAATCAAAATAATTTTCCTCAAAAATACACCAAACAACTTTTATGAATTTTACAGATTTTTAAATCAAACGGATGCAAAGTTAGAGATGGGAAGTCGCTGTTAGAAGACTTCTTATGCTTTAAAAAGTCCCTAAATCAGTGGCGTACCTAGGGTGCGGTCCGAACCGGGCGGTACATATTTTGGGGCAGCATTTTTTATATTTAGTTAGACATAGTTGTAAAAAACAACTTGTTCACTTCATAGGTTTACTATTCGATTTCCACTAATTATGAATTAATGTATGATTTCGAATATTTTTCCTCGTCAAGTCAATGTAGGGTAGAAAATATTATCTCAAATAAATGACTTTATTGACATTTATAAAGAACAGTTCCATATCGAAAGAAAAAGGATCCAGGTTTTTATGGCTGTACCCGTACTACAAGAAGAGGCAAAACATTTGAAAAACGGGCATGAAGGCCGTCTTGATCTATTATACTAAAATGTATTCAACAGTATAGATTGGAAAATTCTGTACCCAATATTGTAATTTTGTTAAGAATTTTTTTAACAATTGCTATGAGTGTCGCTAGTTGCGAAAGGAGCTTTTTCATATTGAAGTTGATAAAAAATTATCCTCGTTCCACCATGAGTGATTTAAGACTACAAAATCTTGCAATATTGTCCATAGAACAAGAAATTACAAATATAAATTTTGAGAGCATTAAGTATACACGATTTTTCTACTATGAAAGTTAGAATAGTAAATATATAAATATGTTTACATACACATAATATGTGTACAATTTGTTTCTTTAACCAAAAGAAATGAAATTATTTATTTATAAATATAAAATAAAAAAAAAATATTTAATGGTAATTTTTTTTTTTGTAATGTTTCGTCTCATAGGTGGGGAAGTTTCTTGAGGCCTTTAGAAAAGTATCTTGTATAGGATTGGAATAATTTTTGGAGACTGACTGATAAGTAGTAGTATCTTGTATTTTTATAAAAGTTGCATTTAAAGTTAAATCAACTTATGCGGCCTCCTTTTTACTGCCTAATTTAATATGGCATCCAATGGTAAAAACATTCCCCACCTAAAGTTTGTGGCAACTACAATTATTTATTTATGTTTATTAATTTATAAAAACCACTATTTGATTGACTTAGAAAGGGCGGCAAAAGTTCTAGGTAAGGCACTTCTCTAAATTATATTATTTAAACAATTTCATAAATCTTGTCGCTTGTAAATTGTTAATAGAGGCCAGATCTAGTGACAATGTAACTAACTGGGTAGGGTAAATAGTAAGAAAAATAGTTTTACATAATTCCAATTGGACGGTGTGAGTCATGGTTTATCAAGAGGGAACAAGCTTTTACATGTACTCATCTAAAGTTTGTTTTTAAAATAAAGATCTGAGTACGAGATATAAGCGGCTGGAATTAATCAATCGTGCCTAATAAAATATAAATAAAATAAAAGTAAACAATAAATGCATAAAGCCTGATACACCTTTTAAAATGTTCAACATAAACTAAGTAGTATTTGATATTTTAGAAATTCTTTATAGCTGTAGTTGTATTAATTTATGAAGGGGTTTAAATAAGAGACGTGCAGCTTTTCTTTCTTTCTTTTTTATTTATGAACTCCCGCTAACGTTTCGGCTATTGGTTGTAGCCATCTTCAGACCTAAACAATGACAAACAATGTTAACAATATTAATCGGCCCTGTCCGAGTACATCAATCAATTATAATTTTGTTTTTCTACTCACCGGGAATTTGTCAATATTTAATTTAATATAAAACAATTTTTTTGGATACACCACTCATCAGATAAAACTATATACAAGAAATATTCATAGGATTTATACAAAACCATATACAGGGTGTTAGCCAAAATGCCAAAAGATGTAATACTTTTAAGACTATTATTGTCTTTTTTCGTTTAAGATGAAATGCAAGGTGCGAGAGTTTTTAGTTACAATTAAATATAAGATAATTATCATTCATTAATTGGTTCATTAGATAAATTACACATAGATATACAGATATATATACATAGACATAATATTTATTTAATTATCCATTAATCAAGTTCATCAAATTAATCTTCAATTAGTATGTTACGATATGTTACGGGAAAATAAATAAAAGTTGCACGTCTCTTACTTTAACCCCTTCATAAATCAGTATTTAATAGTTCAATTTGGCCTTTCGTTCAATCTTAAGGAGGACTTATTGAAAATTACATATTACCTTAATGATGAGCTTAAATTAAAAAAAAACTTTAAAATATAAAATTATATAAATATGATTTTTAATATATATTATAATTTTTTAGTTAGGTTTATTTCGTAAATCGGAAAAAGCTTTAATAACAGCTAATTACCTAGATAATTATAATCCTGAAATATGGGGTTATCTAGCTATTCTGAATATTCTCAAGTCATGTCAGCCAGCTTTTGAGCAATGCTATCGTCAAATGTTAAAAGTAAGTAAATTCAATGAAAACAGAAAAAAAATATTCGAATTAAATTGTCAAATTTTCTAATTTTTGCATATCGTCGCCTTAGAGTGTAAACCCACTAACTCACAACAAGGAAATTTTACAAGGCATAGAAAAAAACCAACAACTTTTAATATTGTTGTTATGAAAAGAAACTATTTTTCACATTTTTTTTCTACAACTTACGATCGTAATTTAAAGTACCAGTTTTACTTGCACCATGCTGCATCTCTTTTTCTTTGCACGATGCTGCATCTCTTTTTCTTTGAACGATGCTGCATCTCTTTTTCTTTGAACGATGCTGCATCTCTTTTTCTTTGAACACTGCTGCATCTTTTTCTTTACACAATGCTGCATCTCTTTTTCTTTGAACGATGCTGCATCTCTTTTTCTTTGAACGATGCTGCATCTCTTTTTCTTTGCACGATGCTGCATCTCTTTTTCTTTGAACACTGCTGCATCTTTTTCTTTGCACAATGCTGCATCTCTTTTTCTCTTTTTCTTTGAACGATGCTCCATCTCTTTTTCTTTGCACGATGCTGCATCACTTTTTCTTTGCACGATGCTGCATCTCTTTTTCTTTGCACGATGCTGCATCTCTTTTTCTTTGCACGATGCTGCATCTCTTTTTCTTTGCACGATGCTGCATCATTTTTTTGCACGATGCTGCATCTCTTTTTCTTTGCACGATGCTGCATCTCTTTTTCTTTGCACGATGCTGCACTCTATTTCTTTGCACGATGCTGCATCTCTTTTCTTTGCACGATGCTGCATCTCTTTTTCTTTGAACGATGCTGCATCTCTTTTTCTTTGAACACTGCTGCATCTTTTTCTTTACACAATGCTGCATCTCTTTTTCTTTGAACGATGCTGCATCTCTTTTTCTTTGAACGATGCTGCATCTCTTTTTCTTTGCACGATGCTGCATCTCTTTTTCTTTGAACACTGCTGCATCTTTTTCTTTGCACAATGCTGCATCTCTTTTTCTCTTTTTCTTTGAACGATGCTCCATCTCTTTTTCCTTGCACGATGCTGCATCTCTTTTTCTTTGCACGTGCTGCATCTCTTTTTCTTTGCACGATGCTGCATCTCTTTTTCTTTTGAACGGTATTAATATGTCATATATGATAAAAAATGGAGGTAGCAGCTTTACTACTCTAAACCGACAATATATTTTAAATGTAAAAATTGATATAAATACCATTTATAGAATGGTTTAAAAAATGAAGAATTAAAAGAAGAAATTGAAACTTTAATATCATGGTGTAAATTTTCTGATCCTGAAATAATAGGACCTCAAATACCATGTATATGCCTAAGTTCAGAAAACAATGAAAATATGAAAATTAAGAAAGAAATGGATGAAGAAATACAAGAATTATATAATAATTGTTTCTCAGTAAAAGAATAAAAATATTTTTGTATTCATAATTTATTTTTTTAATTAATAACGATTTTAAAATTACACTTCATCTAAAAATAGGGAAAATGAATTCTTATAAGACTATACAAGATGAAATGAAATATATAAAATACTGTTTTATTTTAAATTAAGTTTAAGTGAGTAAAAGGCAATAATAACCACTTTATATAATATCAACAAATACGAAGGCGTGGTGGGTTAAAAAAAAAATTAAGGAATCTATGAACCACTATATTACATACCAATTAATATACATATATAGTGAAGGCTTATTAAAAATACAATTTAATCCCTTTTTCTACTTCATATATATATATTCATAAGAGAATAATTTACTTGTTCTGCAATGCTAAGGGATCCAAGCCTGGTCGTTCTTTATTAGCTATTCCTGAAAGTAATTTTTTAATTTCTGCAATCGCTTTGCCAGGATTCAATCCCTAAAAAAAAGGAACTTGTTAAATCTACCAATCCATAAGAGATTATTATTATAAGAAAAATTTTTAAAGTGAATTTTCTTGATCAATGAATTACAACAATTTGATCAATTTTACATCAATTTTAAAATAACATAAAAACATTTTTTTAAGGTATTACCTCAAATTTTGAAATAAATTATTAAGAGTTTTTATTATATACAGTGTGTCTATTTGAAAACTTCCCACACCTAGTACCGCTAAACTGGCAAATTATTTCAAAAATTGCTGAGACACATCAAATTTGTATTTGAGGGGGAAGAATTTTGACGTATAAATTAGATTGCTCCCTTAACCCCCTGCCCCCCAGAGCCACCCCCCAAAAAAAATCTTAAATGGGAAAGGGGGTCGAGTGAGACATCATTTTGAAGGGCATTTTATTCTTTACATTTTGGTATCCCATTTTTTAAATTTGAGTGCTGCGTTGCCAAGTTAGGCGTTTGAATATTGCAAAATTGAATTTTTGTAATTCTTTGTGTGATACATTATACTTATAAATTCTGATTAAAACAGGCTTTGAGGGTGGTACGTTGTTTTAATAAATCAATTTTTTCAGATAAAGTAGCATCATACCTACTAGATTAACGTAAACCACAAACAAATTAGAATGCGTTTTTATTCTTGTACATTTATTTTGCAAATAATTAACAAAACAAAATTGAAAACAACAAAGTCAGTTTACTTTTTTTGTTTATTTAGTTTTGGAGTTTTCATTTTTGTTTTGTTAATCATTTGCAAAATAAATGTACAAGATTAAAAACGCGTTCTAATTTGTTTGTGGTTTACGTTAATCTAGTAGGTATGATGCTACTTTATCTGTAAAAATTGATTTATTAAAACAACGTACCACCCTCAAAGCCTGTTTTAATCAGAATTTATAAGTTTAATGTATCACACAAAGAATTACAAAAATTCAATTTTGCAATATTCAAAGACGCCTAACTTGGCAACGCAGCACTCAAATTTAAAAAATGGGATACCAAAATGTAAAGAATAAAAAGCCCTTCAAAATGATGTCTCACTCGACCCCCTTTCCCATTTAAGATTTTTTTTGGGGGGTGGCTCTGGGGGGTGAAGGGGGCGATCTGATTTATACGTCAAAATTGTTCCCCCTCGAACACAAATTTGACGTGTCTCAGCGATTTTTGAAATAATTTGCCAGTTTAGCGATACTAGGGGTGGAAAGTTTTCAAATTGACACACTGTATAATGAATACAATTGTTTAAAAACATTCATAAAACAAAAATTATAATTCAACGTTTCGGAAGAAATTTTCCCATTTTTTTAATTTTTTATAGAAAATGGAATATTTCTCCTGAAATGCTTGACTTATTAATAAAGGTTTTATGAATGATTTTAAAAAACTTTATAAATTATAAGCATCACATTGTCAGAAATCTTTTGTAATTAATAATTTTAAAATATGAGATGCTTGAGTTAGCTTACCTTAGGACAAGTTCGGGTACAGTTCATAATAGTGTGACATTTGAAAACTGAATAAGGATCTCTTAACTTGTCAAGTCGGTCAGCAGTTTGGTCATCTCGAGAATCAATAATCCATCGATAAGCCTTTAAAAATATAGATACTTAAATGACTTAATATACAAATATATTTATATATACATGCATATAGAGGAAATTGTTTAACGGGAAAACGCTTAACATGAAAAATCGGTTAACACAAAATAATATTGCGGTCCCAACAAAATACCTGGTATTTTCATACATTTTTTTTCTTTTAACACGAAATGATTTATTTCCAAAAATTCAATAAATTTTTATTTGTTTTTATAAAAAATTTTTTTAAATTACATACATATATTAAAAAGTTTATAAGTTTTTATTCATTTTATTGTTTTTTATTAAGGATGTTCTTTCGCGACACAACTAGTTTTAGCCTCGTAACCACTCTATACATATGAACGGAACTAAAATTTTAGGTTATGATTTTTTAACGTGACTGTACCACTCACACTACGAAATCTCTATATGGATACACAGATACTTGCAGGATCGTTTCCAAGCCATTGATATTTTTTCGGCTCCACTAAAATGAGTCGCCCAAATATGTTTGTTTTTTATCAAAACTAAGAGGTAAATAATTTCAATTTTTTTTTTTAAGTTACTCCGAATATATTATTCTAACAAATATTGGTTTTTCATCAAAATGGTGAAAGTCCTTCAATGAAAAAAAATAAAATAATGGTAATTTCCCCACCTTTTCCCAATCTACCATATGTAAAAAATGTCATTTTTAATTGGAATTATTTAATGTTTGATGTGGTAAATGGTCTTTAAATTTTAACAGTGTGTGTATTATGCTTTTAATGACTCATATTCCAAGTTTCAAAGACATCTTGAATTTTTGCATTTGTGAAAGAACTACCTTAAATGCATACATATGTATGTACAAAATATATAATAGATAATTTCAAATGTAGTGTATCTAATATGATGTACTCTAATAAATGTAATTTTGGTGAGTATACATATTTTTTTTCTTTTTGTATGCAATGCAATAGTTTAACACGAAGAAATATTTCGGTCCCCTCTGTTTCGTGTTAAGCAATTTTCACTGTATATCAAATTTAAACCAGATGATAAATTACCTGCATCAAGACTGCGGGTCCAAGATATTTTTCACCATGCCACCAATAGGAAGGACAAGAAGTACTGCAGCAAGCGCAGAGTATGCACTCATATAACCCATCCTAAAAATGATAGCTAATAAATTTATTTTTTCACAATAATAATATTCTTATATGGTCCAGTCATTGAAGCAATTGGTTGCTAAGTCAGAAAGAGATATTTGCGAAAAATTGATTTTCGTTAACTATATGACCTGCTATAACTTATTCAGGTCTCATGTTATCGTATTCTTTTAACAGTTCGTTTATAACGAATAAATGAAGATGTATATAAAAATCCAGCTTCCAGGAACAGAGTCTGCACATTGACTGCTTTATCGCTTAAATGACTGGACTAGAAAGTAATGGGATGGCATAACTTTAAGAATAAATGATCGGTGCACGTGCAAAAGTCCAAAATACAAAAAAATCAACAACATATGAATATAATCTATTTTAAAATTTAATTATATCTAATCGATTAATAAAATATCAAATGTTTTTCGAAAATGAGTTCCTTTGTCAGTGAAAATTTTTAAAGAAAGAAAATCTTGAAAGCTGAATTTAAAAGAGATTAAATGCCCGTTTTAAAGATCTTATTAGATATTTTTTTGATTTAATAAAAAAGGGCTTTTATCCCCTCAGAAATTGAACTCAAGAGTCAAATGGCAATCTGGGCAATTGGCTATAGTTTGAGACGAAGGAAGCTCTCTTGTCATATAGAAGTATCTAAGAAATTGCAGCTAAAGTGCATCTTCATTGTAAAATTTCTTCTAAATTAAAAATAACTTGACAAAAAAATCGAGCCACCTACTCTCTTTTTCTAAAACTTGACTTAATTCAGGTGCTAGGCATCGGATTGGAATAAAAAAGGTGTCAAAAGTTAGGGAATTTTTTAGAGTTTAATAAGAAATAAATTGTTACATTTTGTACACACATTTTTTGATATATGGAAAAAAAATAACATAAGCAAATTTTGTAATTTTAAGATATTGAAAATAAAGTGTACCTAATGTTTAATTCTAAATTTCTGTATTAAATTAAATTAAATTTATTGAGAAAAATAAAAATAAAATGTAAGATAAATTTGAAAAATAATGAAATTATTCTTTATCTTAAAATTATAAAGTTTGCTTATGTTCGTATTTTTTTCCAGATATCAAAAAATGTGTGTAAAAAATATAACAATTTATTTTTTATTACCTAAACTGTATTAAATTCCCTAAACTATGACAGCTTTTTTATTCCAATCCGATGCCTAGAACCTGAAATAAGTCAAGTTTTAGAAAAAGAGAATATATGTGGCTCGATTTTTCTGTCCTCAAGTAGATATGTGATTCATTCTCGAGGGGAATTAGAGAATAAAAGATGCATAGCACTTCAAAAGGAATTTATTAGCTTGGCTTATATGAGCTCCCTTCATCTCAAAGTAGCCATTAGTGTTTTTTATCGAAGTATGTAAGTTATTATATGAAAGTTAATTCCGGTTTTTCGAATATATAGTCTAGTAAATAGGATTCATCCGTATGGAAAAAGACTTTAAAATTTAAAAATGAAAATCTCCATAGGATATTTTCTACTTTGAATGAGCTCTACAATAATAGGCCCATCCTATGAATAATAAATAAAAATTTATAATAGAAATTTAAATTGAAAGTTTCTTTTTGCTGAGAATAGCAGAATTTTTATAAATTAAAGGATACAATCAATAAAAGAGTGTGACTTTCATTCATCAATTCCTGTGAATCAATTTTAATAGACTGATGAAGAGGGCAAGCCTTCGAAACTATAGTCTCGTTATAAATAAATTAAAAAATTTATTTTTCCAGCAGAAGACACACTCTTATATTGTGTCCTTAAAAAAAAATTATCGATCGAAGCGATACAGCAATCCCTCGTTTAACAGGGTTTCGATTAAAACGAAATCGAGTTAACACGTTTAATTAATTTAAACGTTATTTTTATTTAACAAGTGTAAAATTCGATTTAACACTCTTTCATAAAATATCTACGGCAATGTTGTAGTTAATGGTCCTCGGTGTTATCGCAATATTCAAAGAAAATTATTTCAAGTTAACTTTTGAGTAATACCAGTGATAAGACTATTCCATTCCAATGGGTGAATTTTTGAAGAAAGCATTAAAGATAATATTCAAAATAGTATTAATGAAGCTTCGCATTGGGGAGAATTAAGTGATGATGATTTAATTAATAGTGATGAACAGAGAGCATAGCAATGTGATGATGAGAGGAAAAACACGCAGAAAGAATTCACCTCAACAATTACAAAAAATGGTTCACATTGGCGATGAATTAAAGCACTAGATTAACGACTTTGAAGATCATGCAAGCTTTATTGATAAGGCATTCAGCTGCAACAGGGAGTAATATGAAGAGAAAAGAGAGTGGAAACTAAATTAGTAAAATATTTTCAGGAAGAAAGTTGGATGAATTATAATATTTTATAAACTATTTCCTTATTTTCTTTTCAATCTTACATCATTCAAAGAAGCAAGAAAAATCTTCTCAATTTTTAAATAAACTGATGTGGCCATCCACATGAGTTTATCATAAGCCTGGCCTCTCTCTTATATTTAATACACTACGGTGCAAAAAAATCGAGTCATCAATATAAACTTTATTAAATAGTAAATTATTTTTAATTTTTTTACAGGTAACCATACTTACATTTACTGAAAAACGGCTTATTCCAAATGTACTCGCCACTTGTCGTTGACTTAGCCCTTGATTAATTAGCTTGGACTTCAGAAATATCCATTTTGTATATTTTATCTTTCTATCAATGATGCTTAATTCAAAATGATTCATTTTTTTGATATTTCAAATGAAATTTGATCTTTTATTAAAACTTTATTTAAATTTAAAATGATATTGAGAAAGTAGGATAATTTGTAATTGTATCTTTTAATATAATTTTACTTATTTTTACTATGAAATTCAAAAATTATCACCCATATTTAATGAATATGTTAGTTTAAGAGTTAATAGAACAAATTATATGGTTATTTGTAGCAATTTTAAAAATAATTTCTTATTTTTAATTTAATTTATTGATGGCTGGATTTTTTTTGCACCGTAGGGTATTTAATAAAATAATTTATAATCATTTAGGGGGAAGGAGGGTCAAAAAATGAAAATCTAGGCACTTGTACCAAACTCAAACAAATTTTGTATACAAACTCAGTGGGCTCCCAGAAGACTAAAATGCAAAAACAAACCGGCCAAAGTGGGGGGGGGGGTCAAAAAAATGAAAATCCACACAAATTTGGTAACGCACGCACTAACGTGTGTACTAACTAACGTACTAACAGACATTTTGACAAAACATTTATTATCTCGAAAAATATAATTTTTTCGATGTTCACTTATAAGGGGTTTTTTGTAGACCAAAACGCCATAGTTTGAGTGAGTTTAATAGCCCATGTCTAAAACCCAACAACCCAAAACTCTTGTTCATAACCACTTATACCCCTAAACCAGTCCTTCTGACAATTAAGAAAAAAAAATTTGAAATCTAAAATTTAATTGGTGGGGGCCAATTAAAGTCCTTAAAATTCAGATCACGTTAAAAATTTATTATTTATTATTTTACCCAGTAGCTTATATTCCAAGTCTTGACCATGGCGGTTTCCTTCCTATTTATTTATTTATTTTTTTATTCCTTGACCACGGCAACTTCCTGTCTACTTATTTATTTATCTGTTTTTTAAATTATTTAACAACAATTTCTTCAAACCCAGTGACATATTCTAACTATTTATTGTTTGTTTTATTTATTCTTCCCAGTGTATTTATTTTTATTGTTTGGACGACATGCGGTATTCCCTTTTTTTTATTATTATTATTATTTTATTCTTAGCCGCAGCATACTAAGGTTTCACACCGTTCTGCTTTGGCCGTACCCTGAGCCACTCAACCGGATCCTGAGTGGGAGGATCGGAGGGTTATAAGGGGAGATGTGGAGGCCCTTAAAATTAATCACAAAAATCCATGTTTTTCCTGTATTTCGATTCTAAATAATAAAAGATTCACAACCCAGGTTATAAACTACAATGTCCCTCTACACCTTTCACACACTGTTCTTGTGCCAAATCAAAATTGTTTTTGCCCTACCAACGCATGCGTTATAATCCAAGGGTTTGGGGGAACCCATTTATTTATAATGTTACATTGAATCGAGATATTTCGAAAAAACGAAGCAAAAAAACCACTTTTTTCATGGACGATTACAATACTTGACCATACCCTGTATGTTAAAGTAATAAGCTGACGTGTTGGTAAATGGCCAAGATTTTCATTTTATGACCCTCCGCCCCCCATTTCGAGCGGTTAGTTTTTGCATTTTTAGACTTCTGGGGGTCCACTGATTATGTATACAAAATTTGGTTTAGTTTGGTAAATGGCCAAGATTTTCATTTTTTGACCCTCCGCCCCTCCCCCCCCCCATTTCGGACGGTTAGTTTTTGCATTTTTAGAG
The DNA here is from genome assembly GCA_024734495.1 of Forficula auricularia. Taxonomy (NCBI): domain Eukaryota; kingdom Metazoa; phylum Arthropoda; class Insecta; order Dermaptera; family Forficulidae; genus Forficula; species Forficula auricularia. The sequence goes on from JALMQS010000084.1 coordinate 4,053,620, forward strand.
TTCTGGGGGTCCACTGATTACTGATTATGTATACAAAATTTGGTTGAGTTTGCTCAAACGACCTAGATTTTTAATTTTTAACCCCCCCTCGAACCCCCTTAATTTTGGGTCGATATGCACCAAAATCTAATCAGCTCTTAATCTCAATGGACCAAAACTACGTGTGAAATTTGGTTTCGATATTCACACTAGTTTTTGAGCTAGCTCGTCCACAAATTTAGTAACGCACAGACTAACTAACTAACAGACATTTTGACAAAACAATTATTATCTCGAAAAATATAATTTTTTCGATGTTCACTTATTAGAGCTTTTTTGTAGACCTAAATGCCATGGTTTCGCTCATTTTTTTTAATCAAAATAGTTTCAGCCGTTTTTTAGATATTTTGAAAAAAAGAAGGAAAAAAAACACTTTTTTTTTTCATGCACGATTACAATACTTGACCATACCCTGTATGGTAAAGTAAAAATGTATTACTTAAACATGTATTAATAATAATAATATATTTTTTAAAAATTGAGAGGATTTTTCTTTCTTTTTTGAATGATGTAAGAAAAGAAGAATAAGGAAATTGTATATGAATAATTTGAACAATCAAGAATATTCTAAGTTTTGATTTTCTTTTCGATTAAAACGATTTTGCTTTACACGGCAATTTATTGGGATTAATTGATCGTGTTTAATGAGGGATTCCTGTATATTACATACTAATTTTTTTCGGTCATCAACACTTTGGAGGAGTTGAGCTTTGCCAATATTTTCATCTTTTCTTTGAAGCCATGGCTGAATCGATCGATATTGTTCATAAAAGTTGGTCATATCAGGAATTAGATCTTTTACAACATACATATGAGGCAATGGATAAATCTTGCTTGTTTTAGAAAGATCTGTATCAATTTTGCTAAAAAAGAAAATTCTTAATAAATGAATATTCACAAAAGAAATAATGTGACATTAACTCTAAGAGATTTGAAATATTTACCAGATACAGGCCAACGTATTGGTTCCATGAATATTCATAGCACAAGAGCCGCAAATTCCTTCTCGACAGGATCGGCGAAAAGTTAATGTAGGATCAACTTCATTCTTAATTTTAATTAGCGCATCAAGAATCATCGGTCCACAACTTCAAAAATAAATAATTTATTAATATATATTTTAAAATTCTTCCAGAACTTAAGTGACTTAATTTTTAAATTATTTTTAAATTGAAAGGTTTTTTTATTCACAAACTAATATATTATAAAATAAAATAAATAATAATAATTAAATAAAATTATTGTCTTTTATTAGTATTTATTATTTTTGGAGTTTGTTCCAAGGGCAAGAGTTTACATTTTTCACCCCCCCCCCCCCGTTTTGGGGGGTTTTTGGGGGGGGTTTTTTTTAACAAAAGTTTATAAAATAAAATAAATAATAATAATTAAATAAAATTATTGTCTTTTATTAGTTAAAAAAAACTTTCAATTTAAAAATAACATATATTTTAAATAATAAATATACAAATATCATTGCATAGAATATTTTGTTTTTTTCATTAAGTTATCCTCACTAGTAAATCACCAAAAATATCAATGGTAATCTTATTTTTATTTAGTTTATTCACTAATTTCTTAATTTATGTATCGTATATAGATATTTGATATTATATAATAGTATTTTTCGAATTTTAATTCCACTTCTCTTTCATAGACAAAAGATCATAATAATTTGATACAAAAATTTAAACTAGTAAATTTTTAAATCTTTTCAAAATAAAAATTAAAATAGAAAGAATTTAATTTTTAGGACAAATTCTAAGATTTTAGTAGAAATATTATTAAATTGTGATATCAGAGGGAGTCGAACCTGATGTTAGTTCTCAGGTTCGACTCCTGAGGGGATGACTCCCCTCTGATATCACAATTTAATAATATTTCTACTAAAATCTTAGAATTTGTCCTAAAAATTAAATTCTTTCTCTTTTAATAAATATTGGTTAGTTTTAACCTGAAGTGATTTTTTGAAAAACATTCTAATTTTTTTCAAAAAAAAAGATGCTCAAATCTTTAGTTTTATAGAAAAATTAATATTAATTCAAAATAGAAGTCTTTTAATTATTAGTATTATCCTGTTCAGGTGTATCCCGAGCTCTTAAGCTATCCCTTCTTTGCAATTTGTCCATTCCATTTTCATCGAAAAAATAATTAATACTGACTAGAAACATGTCTTTTAAGTAAAATTTTGTGGGACGAAGATTGATTAACAGATATTTTTGTTTTTCTTTCCCTTGGGTCACGATTAGAGGAGGTGAATAAAGGTGAATCAGAATCCCAAAAACATAAGTGTCTTCAATTTCATCAGGTTCACTTCCGGATAACTTAATGAAAAAACAAAATATTCTATCCAATTATATTCTTAAATATGTAATAAATTTAAAATTTAAGATATAAATCTTATCTTATCATATTAAACGAGCAATTCTTGTATATATATATAATCGGTTTCTCAAAAACGGCATAAACGATTTTTTTAAAAATTGGTGTACTTATTAAGTATCATGTTATTAGTCGTGTATAGATTTGAATCCGATTGAAATAAAGGAAGGGGGTGTAAATTAGGAGTGTCGCAAAATAAATATTTTAATCATTCATATATCGTCTTCGGTAAGCCGCAGAGCTTTGAAATTTGAAACTTAAGCTATTTATTTAGAGGCAGAAAGTTACCGAGCATCGCTCGGTGTTTCAGGCATTATATACAAATATCTACAAGTATTTCAATTTCAAACAAGAGGTGTCACAATGAAATTTGAGAATCAGCTTAATCTTGTCACGATTATAAACAATTCAACCATCAAACCTTCAAGAAATTCAAGATAATATAACGCACTCTTACGATAAGACTACGACTGCCACAAGTGCAAATTTGATAGTTTTGAAATAAGGTCAATTCTTTAAAGGAAATTTCCCGTTTTCTAGATTGATAAGAATATCATTTCTGTACAACTAATAGTTTTGTTATTATAAATAAAACAATACATATATCATTTATGAATTACTATGAGATAACAAGTCATTACAGACACATCTTAAGTTTTGGTACTTTTTCAATAAATTATTTTATTTTAACGAAAATAGCTAAAGGGTCAGTTTCATATGAAACACGCGGTTTTCAAACGCTCAGCACCCCTTCGCTGTCAAATTGGATAAAAGTCGAACAAGCGCTTTCGCCAACTCTTTTATCCCTATGACCTCCAGAGACTGGAACTCGCTCCCTGCCATCATCTTTCCCGCGACTTATAACCTTCAGCTATTTAAGACCCGTATCCACAGATACCTTCGACCCCCGCCCAGCCCATAAAATTCTTTCTTCTTCTTTTCACGATGGAGGGGCCAACCCAGGCCTTTAGGGGTTGCACCTTTTTGGTGTAACTCCTTCTCTCATCATTTTCATAAAAAAAAAAACATTATACAACTGAGATCAACAGACATGCTTCAACAACTGCTGCTAAAGTACGGTGCCTGCCTCAAGAGAGAAATCAGGCAACCCAATTAAGTGAAGATGGCCAAATAAATTCAGGGTGTTTTATTGAACCGAGCGCATCCAACTTTGGTTGATACCGCCTCCTACATATAATATAGTTTCACCACAGCCACGAACTCTAACAACATTCATTCTATTTTAATTTGCAGGCGTAAGTTGATAATAAAGCGTTCATCAGTGCAAGTCGGCTTGAAAATTGACAGCGTATTAATATTTTATTTAAAAAACTTAGAGATCATTTAGTCGTCTTAATAATTTTAAACTCGCCTAGGCCATAAAACAGGCAGGCCTAAACTCAAGAAGACGTTTTACATTTAAAATTATTACAATGCCTCGAGTCAATCTTAAAGAACAATCACAATTGATTGTTTTTAATTTGCTCATTTATATACAATTTATTATTCCCACTCTCATTAAGACCAATAAACTTATGTTTATTTATTGAATCTATACAATTAAAATTGATTAATTTTATCCAGCCGACAAGGGTAAAGTGTGGATATTTATAATATATCAAGCTTTGAATTAATTGAATTATTGATTGTCGACTTTGAAAAAGAAAACTCGAGTGAAAGGAAGGTGAGAGAGCCAGCAGGGGGGAAAAGGACACCAAAAAAGAGAGACGCCAAAAAAAGAGACGCTAACTCCCGAAACCCACCCCCGTGCAGATATGCCAAGAGACACCACGATTGAATATAACTGATGATGAAGATGAACGGGTGAATGAAGGTAATGAATTCCACAGTAGGACAGCAGTAACAGTGAATGACCACCTCGGACCGGTGACTCGGAATATGAATACGATTTGAGTCAGCCCGAAAAGCGCGATTATGTATGGATGATTTAAAGGTGAACATTTTATAAATGCATTCAGGCTGATGTGAAATGAAGGTGCGATGCAGTAATTTGCCAAGCATGTAGAGACGCCTCTGGGTAGCCCTAAGCCAACCAAGACACATAAAAAGGGGAGACGTGATCGCGTCTAGGAATATCAATTACAAACACGGAGTCTTAGGTATGCATCTATGAATAATGACTAATCTTTTTTTTTATTATGGCTGGAAAAAATAAAAGATTTTAATACTGGCCATCTGTAATTGGGGTAATATTGTTTGTTCAAAATTAACAAATCGAGAAAATGACATAAATCACAAAAATCAAGTAAAGAGAAGATATATATTTTGTGATTAATAGAATAATAGTTTAAAAAAGAGAGAAATAGAATAAAAAAATTATATCAAATCGAGGTAACAGAACGTCACAACGGGCTAAAAATGAGTTAAAATATATGTATGTTTGTTTTTTGTGAAAATGTGAATAATTCGAGAAGCTGCAGTCTTATCCTAAGAATACGATTAAATTATCTTCAAATTGAAGTACGTCTTCTAGATATAACTTTAATTAGAGAGAGATATTGCGATATTTTTAACATATAGCACTTTTGACCTTTCGAGATTTTGAATACAGTGTTTCAAGTACAAACACGGCTTCTTCAGTTTGAAACTATGAATCTTTTTTTGGTTGTGGTTAGAAAAAAAGAAAAGATATTAATAGTGGCCAATGTTGCCGTTATAGTACAAATGTATTATTTACAGTACATTTTTGCTTTAAAAGTACAATAGTACATTAACATTAAAATAAATTAGTTTCTAGTACATTCCATAAAATATCTCAAAGACAGTGGTGTAGCCAGAAAAATTTCATGGGGGGTCATTCCACAAAGCAAAATATTTAGTGGGAATTTTTTTTATTAAAACAAATAAGTAAGTTCTTCAAGAAATTAAAAAAGAACATAATTCTTGAAATATATTTAATTACGGTTAGTTTGCCATAAGAAAGGGTTTGTCGTTGCCGTTACTCATCCCATGAGCCCTGTCCTTGTGGGGGGGGTTCTGCCCCTACTCAAAGGTAGTACATTTATGATACATTACAGTCCTAAGTTATCATACTCGAAACAACGAACGTGTCTACTAAAAAATGTTTAGGTATATTGTTAAGATTTATTCATCCGAAACCAAAAAAGAATGTGATTGGTTTTTAGGATTAGTAGAATTTGATAATGGTAGTTCTGCAGCGGGTATTGATGAAGTTTTAAGAGATTATTTAGTTTCCGTGGGAGTTAATTTAGTAAATCTAGCTGGATTCGAGGCAGATAATTGTGCGACTATGATGGGACAATTAAATGGAGTTCAAAGTATATATTTTGTTAAAAGAACATCCACATATAATTGTTGTAGGTGGCACATCCCATTATTTTAATCTATGTTCTTCATATACTTGTCAAAAACTACCAAAGGGTGTTGAAGTTTTGGTGAGAGACATTTATTCTCACTTTGCCCATAGTTCTAAAAGAGTAAATATTTTAAAAGACTTTCAAAGATTTTTTGAAATGAAACTACAGAAAATTCTTAGACCCCAGAAACTAGATGACTCTCACTGCTGCAAGTGGTAAACAGAATTATTGAACAATATGCTGTACTGATTAGTATTTTACAAATTCTGTGCTTGAAGATCCACTGACAGTCCAAATTTTAATTAATTTTTTAACCCATTACAGTACATCTTATCTTATCTTATCTTATTATATTGAACGAGCAATTCTTGTATATATAAAAATTGGTGTACTTATCAAGTATCATGAGTTATTAGTCATGTATAAATTTTAATCTGATTGAAATAAAGGAAGGGGGTGTAAATTAGTCATGTCGCAAAATAAATATTTTAATCGTTCATATCTCGTCTTCGGAAAGTCGCAGTGCCTTGAAATTTGAAACTTAAGCTATCTAGAGGCTACAGGAAGTACCACAAAATTTTGGCTAAAATAGAAGTACCGGAAGTTGATGTTTATGTACGTAAGAATGTAGCCCCTGCGTTTTGTAACCATAAATCTCAGAGCTACGGAATTCGAAACTTAAGCTCGATATAGGCTAGAAGGGGTACAACAAGTTTTTGGTTGATATCGGAACACTGTAAGTGGAGATTTACATGAAAGATTTTTTTTTTTTTTTTTTTTTGTTTTTTTCTCAAAAA